>CM046540.1:0-332500 GCA_024713555.1 Spirodela polyrhiza
ACCCTAAAACCCTAAACCCTAAACCCTAAACCCTAAACCCTAAACCCTAAACCCTAAACCCCAAGCCCCAAGCCCCAAACCCCAAGCCCCAAACCCCAAACCCCAAAACCCAAACCCCTAAACCCTAAACCCTAAAGCTACCCATCTCATTTATTCAAATTTCTTCTGTGTCCTGACGGGAGCTTCTCTCTCCTCACGATTGGTGCAAATGGTGAAATCTCACTTGTGTGACCTCTGATCGTGCTGAAGCTTGTTGCATTCGATTTGGATGGCCGAAAACTATTGGCTTTGAGCTATTAAGCATCAAAAACAGTGGATTAAAGCCTTTGTGTCGCATTTTCTTCATCGCGAAGGTAAAGTTCTGGAGTTTATACTCCACAAGTAATATCTCTCTATTGACTGGGTTAAATTTCATTATTTTTGGGTCAATAAAATTGTATTTCCATGCTCTATCATTTTGCCTTGTATATTGCTTTGATTTTATGTGCATTTGATGAGTAGATCAAGTATTTCATCGGGGGACCTCCGTCGCCCCGATGAAAACTTGCCCAACGAATGTGAGCGAATAGAAAGCCGACACGTGTAGCGGCCTTCTACCCTAGCATTCCCTCTCAGCCAGTTGATGTGACCAAGGGGACAGGTCGAGCCGTCCCTTCAGACAGGCATCATAACCCATCAGAGGAGCCTTGGGACAGCCCAATAATCTAGGCCGTCGACGGGCTGAAAGGTGGAATCACGGATGTCCATGATTTGCCATCAGTTGGTGCCTCCCCAAGGCCTGTGCCGGAGGAGACAGCGACTGATGTCGTCTAGTTTTCCTTCGGGTACGTGGCGACGGCAGGAGAAGCTGTTCTGTTTGATCCGACCATTGATCACGGATGTGATCAATGGTCAAGATCAATGGGCCATGAAAGTGTCAGTAGATGTTGGCGCCTTGACCTCAGTCAGTGCACTTGAGGCACCACCCTCAAACGCAGGTGGGCGGAATAGATTAACTAATCCATTTGTTGATGTAAGATCAAAAGAAGGAATCTTATGTCTAGTTGAGTCTTTTAGGTATTTATCAGGGGACTTCGACTGTGTTACTTGTACTAATGAACGTCAAAGTAGGTGGACCCCTAGGGCCTGCAACATGGAGATGTTCAATGATTATATTTTTCGATTATCTCTTATTGAGCTACCTACATCGGGCGAGGTATGAAAATGAAATAATAATCGAAGGGACATTTTGATTTATGAGCGTATCGATCATTGCTTCATCAACAACATCGTTATGATTTGAGATCTTATATTAGTCATGATATTACCATGATAGGTCAGATCACACCCCAATCCTGATACTCTCTAAATAGTGTATGAGCACTCATAGACTCCTCCTTCACATTTCAGATCATGTGGCTTCAGCGTGAAGACTTTAAGAGTTTCGTGCGAAATCACTAGTACGAACATATCTCAGATTTTCTCCTATTGAGAACCTTAGTTATCAACTAAGAAATCTCAAACTCTACCTTAAATACTATAACCGACATATCTATGAGAATGTTTATACATAGGTTGATGTATTACAAAAGGAGTTAACGGAGGTCAAATGACTTTTGTAAACTCAATTTTCAGATGCTACTTGAGAAAGGAGAAATATAGTGAGCGACTAGCTTAATGAGGTTACGCGACAACATGAGTTATTTTTATCTTTAGAAGTCGTGCATCTAGTGGTTACATGAGGGTGATAAAAACACTCATTTCTTTCATGCCTCAGTCGCACACCACTCACGTTTAAATTATACCTCTCTTTTAGAGATATATGATCAGGACCCTTCCCCCATATAGGAGGCAAGGGTTGAGTACTTTCGTACTTTCTTAACCTCTCAACCGATTGAGATCTCTGACAATATACTCACTTTGATTCCATCATTGGTCACCCATCATGAAAGCTCTCTCATGATTGTTATACTCATGAGAGAAGAGATCAAAGATGTAGTTTTCTATTTGAGCAGACATTGTGCACCTAAGCTTGATGATTTCTCAACTGATTTTTACATTTCATGCTGACATATCATTGGTATTGATCTCATCCAAGCTATTAAGGAAATCTTCATCACAAAGTCTTTACACGGAGTTAGAAGGCCACCTTCCTAGTACTTATATCGAAGATGACTACCTTTAGCCTCATTTAAAAACTTTTGACCTATCAATCTATGTGAAGTGTGCTATAAAGTTGTATATAAGATTGTTACATGTAAACTTAGTATTTTTCTTAATAGACTCATATCTCTGAAAGAGCAGATTTGTCAAGGGAGTGATCATTCATGATAACATTATGCTCATACAAGACCTAGCACAGTCCTTTGACCATGGCTCTCAAGGCTCTAACATCATTATTAAATTAGATATGAAGAAAGCTTTTGATAAAATAGAGTGAAGTTTTCTTGCTAAGATTCTTAGACACTTTGGGTTTGCTGACGACTTTATTAAGAGGTCTATGACAAGGTGATCCACTATCACTCACCTTCTTCATCTTGATCGAAAAAGTCTTTAGTCGATTCCTCACCTAAGTGATCAATCAAGAACTCATCTGACCATACTACTTGAAGAGGGGTTGTCCAATCATCTCACACTCCCTCTTTGCTAACGATGCAATACTCTTCCTCAATTGATGTAAGGCATCCATTAGAGGACTCATGAATATTATTTCGAAGTATGAGTGAGTTCTAAGTCAACTCGTAAATGCCTCGAAGAGTAGCTTCATGGTAGGCCCTTCTACCCTCATAGGGACCATACATCGCATCTAGGGCTTCACGGGGTTCTCTCATAGATACTTATCTTTTGACTATCTAAACTGCCCTACCTTCTTTGACCGTACACGTATACACTATTTTGACGCTCTAGTAGGCAAGTTAAGGAAAAAATTAACGAAATAGAAGCTATAACTTTTATCACTTAGGGAACGGATTCATGAGGTATGTCATTACACATTTTGGTAGTACATGAGGTACTAGACATCATCTTATAGACTATTAGACGGATATGCACATCCTTCTTTTGGGATAGACAACTTGAGAGACTTCGTCGTCAATGTAGAGTTTTTTAAGAGAAAATATGTCGACCTATAGATGAGGGTGGCCTAGGTATTAAGTGCCCTCAAGATATACTCAACATGCTTCAAAAAAAACTCATTTGGAGGATGAGGACCACACCATTGGTGTTAAGTTCTTTTGTGTTGGCCAAATATGGTGAGTGGGCTCGACAACTGGCCGACATTTAAAGAGTCAAATGATATGCAGATTGGTAAGGACACTAGTTGGAGGTGGTGCCCTTCATTTGTTGGCAAGTGGGGCAAGGCGTGATTAGTACTTGGTATGACACTTTCACATCCTCTTGGCCTCACTTGACAGTAGTCTAACTTCTTCAAGGAGATAGTTATCTACTTCTTAAGATGTATGGACTACCGTTGGACTTCTTACCAACCATCACCATGACTAAAATGAGTCATATTGAGGACCAAGCCATCTAGACCCTCACCATAGATGACAGTTTTTCTTGTAGCTCCTCTTAAGAGCACTTTAGAAATCGATCTCAAAAAAAGACATTTTAGAGAAATCTCATATGGCACCTGGCCATCACACCTCATGTTTTGTCCTTCCTAAGAAAATTCATGTATCGAGGACTACCCACTAATAATTGGGTGATTGTCATTGATTAGGAGATGGAAAAGAAATGTCATTATTGCTCCACTATGAGGAATGAAAGTATAGAACATCTTTTCTTCCATAATGATATCTTTGTTGAGTGTTAACGTTAACTCTTAGCGAATTGACTGCCAACATTCACATATACACCTACGAGACCACTACTAGAGGTCTTTAGGAGAGTCTTTAACTCACCGACGAGCGTCAGGGTTAGTCCCTTCATTTGTATCTCCATAACATATATATTATGTGAAATATGGAAGGGACATAACTTATCTCACTTTGTAGGCCAAGTGATGCGTGCCATAGAGATTATGAGGCACGTAATGCAATGGCTTCAGAGTACTCATTCTTTAGTACCAAATAAAATGAAACACTTGCATTCAATTTGTGTGGCTTTTGGGCTTTGGGGACTTCATATCATGCTTACACAGACCCAGACTACTATCTGATCTATTCGATGATGTTAGATAGACACCACCTAGTGTTAGGTGGTGGATACTCAATGTCAATAGAGCATCTCAAGACAAACCAGGATCATCTAGGGGAGGAGGTATCCTACACAATAATATAAGATGTATCTTCTTTGCCTTCTCATACTTCTATGACATACGGACTAACATTGTGGTAGAGGCTATGACAATACGAGATGGTTTACTCCTCTGTGAAGAACAAAATATTATTGATATTGTCTTAGAACTTGACATGTTACATGCATACCCTTATCCTCATTTGAGGTTCAAGAATATCTAGACATATATCATGAGATGTCGAGGGTGCATCACAATCATTGCACATCAGCTCCAAAAAGGGAATCAGACTATCGACACCCTTACTATGCACGGAGTAAGATCGCGTTGGATGACAATCTTCTCTTCTTGGTAGTTCATGCCCCTCATGACCCTCCTTACACATACGCCACACACCACTATCAACTGCTCTATGGTAGTGGCGTATTACTTAGAGGAGATCAGGAGTGACTATCATTGGTCGTTAAAGACCTCAATGATATTGGTACGTGTTTCCTTTGTTTCTGATTTCATGTCTATCACATGCCACAACCATGACATCACCATAGCACCCACCTTGTACCATTGATGTGGAACGCACCTAGGCAGTCAACTCAGGAGTCAAGACGGATGCCATGATGAGACACTACAGATAGAAAACTAGCATGTCATCCAAGATGGTACCTTGCCCATGCTTGTTGTGGCAAATTCTCTATATGTATTTCATTTTTCTAAAAAACATTTAGTTGATTTATGCATCAAATGATGTATTCAACTTTTTTCATAAAACATAACCCAGAGTACCACATACGGGCTCTGGTTTAAACCAAAAAAAAAAATTCTAGGTTTTTTTTTCTCTTTCCTCATAGGGGGTTGGAGCTCCGATGATTCTAGGTCACCTTGGGGTGTGTGCTGATGGTGTTGCCAAGCCTGCTAGTGGCACAAGTAGAGCTATGGTGTCCTCCTCCGACATGGACTCGGTGAAATTGAATTCTCCGAGAAGATGCGGAGTACCAACCCCCCCCCCCCCAAACATGGAAGAGGGTCCTTAACCCCCACCCCCGAAGCCCACATAGGATGGTCGCCTAAAGGAAGGCCACATATGGGGAGAGTCGGAAGCGCATACTCTCACGGGGGGGAGGTGAGAGCTCTCACGGGATGTAGCCGCGACCTCAGCGGTCATCGATTCCTGCCCTGCCCTGGCCAGAATAAATGTGACGGGAGTAAAACATCGATGCCCTAGAACTTGACAGCGGCAGTAGAGAAGAAGCACTCACGACTTTGAATGCAGAACGGAACGAGAAAGCACAAGAAGGTCATCCTCCCCTCCAAGTAACCTTAAAGAGGCCAGAGATCTTTTTCGATGCCTCCAATGCATCCTGAGCGGTATCTCAAGCAGACATAGAAGTAGGGGAGAGAAAGCGGTCATGCTAACTCAACCCCCAAACCCCACTGCCAGTCAATTTGTCCATCCAACGCAGAGTATGGTGCCCACAAGCAATGGACCTTGAGGTATCCCAAGATACAGATTCAGAGAGGATAGAAGACTTGTCGAAAACTGAAGGACAAACGGGACAACACACATTGACAAGAGTTGGCCCAAATGAGCATGGACAACAAAGTGATGGAGCAGTAAACCCTAGTCTCCGAAGGGATGAGTTACCCAGCTCAGAACTCAGGGACGTAGGGCAACAAGAGTCTTCAATAGAGATAAACCTCATGGACGTCATGTGTCAAGCCATTCGTCAAGAGGACCGGGACATAGAACGGAGAAAAGTGAGCGAGAAAGGTAGGAAAACCATGATGCTCAACACGAGGGAGGAAATGGAGGAATTGGAACATTCCAAGACAGGAGAGGCAAGGCCATCGAGTCACAACATCAGCGGGAGGAAGGAGACATTGAAAGCATACTCAACATCAACAACAATAAGATGGAAGACATCCAAGAACTACGCATAGACGAAGTCATGTTCCCAGAAATTAATGACAAGTTCCAATGGTTCTTGGCATCCCACCGACAAGGTAAGAAAGAGGAGATACAATATCCGAACCCACATAATCATGATTGTGCTAGTCCCTTGTTGGAAATGATGGCTTCGCAGAACCTTCCCAATAACTTAGCAGAAACAAACCTAGAAAATAAAAATCATAATCATTTTGGTATGACTAGGAACATATCTGAACACCACCCACCTAGGAGAACTTATGCTAACATAACTAGGCACACCAACTATAGAATTCACGGACAAGGAAATAGTCCAATTGGCCTCCCCTTTTGAGAATGCATTGATAGGAATATTTTCAAGTTCCCAACCAAGCCTAATAGAAATACGTGAAGAAATTAAATAGGAGAGTAAAACTAGAGGGGAGGTGTCAGTGGGGGCCATAGACTTCAAATACGTGATCATAAGATTCCAAGATCACATAGATTTCCAATGGGCTTGGAGCAAAGTGAAATGGGTAATTAGGGGAGTGAGTATGAGAACCTTTAGGTGGACTCCTTTTTTCTCTCCAGGTCACAACCCCCATCTAACCCCAATGTGGATAGGATTCCCTAGACTCAAGCCACATTTGACTAACCTCAGAGCATTTAAAGCCATCTCAAACCTTTTAGGCAAATTCATCTATACTGATAGGGATGTCATGTAATTTACACATCCAGGATATCGTAGAGCGTGTGTAGAATTAGACGTCCCATGATGCTCCTGAATACATTTTAATCAAAAATGGAAGAAAAAAGATAATAAAACAATATGTAGTCTATGAGAAGCCCAAATTTTGTAATGGTTGTAGAAACCTAGGTCACAATATGAATGATTGTAGGAACCCACCACCCTCTTCGTCAGCCTACCATTCCTCCCCAAAGAGAAAATACTCTCAGGCCTCCCAACCAAATATCTCATAGGGCAACAACACAGAGGACCATCTGATCAGAACCAACTAGGAGATGGGTAGAGAGAGTCTTTCCCAATCCCCAAGAACATATAGGCCTAAGAGAGGAATGCCCAAGCCCACCCATGAAAGTACCTGCTCTACAGCCAAGGTTTTACCACAGCCCCACTAGGCTAGATGAGCCCCCCCAAGACCTAGACATTAATCCAGAAGACCTAGTCCTAGCTACTGAGCAGAGCCCCCAGAACCCCTAGAGCCCCACTCACTCCCACCCCCAGGCCACATCGCCCCCTCCCCCCCCCCCCTCAAGCTATATCTGAGCAAGGAGAAAATCCTAACCCCAATCACCCACAGATCTAACCATGCCACATCAAAATCCACAATCCCCACTATTAGAGGTAGAAGCCATAAAAACCCCCCATATATAGTACATAGTTCATCTAGTGATGAGAGTGTGAGCAACTATCCCCAACCATTGACAATCTCCTCTGATGTTCGGAGCCCTATAGGAAACATCCCTATCTCATCACCATCTCCTATAGAGGAAGCTAATAGAACCTCGATATTATCCCCACTGATTGTAACCCTAAATTGTCAAGTATCCCCCCCATCATTTTACCCAAGAACTCACATTGTCCTCGACCAAGCCAGTCACCCTAGTAAAAGGAGTCTGGAAGGAGGTTCTTGTAAAAAAGGAGAGAAAACGTTAAATCCAAAAGATAGAAGAACCCAAATAATGCACCCCCATCATCCATAAAGGAGATCACGATCTGTCCCCAAATTAAAATAGAGAGACATAATAGAGGAAAGATATGTACTATCTACAGGAGATGTAGGCGACTACCCTAATTTTTATGAATAGAACTGCAATCTAGAATTGTCGTGGAATAGGAAACTATTCCACAAGAAGTTGGCTAAAAAATGTTATATCTAAAGACCACATACAATATATAAGAATCATCAAACCTATCATTTACTATACTAGGGCAAAAAAATTATGTAAAGAACTAAGCATGGAATTTGTTTGGACTAACCCCACAAATAAGATCTGGCTCTTTGGGAAAGGTTCGGAAGCCATCACTCATATTGACGACTTCAAACAATGTTCTACCTTTGCTACTTCCACTAGTGAATCCCGATTTTATATTTCGATTACATATGCATCTTACGAAAATTCATACAAAAAAAGCTGTGGGAGTATCTTGTTAATTCAAATTATGGAGAAAACTATCCCTGGATCATTGGAGGGGACTTTAACACCATCAAAAGTAATATGGAGAAAATTAGGGGCACATAGGTGGCACCCAATATCTTGGAAGATTTCAACAACTACATATCCTCGCTTGGCCTTATTGAGCCCCCACATGCTGAAAACTATATGACCTGGTGCAATGGTGGAATGAGGGAGAGAAGGATCTATCAGAGACTTGATAGGTGCCTAATCAACCCAAGAGTCAACAACAAATAGGCCATCTTTGTGCATTATATGTATGCCCCACCCCCGGACCACTTCATGATGATTATAATTCCAACAAAAGGGGAACAAAGAAAGAGCAGACCATTCAAATTCAAATCAATGTGGATGAGGCATGAGGAAACAATTCATCTAGGAGATCTAGAATCAGGAGCAGTTAAAGAGCCCTATAGAGAATTTTAGTATCAAAATCAAGATCCTAAAGAATGGACTCAAAGAATGGAATAGGAAAGTTTTCAATAATGTTCAAGAGCGAATAAAAGCACTCACCAAGGTTGTATAGGACATAGAAGAAGACTTACAAGAACAATGGAATGAAGAAACATGGAAAGAGTTATTGGAAAAATAAAGCGAGTTAGAGGAAACAAGAATAAGAAGGGAGATTCTAGTGAGAGAACAATCCAGAATCAAATGGCTCAAAGAAGGTTACAAAAGTATAAGCTTTTTCCATGCCTCCCTAAGAATGAAGCAATCCCAAAACACCTATGTGAATGTTTTAGAGTAGCACAATGGGGACTAGAAAAGGATGGAGGAAATGGGAAAGCAATATTATGAAGCACTACTCAAAGAAATAATCCCCATAGAAAACCCGCATCTACTTGAGGTCATTCCAACTATTATCTCAGATGATGAGAATCGAGTCCTAACACGAAAACTAGATGAGGTTGAGATCCTAAATATGATAAGAGAGATGACCCAACTCTCAACCCCAAGCCTATATGGCTTTGGAGCAAACTTCTACTTATTCTACTAGGACATCATTAAGAAGGACCTATGTGCGGCTATAAACAAATTCTTCACTATTGGTGTTCTCCCAAGATCTTGGAAAGCTACTTTCTTGACATTAATTCTGAAAAAAGATACCCCTCAACATTTCTCGGAATTTAGATCGATCAAATTATGTAATGTGAGATACAAAATCATATCAAAGTTCATGAACAATAGAATAAAGGAAATCCTATCGAACATAATCTCAAAAGAACAAGGAGCATTAGTAAAAGGTAAGATTATTCAGGAAAATATTGCTCTAGTCCAAGAGATGACACAGTCAATCAATCACAAAATCTATGGGGAAAATATGACAGTAAAGCTGGACATGAAAAAGGCATACCATCAAATGAATTGGGATTTCCTCTTCAGAGTATTAGAATGGTTCGGATTCTACACCTAGTGGATCAAATTCATAGGTGCTCTGATAAATCATAACCCTATTTTAGTATTAATTGATAGAGTCTTGTCGAACTTTTTCACTAGTGGCCAAAGACTCAGACAAGGGGACCCACCGTCACCCACACTATTTATAATAGCGGAGGAGGTCTTAAGCAAAGGCATAACTCACCTGCTAAGGAACAACATACCACTTTTCACAATTTAACACAAAAATAAGTCTATTTATCATGAGTTAAGACTAAAAACATCATCTTACTAAATTATTAACTCATGATAATGAAGACTTATCACCTTCCACAAATACTTCAAGGAAGGAACCAACATGGAAGCCGAGTATAAAACTACTACGTAAGCTCTACTAGTATGCAAGCAGATGGATGTGAAGAGAATAATACTTGAAATAGATTCTCTTGTACTTATGTAAATGTTAAAGGAGAATCAATACAACCAGTGGAAGCTCCAACGGTGGTGGAAAATCATCCCATAGGAACATCATCGAATTACCCAAGTGACGCACATCTACAGGGAAGGTAACATAATTGCTGACACTCTTGTAAATGTGGCCATTGTCAAGAACGAGGATAGAGTAATAAGAGGGTGGTCTGACCTCCCGATGGAAGTCAAGGGTATACTACGGCTGGAATAATGGAACATGCCATATCTTAGATCCAAGAGGCCTAAGTAACAGCCGATGAGCCTAGCTATGTCGTTTTCTTATATGGTACATTTTCTATTCTTGATAAGAATGCACACTAAAGGAACCTTAACCCCCTAATATTCCACAACTATGAGTTTAAGTAGAGTCAATTAACCCCATAGATTAGCAATACCTCAAATCCAGTTAGAATAGGGTCAAAATAGGGAGCCATTCTAGAAACCTAAGCATGGGCATATCCATAGCACAAGGTCATTTGAATTTCCTCTTGGTTTTGAGGAAGGGGGTGAGCCCCTCTCCCTACTAAAACCCAATCCCTAAAGGGCTGAGAATAACTAATCTCCATATGCCATTGAGACCTCCTAGAAGGTGTCCCTAGATAATATGATTTTATCAAAAGAAGGCAATCATCCCCAAGAATGATTGGAGTTACAAGGAGGGTGGAGAAGGGGGTAAAGGGGCAATAAGGTAGGAAATGAGCCGAAGGAAGAGAAGAAGGGGAATCAATAGGGTTGCGGCCAAGTGTAACCCATGGAAGGGAAAAAAAGAAAAAAACAAAACAAAAAAGATAAAAAAAGGAGGAAAAAAAAGAAGAAAAAAAAAGAAAAGAAAAGAAATCCCCCCCTCTTGACTAGAGCCTCCATTGATTGTGCCTTTAAGCTATTGACCCCCCCAAACCAGCCTCTAGACTGGAGCTCTAAAAAGGAATGGAATGGAAGTTGGAACCTGAAAAATCAATGTCTCTAGATAGATGGAAATTGGGTCAAGGATGGTTCTGGAGAGAAGAAATGTCTTGGACAGTTAGGGATAGGATGTGTGGGGAGAGGGTGGATCCCACCAATGAGGAAATAATAGGATGTTCCATGCAAATGGGGTCCCTATGACCGGGAAGTACAGAACAATACAAAAATGACTCTTATTTAAAATAAAAAAAAAGGGGGAAGAGGAAGGGAAGGGAGTGGACAATAGAATGGATCTGAAATAGAAGAATCCTAATCTTTATTAACTAACCCTAACTAATGGACAACTATGGGAATCCCATAAGTAAGTGTCCAAAAATTTCATTTGTGGTGCAGGAACCAAACAAAGGTGGAGATCGAACGAGAAAGCACAACCTGTGGACAAGCCATAGCAGGACTTCCCAACCAAAACAATACTAACATGACCCCTAAAAACATAGCATAATGCATGCCTAGGAAGGAGAAGGCGGAACTAAGGAACCAAAAACAAGGGTGTCAAGAGGAACAAATAGAAACAATGTATCTCATGCTCTATGAACCTTAAAAACCAATAGGTCAAAAATCACCCATACTTGGGTGATTTTTGTTGCATGTACCTCTGTGTTCTAATTTTCTCATCAATATGATCCTTTTTATAAATAAAAAAAAGGCTAAACTCTAAACCCTAAACCTTAAACCCCCTCCCTAAGTGGGTGAGTTACCACTGGATCACATAAGAACTCCGGAGTTAAGGAGCTCTTAGTTGAAGCAATCCATAGATGAGTGGCCGGAATGGGAAGTTAGAAAAAAAATCTAACAAAGGAATGGGTTAATTATCTAATAAAAGCCTAGCATAAGTGGGTGTGTGAAGTACCTAGGGGCTCATAGGGAAGTTCGACCCATTGATGTGAAGGTGACTGAGTTGAGTGTGTGAAGTACAAGGAGGGTGCCTCCATAGAAGTTTGACCAAAAGGGTGTGTGAAGTACAAGGAGGGTAGTGTCTCTAAGGAAGTTCAACCCAACTGGTGTGTGAAGTACAAAGAGGGTGCCTCCAAGGAAGTTTGGCCCAAGGGGTGTGTAAATACAAGGACAGTGCCTCCAAAGAAGTTCGGCCTAAGGGGGTGTGTCAATACTAAGAGGGTGCCTCCAAGGAAGTTTGGCTCAAAAAACAAGGAGGGAAAAAAAAAACCCTAAACCCTCGAGAGCGGCTATCATTGGCTGCTAAAGACTACACCGGGGATACTAGTACTTGTTTCCTCTATTTCTGATTTCAAGTCTATCACACGTCACAACCATAACATCACCATGACGCTCGCCTCGTACCATCAATGTGGAATGCACCTTGGTTGTCAGCTCAAGAGTAAAGACGGAGGCTATGATGAGATACTACAGACAGAGGACTAGCATGTCATCCAAGAGGGAACCTTGCATATGTTTGTTGTGGCAAATTCCCCCCATATATTTTATTTTTCTAAAAAACATTGAGCTAATTTATGTACAAAATGATGTATTCAACTTTTTTCATAACATGTAACCTAGAGTACCACATGCGGGCTCTAGTTTAAATTAAAAAAAAATCCTAAACCCTAAATATGGATTTAATTTTACAAATTATCACTTCATGATCTTGATGGATAGTATTTACTTGATGAAAAATTTTGATTGATTATTTGAGTTTAATGGAAATTTTTACACCTTGATCTATAAGACTTGTGAGGAGAAATCACTTATTTCAAAAATTAGAAAAAATGAGCAATGTGAAAAATTTGAAAATGAAAAGCACTTGCTGCAAAATAAGTGGATAATGTGAAAGCCCTAAAAACGAAGAGTATACATAGAGGGTATGAGATATCATTCTCATTGTCAAAATTTGTCTATAAAAAAAGTTACTTATTCACCACATAAAAAAAAAAAAAGGAGAGAAAGAAGAAATATAGTGCAAACTTCAAAAATCAAGCCATAGATAATAGAAAGATAGGATCAATATTATGCTTAGATGATTTTTGATAATTAGAGCATCTTGTGAATTATATCTATGAGTAAAAAAGTGATAAAGATGTAAATTGAAGAAGTGAACTCTATATTGTTATTTCAAGAAGTGCTTAGACATTCAAGTGTTTTATATCTTTCGTCAATACTTGATAAAATAGTCTAAAGTATCTAGAGGTGCATCATTTCTAATTGTATTTTTTACATTAAATATGATGTTTGAAATTTTTAAATGATAATTATGTTTGTAATTCCATTACAAAGGAACTAGCAATGACTTAAGTTGGGGGGTGTGGTAAGTCTTAATTATCATGAGTTGATAATCTAGTGATATGATAGTTTTAGCCTTAACTCATGATAAATAGATTTATTTTTGTGCTAAATTATGAAAAGTGATTTTTAGTTGGCTAATATGAATTTTTGATTAATTATATGATTTTATAATCATATTTTGTTGAGATAAATAGAAAAAGAGTAAAATAAAAGATTAAGGAAAAAAATAAAAAAAACTATCAGCTAGCTAGGCCTGAAAGCAAGTCGAAGGCCCAAGTTGAGTAGAGCCAAAAAGAGGTTAAAGACCACGAACTCAAGGCTCAAGCAGCTGAAGACGTGAACAACAAGCTCGATACTCAAGAGGCTCACATGTGTGTCACTCCTCTTCCACGTCATCGGTGGCTAGTTGGTCGTGAGATAAGGAGTGGTTGTACACATGTGGATGATATGTACCTATTGATACCTAAAGATGCCATTAGTTTATATTCACGTCAAAATTGGTTAGAAAACTGATGCGGGACTAAACCTATCACTCTATCTTTCCCTGCAATATTATAAATGTCCAAAATACCCCTTCATTATCATCATGAAAATATCTTTATGACTTCACATTGTAAGGGCATTTAACTTACTTCATCTCTCTCTCTTGCAAGTAGACAACCAGCAAAGAAATCGTAATTTTTGTGAGCGATTAAGCTACAAAAATTGCCAAAATCTCGGTAAAAACTTAGTCAACACGATTCACAGAGTATCGTGATAGAAATTGGTGAATGATTCTAGACAAAACACCTCAAACTCAATGAGAAAATCATCTCTGATTGATTGATGAACAAATTCCTACCGAAAAAAGCACAATTCACTAGGAGACAAGTTGCCACCTCTTGAGAGTGTACCAGATGCAATAAAGGGCCTACTCTTGCCGTATTGACTTCAAGATGAAGCCCTTGAGACGCGCCCCATCTCTATCTAGCTTACCTTCGTCGTGTGACAGTTGATAGAGGGCCACAAGCCGCCATTTTTCTATTATGTCGGGTGACAGCCATTAGAAATAACTTGGTGACACATTTCATTGACTTTTAGACTTTATAAAAGGATCTAGATATTGCTCACATCGTCTTTGTCCAAAGAGAGCCTTTTAGGCCATGGATATTAAACAAATTCCTTTCTAAACATGCAAAATTCTAGTGATCGCCGCCGCAAAGCCAAAATATTTTTTTTCCTACTTTAAACTTCATTTTCATTTAAATTAGTAATATTTTACACAATTTCAAATTTCAATGTCCTTCATTAAGTTACAAATTTTCAAGCTTTTACAAAACTTAATTTGACCCATTAATTCGACGGTAATCGCTTACAAAAGAATTGTAGGTTGAAACTCTATTTCCACTTGATTCGTGTTCTTCGGGCATAGACATCACCCTAATGTCATAGCCTTATTTCCTTTTCGCATTTCTTAAATATATTATATTTATCATTCAATTAAAAAATCATTTTTTAAGAAAATTTTGAAATATTACCTGATATTATTTTACATCTTTGTGATTGACTTAAAAAATTGTCACTACTTTTGAAATCTTTTATCAATTTATAAGTAATTTATTTACTCTGATATACATTTAAAATTCCAAAAATTAATCTTTTCTAGTTTTATAAATTTTAAATTTACATAATTTATTATACAATGATTAAGTCGCATCAATTGATGCTTCATTGATTTCATCAAATCAACTAATCTCAAGGTTTAATCCCTTAGACTAATTGGTTAGGCATAATCTCACAAGATAAATAATGAAAATAATACATAAAATGTACCGAACATTTATAATAATCTCATAGATAAAATTAAAATTTAATAATATATTTTCTCATTAGTTGTGATATCAAAGCACATTCCCAAGGGCATTGACATATATCTCAAATAAAAAATAACAATATATATGCATGAAAGTAATAGATTAATTATTTATGTAAATAATATAATATACTTATTGTATGAAAACACATTGTAAACATAAATAGGAACTAACAATCCATATGCATTATTCATTTAGTATTGTTGTGAAAGGCTAAAAAACATTAGCTTGAATCTTCATAATTGATTCTTCAAAGGTGCCTTTTCATCTTGAATCTATACAAGTTCAAAAATTCTTCTCAAATTCATGAAGGGACAATCTCGAAACCACAAGATCATTGGGAGCCATTGAATCCACAAGCAGTAGAGAGAGAAGGACCTCACAAGAGAGAAACTTAAAGTTGGAATAATTTACTTGGGGTTACACTAAGGCCCCTTATATAGGCCTAGAAAAAGGTTGGATGCCCTTCCCAAAGCTAACAACCTCTGAAAAGTAATATAGATCATGTTTAAAGATTTTGAATAAAATCAAACTAAAAGACCTTAAAAAGTAAATATATTTTGATCGGATGATAGTATCTAGACATGATCAAACTAATAATTTCTAAAAGGTAAAGATATTATGTTCAAATAATAGGTTATGAAAAAAATCAAATCGTCTCTGAATTAATAGAAAGTAAAACTAAAAGAAAATTTTGTTGTCCTGTTAAACCTTTGACTGATCTTCTACAACCAAATAACTTAAATAGATTGCATTTCCTTGTGATTATCTTTTTAGGCTTTACAAGGTACGTCACTTAAAATATCATATTATGAACAATCTAAGTGTTATAGTATAACATCATTAAGCTGCTGCATTATGTCATCAATAGAACCAATAGTCCAAAAGATTTTAGATTGGCTCATTTTGATCTTGAATCACTTGAGTCTCCTTGATCTTTCTCAAGTATCCCCCTAGACTTCCACTGATATCTTACAAATTACCCTCACTAAAGTTGCAACTAAGCCTTACAAGCCCTTCGAGATTCATAAAGATGTGCACATTTTCATCTAGCTTTTTCCTTGCAACTTTTGGGAGATCAGTTCTATTCCTAGTACTTACCACTACAATGAAAAATAATTATTAATGGAATAATTTTAAAATTTGTGCAACATTATTAGTGTGATGTACAAACATGATGTTTATGAAAATAAATCACAAGTCACTCATTCAAGTACCCATTGTTTTAATTATTTCATGAATTATTCTAAAAAGCATATGAAATTTGACATTTTGTGATTTTAATGAGGAACTAATTTATAATTTCCCAATAGATTACGTGAGCATAAAGCTTATGTTTAAAAATAATGGTGCGTGTAGATGTAATTTTCTTTTTTCCAGGTTCCAAATGGTTAAATAATCGTAGAATCTTTGATCGTTAGTAATATCGTTGCTAATAGGTAGTGTTTGGCATGACGGGTCAGCGTGGATTTCCGTGGGTCGAATCACTGTCGTACATTCCACTCACCAACGGTCTGGATGGCGACACGACGAGGAGCTCATCATATCGGCAGATCCGCACGCGCTAACGTGGAGATCTTCGTCGCGTCACGTAACTACTCTTCGCCGATTTTTGACGCGTTGTTTGAATGCGGCCAGAATACCCCGTCAGCCTCCACGTTGGCGCCAGATCACGATCAGATTTACCACAGCAGCCGAACGAATGATTGCCGTCCACGCAACTCCTTCTCGCCCGTGAGTCACGTGACCTAGTATCCTCCAGCTCCGCTCCACGTAATTCGCGCTGACGTGGATCTGATTCGTATCTTTTTATCGCTGCTCGCTGCTCAGATTGGCCCCTTATCCAATCGTCTTCATTCCCCATCCATCTCTAGAGAGAGAGAGAGAGAGAGAGGACAAGGTCCTGCAATGGAGGCTGCGGCTGCCACCGCTGCTCCACGGAGGGGGAGGTGCTTCCCTGCGCCGATATATAGCTTCTCCCCTTCCTCAGTTCCTCGTTGCAGATCCCCTTGGGCTTCCGCGTCTTCGATCTTCCTGTCTGCCGCTCTCCGCTTTCCGCTGAAGATCCCTCCGTCTGGTATGGTAGTCCATCTCCCATCAGATTTAGATTCCTCCTTCCTGTGGATGCCGGCGCTAAGGGGTTTCCTACCTTGGATCCATTTTATTTGGAGCATATTGCAGGTTCCACCGTCGCAGATTCTGTGATCCTGTCCTTCGCGTCCGATCCTGCAAGGTATGCGAGGAGATTGATCTGGTTGGGGGTTCTGTTCTAATCCCCATTGATTTGATCCGCCGGATGGAGATGGAGGTGGAGGTGGAGGTGGAGGTGGAGATTCTCACCGGATTGATGCCTGTCCTTTGAAGGGAATCGGATCTGATCCCTGCGCCGTCGAGGGCGTCGAAGAGGTTGAATCCAGGGAGGAGAAACCCTACCGGCGGCGGCAGCAGGAGTTCCTCCGGCGGCGACTGGAAGGGGAAATGACGATCAAACCTTCCGTGCGGATCTCCTCCGACGGCAGGCTCGTCGTCAGGGGGCGCACGGTTCTCTCCGGCGTGCCGGAGAATGTGACGGTCACCGCCGCTCCCGATGCCGGCGCCGTCGACGGCGTCTTCCTCGGCGCTCAATTCTCCGAGCCTGCTTGCCGGCACGTCGTCTCCCTCGGCACCCTTCGGTGAGGAACACTCTCATAGCAAATCCATTTGTTCTTGCCCCGTCGGATCTCGATCAGTTTAGAGAAGATCCTTTTCCTCCTCCTTCCTCCTCTCAGATTGATATTGATCCCAAAATTTACTCTTCTTGATGGAGTAATCGGAATCCCCCAAATTACTCCATCAGGCGGAACTGTAAATATTTCTTCTTCTTCTTTGTCTTCTTCCTCCCCTGTTTATCGAGGGAATCCTGATTTTTTTTTTTTTTTTTTTTTTTGTTCTCTGGTCGCAGAGATGTCCGATTCTTGGCGTGCTTTCGGTTCAAGCTATGGTGGATGTCGCAGAGGATGGGGGACCGGGGAAGAGACATCCCGCTCGAGACGCAGTTCCTCCTCCTGGAGATCAAGGATGGCGACAACTCCGGCGAGCCCTTCTACTCCGTCTTCCTCCCCCTCGTCGACGGCGCCTTCCGCGCCAGTCTCCAGGGCGGCGCCGGCGACGAGCTCGAGCTCTGCATCGAGAGCGGGGACACCGGCACCGCCGGGGCCTTCTTCTCCCACTCCGTCTTCCTCAGCGTCGGTCAGCGGGATCCCTTCGCCGCCGTCTCCGACGCTGTCTCCGCCGCCAGGTCCCACCTGCAGACCTTCCGCCGGCGGCCGGAGAAGAAGCTCCCCCCCATCGTGGACCTCTTCGGGTGGTGCACCTGGGACGCTTTCTATCAGGAGGTCACCCAGGAGGGCGTTGAGGCCGGGTTGCAGAGCCTAGCCGCCGGTGGCGCTCCGGCGAAGTTCGTCATCATCGACGACGGTTGGCAGTCCGTCGGGCTCGACCAGCCCGCCGGCGGAGCAGCGGCGGCGGCGATGCCCTCCCTGATGCGGCTCACCGCGATCAGGGAGAACTCCAAGTTCCAGAACAGGGAGAGCCCCGCCGAGGGGATCAAGTCCATCGTCGACATCGCCAAGAACAAGTACGCCGTCAGCTTCGTCTACCTCTGGCACGCCATCACCGGCTACTGGGGCGGCGTCCGGCCGGCGGCGGAGGGCCTGGAGCAATACTCACCGGCGATGAAGTTCCCGGAGATCTCCCCCGGAGTGGTGGACAACGAGCCGGGGATGAAGACGGACCCACTGACAGTGCAGGGCTTGGGGCTGGTGGATCCCAAGAAGGTCCACCATTTCTACGATGAGCTCCACGGCTACCTCGCCGGCGCCGGCGTCGACGGCATCAAGGTCGATGTTCAGGCCATCCTGGAAACCCTAGGCGGCGGGCTGGGAGGCCGAGTGGAGCTCACGAGGATGTACCACCAGGCGCTCGACGCCTCGGTGAGGAAGAACTTCCCAGACAACGGCATCATCGCGTGCATGAGCCACAGCTCCGACGCCCTCTACCAGTACGCTCCCCTTCCTTTCTTCCAGCTCCGCCTCTGTTTCAGTCTTCTTCTTCTTCGTCTTCATGCTCTTCCTCTCGTTCTTCCTCTCACTTTGCTGTTCTTCGTCTCCTCCTGTTGGGGTTTGGGCAGCTCGAAGCAGACGGCGGTGGTGAGGGCGTCGGACGACTTCTACCCGAGGGACCCGGTGTCGCACACGATCCACATCGCCTCGGTGGCCTACAACAGCGTCTTCCTGGGGGAGTTCATGCTCCCCGACTGGGACATGTTCCATTCCCTCCACCCCGCCGCAGAGTACCACGCCTCCGCCAGGGCCATCAGCGGCGGCCCCGTCTACGTCAGGCAACCTCCTCCCCCACCTCCCTCCCTCCCTCCCTCCCTCCCTCCCTCCCTCCCACCATCTTCTTCTACCTCAAGCGTCTTCTTCTTCTACCTCAATCTTCCTCTTCATCATCAGCATCATCTTCTTCTTGTCGATCATCATTAGCATCCTCTTCTTCTTCTCCTCCGCCCCAGTTTTCACGTTCATGGAATTGACGGATCTTCTCTCTGCGCGCAGTGACGCTCCCGGGAAGCACAACTTCGACCTCCTGTCGAAGCTGGTCCTGCCGGACGGCTCCATCCTCCGAGCCCTCCTCCCCGGCCGCCCCACCAGAGACTGCCTCTTCACCGACCCCGCCCGCGACGGCGTCAGGTACCCCCAAACTTCCTCCTCCGCCTGCGGCGGCGTAGTTCCACCTTCTTCCTGTCGATGACGATCTTCCTCTTCCTCGTCCCCCTCGCCGGTGCAGCTTGCTGAAGATATGGAACATGAACAAGTTCACCGGCGTGCTCGGCGTCTACAACTGCCAGGGCGCCGCGTGGTGCAGCTCCGAGAAGAAGAACGTCTTCCACCACACGGGGGCGGAGGCCCTCACCGCCGCCGTGAGGGGCGACGACGTCCACCTCATCGCAGACGCCGCCGACGGAGACTGGAGCGGCGACTGCGCCCTCTACCGGCACGGCGCCGGCGGCGCCGGCCTCGTCGTCCTCCCACCCGGCGCTGCCCTCCCCGTCTCCCTCAAGATCCTGCAACACGAGATCTTCGTCGTCTCCCCCATCAAAGTCCTCTCCGCGGAGCTCCAATTTGCGCCGCTGGGCCTCGTCGACATGTTCAACGCCGGCGGCGCTGTGCAGGGCCTCTCCTACAGCGGTGGCGCCGCCACATCTGCCCCCGCGGCCGCGACGGTCTGCATGGAAATCAAGGGCTGCGGAAGGCTGGGCGCCTACTCCGCCACCAGGCCGCGGCGCTGCTCCGTGGGCTCCGCCGTCGTCGAGTTCTCCTACGACTCCTCCTCCGGCCTGCTCCTCATCAATCTCGCCGCCATGCCCGCCGGCCCCATGAACCTCCACTCCGTCCTCGTAGAGCTCTAAAACAACATCCCATCTTCCTCCACCTCCTCTGCAACGATTTTTGCAGATCCCTCAAACTATACAACAAATCGTTGTCGACCAAAGTTGAGGGCTCATTAATGCAATATATATGAGGATCATTTCATCCTCTTCTCCCACTCCACTGCGCTCGGAAAATATGGCGGTGCATGAACCATAAGAATACTAGATGATGTGGTCGTAAGTTCATGGTAGTCTGGTCATATTCTCTCACGTATATACTATATATGGTAAAAAAACGATGTGGCAATGTGAGAGTAGTGATTAGGATAGGAGGAATGACTTTGGAAATAATGGGGCTTTCCTCACATGAAATTTTTATTTGTATAAGTAAACAGACTTTTCCTTGTTCATTGTGATGAACGTACTCATACGTCATTATTTTGGAACATTACCTAAATGATATAAATGATACAAATTTATAGAAATGCAATTAATTTATAATTTGTCAATTAGTTCATTGAAAAAGCATTTCAAGTGGCAAATCCTTTAGTTTTTTTGAAATTTTTGGTAGCAAAAAAATCTTATAAAATGGGGAGGAGAGGGTTGAATTGCTAAAACTAGAAAATATTTATATTTTATATTAGTTTGACTAATTATCAACCTAATGTGTTCTTCTCCACTTATTTCCTTAGGTTTTTCACCATACGTATTAAAGTTGGTTGCTTTCATAGGGGTCACCCTGATAACACATCATTTTATTTGATAATATGTAACGCATAATTAGAATAATTTGGATGCATTAATTCATGCTAAATGGTATAAATTTAATTAGCAATCAAGTAAAACGTATTTTAGATTAATTGCCTGAAATGTATGATTTTTACATTTTATAGCATGTTTATATTTTGAACATTCCACGTATTCAAATCAAACATTTGCCATAAATATGATGTACATATTAAATAAATGGAAGTTTTTATATTTTCCACCTTCTTCTACTTACTATTTTTATAAAGTAGAAATGACCAACTTGCAATGATTCACAACTAAAAATCAAACACTTTTGTCGATGAAGGTTGACTATCTTTGATCTCATTCTGCGTTCCTCATGCATGGGTCAACGCTATATTTTTCTAAACTCAGCCTATGAGATTGATGATGACTCTAGGCCTTGAAGTGTATGTAATTGTGTACGGAATTAGTATATAAATATTTTATTTTTTTATATGCCTCTTACTTCATATATACAGGTTTTATTTACATCATATCATAGAGCGGGCCGTTCTATATATATATTTCACTGTACCTCGGAAAATATAGTAGTTCGACCTTGCAGGATAGAGAGAGAAAGGGGAGAGGAGTGATGCGTATGTGAGTACTTCCGTGAAAGCTCATTCTCTGAAGGATAACAGCGAGCGAGAAATAGAGAGGCAGGAGAGAGAGAGAGAGAGAGAGAGAATGACGGCGGGGTGGGTTTCTCCTTCCCCTTCGCCGCCGCTGCCGCCGGCGGCGGCGGCACAGCTGCTCCGCCGCGTGCCCGCTCGAGCTTCGTCTTTTCCGGCATCTCCAGCTCGTCGGAGGAGGCCGAGCCCCTCCGCAGCATCGCCCGGCCCGCCGCCACCAGGTAGCGACCCTCCTCGCCGGCCGCCGCAGCCGCCGCTCCAGGAAGCCTCCTCCGCCGCCGGCAACAATCGCTTCCTTCCTCAGGTCAGCGCCGCCGTCCTTCCTAATCCGCCCAAAATTTTCTGTTCCATCTGTCCACGAATCGGGTATTTCCGGTCATCTGCTCCAGATCTCTTCTCCTCCCCTTTCTCTCGTAGAATTTAATATCGTCTCTGATGACGATTCTGTTCAAAAGAAACCCATTGTGGATCATAATCAGTCGGTAGTTTTAGATAAGATCGGATGAACTCTAGGCTTACTTTTCGAGCGGGAACAGGAGGACGTGGACTACCTGTGGAAGGCGACGGTGGGCTCCGTCGCCGGCGGCGCGGCCATAAAGTACGGCAGTGCGATCTTCCCGGAGATGACGCGGCCAAGCCTGACGCAGGCGCTGCTGATGATCGGATTGCCGGTGCTCGTCTCCGTCTTCCTCCTCGTTTGGGGGAGCTCATCCAGGGAGGTGAATTGAAATAGGGTTTTTTTTCCTCAGTCCCCCTCGTCTTCTTCATCCATTCCGGATGAAAGATTTCATATGTAATCAAATCCGGCGTGGTCCGAATGACTTCGGAGCTCCACCGCGGAGAAGACGATTGTCAGATCCTCTCTCTCTCTCTCTCTCGACAAAATCCAGACAGAGGCATGAACCCATCTTCCCTCTCTCTCTCTCTCTACAAAATCCAGACAGAAGCATGAACTCATCTTCCCTCTCTCTCTACAAAATCCAGACAGTGGCATGAACCATCTCCCCCCCTTCTCTCTCTCTCTCTCTCCTACAGTGAACTACGCGGAATATGACCTGATTGCAGCAATAAGAATGACGATAAAAAAACAATCTTTGACCGCATAACTCTCAGGAGCGAGGAACCCAGCATGTTGACTTTATAAATCACAGGAACTTAGATGAAAAATAAAGGGCGTAAAAAATGCGTACTGCTGCTGTTCTCTCTCTCTACAAAATCTAATCAGTGGCACGAATCTACCCCCCTCTCTCCTCTCTCTCTCTCTCTCTCCCTCTACAGTGAACTACTTCCTGGAAGATGCCCCGACTGACTGAAGCTGTTCCTCTTTGACAGTAAAAAAAAAAAAAAAAAATCTTTGTCCGGATAAATCTCATGTGCTGACCTTCTGCATCAAAGTAATTTAGATATAAAATAAAGGGTGTAAAAAGACATACTGCAACTGTTCCTCTCTCCCTCTCCCTCCACAAAATCCAAATAGCGGTATGAACCCATCTCCCCCTATCTCTTTCTCCCTCTCTCTAGTGGACTACTTTCTGGAGCATGTCTTGACTGATTGAAGCTGCAGCATTAAAGATGACGATAAAAATCTTTGATCGGATACATATCATGAGAGAGGAACATAACACATTGACTTTCTGAATCACAGGAATTTAGATAAAAAACAAAGGGCGTAAAAAATACATCCTTAAGCTTTCCTCTCTCTCTCTCTCTCTCTCTCTCGTTCTCTCTACAGTATCCAAACGGTTGCATGAACCAATCTTTGTACAGTGATCTACTTCCTGGAATATATCCTCACTGATTTAAGGTGCTGCATTAAAGATGACGATCAAAAAATTCTTTGACCAATTAAATCTCATGAACTAGGAACCCATCACGTTGACTTTTGAATGAAAGGAACTTACATAAAAAATAAAGATCGGAAAGTAACATACTGCAGCTATTCTTCGGGTAGGCATCTCTTGATGCAGGAAAAATATGATAAATATGTTAGACTCGGAGTAGGTTGACTAAAGATAATATAGGGTGAATAAATCAAGACACAAATCACACCATGGATTCGAACCTTTAAATCTAGAGAAAATAATGATGGTGTAGCCCTATTTCATGACTGAGGGCAGGAGTATTGCTTAACAATCACCGTGATAAATAAAGCTCTAAATTCAAAATCTCACATAGTTGACCACAAGAAAACATAAATCTATTAACCTAAATCCGATGACAATAGAAAAACACACAATAAAAATATTAGATGAAATAATATAAGTCACTGAAGAGTGAAGATGAGACCTTCAACGATAATATAGTGTGACAACTGGTGTGGAGAGCCTTGAGTCATACAAATAGTAAAAAGACAATGACCAAAAACTCTATTGGTCAGTCTTCTATTCATATATCAAGCTCTTCAACGAGGCCTTTGCGGATCCAATTGCACGACCAATTAGCGAAGAGTCAAGGGGGAAGCCGCCCCCTTGCGGGGGTCAAGGTAGCACCCCCGAAACCAAAATAGGTGATGGTGTCCTTTTGATGGAGGAGTCTTCACTGCGTAAGTGGGGCAGTAGACGCATGAATATGCCAGCTGCACATGATCGGAAGAGGACCTCACGGAGGGCATTGACTGTGAGGAGTCGGGGAGGATGATGTCCGTAAGCGACAGGCAACGTCTACGGCGTTGGGCTGCATCTGCGGGCGGCAGGCGATGCCCGCGGCCGGTAGGTGATGTCCGCTGGCGGCAGACGAGTCCGCAGGCAGTAGGTGACGTCACGGGCGGGTCTACGGTCGGAAGGCGATGTCCGCAATTGGCAGACAATGACCATAAGTGGCTGATGAGGTTCGTGACGGTAGGAGACATCCGCGGAGGCAGAAGACGTCCGCGGTGGCAGAAGACGTCCGCGACAGCATGATACGTCCGCGGCCGCAGGAGACATCCGCGGTGGCAGAAAACGTCTGCGGACAACAGGGAGTTCGCGGAAACCAGGCGACGTGCACTCGTCAGGAGGATGGGTGGGAGGAAGGTCACCTCTCAGCGGCGGCGGCGGCAGCAGTTACAACAGTGGCCGTGGCAGTGGCGGCTGAGAGGAAACCTAGGGTAAACTCTGAAAAATGACATTTCAAATTTCAAAATTCACTAAAAGAGTCGATTACACTGCTTACTCTATGTATAGGTTCCACAATAAAAGAAAACTAACTTAAAAGAAACCCAAAAAATAAATAAAATTCGGATCTAGATCCTAAGTTGGCGCTGACGACGTGGCATGCCACCTATGCTGGCCGTCTCCTCCTGTGGTGGCGCCACCCCTTCACATGGTGGGCTGGGATGTTTACCCCACCATCTCCCATCCGAGGAGCTTTGACTCAGGAGTGGTTTTCTCTGGGAAAGAAATGGGTGATGACTCGGCCACCGTGGATGAAGTTGGGCGGCTGTCACTTGGGGGTTTGGCAGGGTTTGACCAGCGGCGGGGAGGTGGTGGGTCCTGCGGCGGGCGGATAGGCCCCACACCTACGGAGCAAGAGCCGGTCGGAGTAGGGCCAAGATCAGGTGGGATCCAGTTTCGATTCCAAGCTCGGAGGCGTAACGTGTGCTGCACCGACTCTTTTCCTAATATAGTCACGTTAGACAGCTTCAATCTCTCGCTCTCTCCCTCTCTCTCTTCCTCTCTCTCTCTCTCTCTCTCTCTCTCTCTTTCTCTGTGTGTGTGTTTTGTGTGTGTGTGTGTCTCTCCCCCTCTTTCTGTGTGTCTCTCCCTCTCTTTCTCTTCCTCTCTCTCTCTGTCTCTCTCTCTCTTTCTCTCTTTCTGTGTATGCCTCTCTTCTTCTCCCTCTCTCTCTCTAGCGTTGTCTGGCTAAAATCGTGAGGATCCTCGGCCACTTGTCGCAGGCGATCCATGAGGAGCTAGCCTGCGCCGCTCGTCCATGTTCTTTCCTCCCTTGCCACCTTTCTTCCGCAATTAACTTCGCGACTCCGCTTTGGGCAGTGATTGAACGGCTAATTCCACTGTTTCACAGAGCGGGAATGAGCTGTCCCCTGCCGTTTCCCTCTCTCTCTCTCTCTCTCTCTCTCTAAACGCTTGCACTTCTTCTCCTGGAGTTTCCTAATCTCCCCATCTACACCTGTCCTCATTATTCTGACACCGCATGGAAGATATTTGCTAGGATGGAAAGTATAAAACTTGGCCAGAGGCGCCAGACCGGAAGAGGTAAGGAGAGAGGAAGAAGAAGGAGAGATGGCGGGAGGTGAACTCGGAGAGGGTGGCGACCAGAAGGCGACGGTGGAGGGAGAAGCTGCCGCCGCGGGGGAGGACCCCCGTCTCCTGGGCATCTTCTCCTCCATCCGTGTTGTCCCACACTTCCCCAAGCAGGGTAAGTCAGTCAGTTTCTCTCTCTCTCTCTCTCTCTCTCTCTCTCTCTCTCTCTCTCTCTCTCTCTCTCTCTCTATCTATCTATCTATGTCTGAGATAAAGATTCAAAGTGAGTGAGTTTTCGGTGAAGGAATCATGTTCAACGATGTCACCACGCTGCTTCTGCGTCCGCAAGTGTTCAAGGACACAGTGGACATCCTCGCCGAGAGATACCGGGGCATGGCCATCTCCGCCGTCGCCGGTACTAACCTCTGTCCTCCCCCTTCGTCTCCATTGGATTGCCATTTTACTTCTTTTTGTCGCATGTCACCTTCTTCTTTTACAATAGCGAGTTGCTCTGGAATTGCTGTGAGGATACTGCCGTATTATATAACTAAGAGCAGGTTTCCCTAGGATCCTTCCTTTCATTATAAAAGATAATTCTGTGAAGTAAATTTAGGACGACCGGAGTTGGATAAAAATTCCTCCTTTTTTATGAATTTTATTTTTCTCTATGAAGTTTCTTCTGTATGTCGGAAAAAAGATGGAAGCGAAACTGGGTTTCCACCCTAAAATTCATAATTTCGACTGGGTTATATACTCGAGGGGCAGTGGATGGCTAGGGCCCCGAGGGAAAAAGGACTGGCTTCTCAGGGGCAGTGGTTAAAATAAAAAAAATGCTATTTTCCATATGCCTATTAACGGCGACGAAGAAGAAAACTATCACTATCTTTTATTTTTCCTACTTCTTCCCAGCTTTTTCTCACCACCTGTAATATCTTTCAGTTTAAAGACTTTTATCTCAGAGTTGACTTCGTATCATTCTTCAAATATTTCCTACAGTTTTACCTGATTTTGGTCGTCCGGCTCTCTCCCTTAATCTGTCTTTCCTTATATTCACTGTATTGATCACTTAATTTTGATTTCCAATGGTTTATCAGTTGTCTTGACCTATATTTTCCTCCAGCCCATTTAATTCATTATGTTATGACCTTTGCGTGCATCATCTTAAACAGGTATTGAAGCCAGAGGTCTCATATTTGGTTCATCAGTTGCTTTGGCTTTGGGTGCAAAGTTTGTGCCATTACGAAAGCCTAATAAGCTCCCAGGTAATTAGTAGCAAATGGTTTTACGTATTTCATAGAATTTCTTATGTTCTAATAGGTTTCTTGATCATCTCTACTCGCAAGATTTCTTTTTTCATTTATCATCAGTGCTGCATTAAAGTATTGAATTTTTTTCTTAAATTATTGATGATAATTGATTTACATATCTAACTATGAGTATTAAGTGTTGGATTTCCTTTTTATACCACTTAGGTTTCCCTTTTTGGACTTGAATAAAAATATTTTCTTCTAGTTTGGTGTTTAGTTCAAAATAATCAAACATTCGTTTATAATTGTGTTTTTCAAGCATTGAATTTCAGTGGCATTTGTGGTCTTAGACTATCAAAGCCTCTCATTCTAATTGTGGGCATTTAAATTTTTAATAAAAAATTGTTTAAAGTGAATAATCTAAATTGTATTGAGAAGTTATTGCTGAATGCTCTTTCGTGTCTATTTCTTCTTCATTGAGATGTTATTCCTCTAATCATGTATGTAGGCAAAGTAATTTCTGAAGTTTACACGCTTGAGTATGGCCATGATTGTCTGGAAATGCATGTTGATGCTGTTCAAGCTGGAGAGCGCATTTTAATAATTGATGATTTTATAGCCACCGGTGGAACAATATCTGCTGCAATCAGACTTTTAGGTAAATGCAAAAGGGTAAAAATGAAGATTAAATGAATTGAAATATTTTTTTACTTTATTTTTGTATCAATCTATTTTGAAATTGTTGTCACAATTTTTCAGCACAATCTCTATCTTGGGTATTTTATCTCATCTTTGCAGCATGTTTCGCTGATGTTCAATATGGTTAAGTCTATATCATACATATGGATTTTGCTCATTGTGAGTTCTATGGAAGGGCTTAATATGTCTTGTTTCTAATAGATCGTGTTGGGGCGAATGTTATTGAATGTGCATGTGTGGTTGGGTTACCCATGTATAAGGTATGGATTCAAGCCCACTGTTTAGAAAGCTGTCTTCTCAGATTTTTTTTCAGCCATGAATCCAATCTGTTAAGTATGAATTACTGAAATTTTCATGCACCTTGAACTTTCTGATAGGGCCATTATAAACTGAATGGGAAGCCAATTTATATACTCGTTGAATGTCGCAAGTAGACCCTAGAAAGGTATGGCAACAGTTTTATTATCCTAGATTTGACTCACTATTCCTTCTTAGTAACATGATGTTTTTCCTCATTTTATTATAGTGAGTATTAAACTGGGTTTGGTCCATTTTTATATAATTCACTATTCTTTAATTTAAATGTTTGTGAATTAAATAGTATTTATAAATAATTTATGCAAAAAGTGAAGTTTTGAATTTTATGCTGTCACCAAAATTTCCTCACATGTTGCCTTTCTTTTAGCTAAGAAACTACTTCTTTCAGCTAATGTTTGTCACATGTTTGTCCTCATTACATGCAACTTAAGTCAAATTATACACGAATTTTAGAAAATGACCTACCCTGTTTCATGATATATAATTTAATTTTTAACAGAAAATAATCTGTTAACTTTCCATTCTAAGTTTCATGTTATCCTATACTTCACCCACATGATAGCATATTTTGAATTTTTTCATATTGTAATTCATCTTTTTATGTACAATAGTACTCATAAACTTATTTGCTTTTCTCTTTGTGTTTAGGAATCATTGATGCGGATTTTGATGATGGGCAGAAAAGAATGTGAGAGTGAAGAGAACCTTTGAGGAAATATCGATGAATGTCTTAGCTACTGAAATACAAGCGATGAACTTTATTGTTATGAATAAAATAATAAAAAAAGGATGGTTTGATGTTGGGAGCATTGTTATTTCTATTTAATATTATTAAACATTTAATAGTTGAAATAAAAAAATATTTCACCAAAGATTAATGCACAGCATATTATTATGTACTTTTTTTTTATAGAGCATATGAACAAGCCTTCCCACTATCCAACTCTTCGATGGACGACGATACTAACAATAGAGTGAGAAATGAGATTTAGGCCTATACTCTTATTTTGCCCAGTCTAGCCCATGTAGTTCCATGTAGTATAGTCCATGAGAGAGAGAGAGAGAGAGGTTACATGGGTGATCATGCACCAGAACTGAACCTACTGATTCCGAAAACCTAGTCCCATGCCGTATTGCAAGGACAGCTTATTCCGTACTACTAGGCCAGGCATGTTTTAATATTTCAAATGTATGGAGTGCGTGGTCATTTTTTCATAAAGCTTTTCTGATAGTTAGTTACACTCTTCATTGCATCCACCTCTTTGATCCTGAGTTTTATTGTACCTACTTCTAACCGAGTCATTGGATGAGGTCAGCCTTACTCTTGATAGTCTATTTCTTATGTTGTACAGTGAATGACTCGTAATGCACAAATAAGTTCATCTCGATTCCATTGTGGTTTAGGATTAGGTGTAGGGATAATTTGGTGGGGATATTCCGGGGCTATCCTCTTGCCATCGTCCTCTAATAACTGGCAAGCATATTTTTATTATATCCCTCTTATTTCTAAGATAGTGGCTTATGGGAAATCATGCTGAATCTTCACAGAACTCCATATTTGGCCTATTTTCCACGTTTTAATCTCGTACTTGGTCATGCCGTACCTTGAGAAAAAAATTATGCCTAACCTTGTGCTATAGCTGCTGAGGATCATGAACAGTCCGATTATTATTATGGTATAAACTATCGATGCTTGAACCTGATTATAACAAAAATATGTCCTCCACCAATTTTAAATCTTGTGTAATAAAAGACAAATTAAACCATTTGAAAACCCTAATCTCACTATTTCTTAATTATTTTATGATATACTTAACTATTATTCTATTTTTTTTTAAATTGGAGCATTATCAACTCATTAAAATCCAACAAAATCTTCTTTCACCTAAACAAAATGGGCACTCCCTGAGAGAATTCAGAAGTAATTTATGATAAGAAAACAGAAAAAAATTTATCATGAGGATTGGGTACACTTCATGTATATTCTTGATTTTGGTTTTTGGTAGGCTGAGCATAAAAATATGCTTAGCCCTGCCCATATTTTTTGCAGTTCTAGCCTCATCAAAATGGAGCGTAGATATCCAGATTAGGCTAGGCTTGGCTTAAACTTATGAAACCTTAGCCCACATTTTGGTGCCAAATCATCGGTATCTTCAGATGTTTTTCCTTCTTATAACCCAGAACCTATCTAGGATTTCATGTGAGTTCCTTCTAGTTTATCATATAAAGAGGAGAGAGTAAGTAACAAGCTACATCTCTCATTCTAGGATTATATTTTATCTTGGTATTGAATACAATATCTGGGCGTATATGTGAATTTTATTTTTATTTCTAGTCTTCAACATATAGTCAAACTAAATTTTGTTTATAACACTTTGACAATTAGTTTCAACTCTCTTTATACCCATTTGGGTATATATGCATATGGACGAAGGTAAAGAAAAATGTGTAAATGATAGTGGCAGATTTTTTTTACATGTTATTCGAATTTCATATCATTTCATTTCAATACGACTGGCATTTTGAAGAACATTCGTCTTCATTTATCTGTTTACATGTCCAATGGTTTGAATTATATACTGAAGGCATAGTACCTGAGACATTTTAAATAACTATATCCTTTTGAGATCGAGAATGAGCCCAAAATTTTTAAATATTACATTATTAGAATAATCATGTTACATCAAGGAAATGGGTATTTTAAAATTCCCTAGACTCCGGTAAGGCAGATTGCTGTGTCCCCAAATCGGGAGCACCTGTGTCAGCCAGCACTTGCTCCATGCCTATATTTTAACTGAACTCGAGTCTGCTCACCCGTCGTCCTAAACGTGCTCCGCGGGACACGAGAGCCCTCGGGGCCAGTGGTGCAGCCCCCCGCCGTACAATCTGAAAGTGTCTGCCATCACCGGCACGGCGGCTCCCGACCCGCCTCCTCCGCCCGCGGGAGCCGTGTTGTGAGGCGGTCAGCAGGGGGGTCAGTTGGGGAGGCGGTGACTAGACTGCTCCGAATAACATAAGCCTCGGGATCTACTTAATCCCTGTTCTTAATTGCGAGTGCCCCTCATGTGGCGTTTAGTCAGCGGTCAGATGCGGGGTGATGGATTCTCATTCTCGAGATCGTCGAACTATCAGCTTCGGTTGATTGATGGGCCAGTCATCCGATCGGACGGTTTATGCTTGACAGGACCACAGATCGTAGGGAGTGATGAGGGTCGTACGTCACCGTTTGATCAGTCCGTGCAAGGAGGCGATCGGAGGGTGCTCGAGGAGCGATGGTGATCGTCCGATGGGCTACGGATGATGGAAAAAGGGGGGTAGAGATGAGAGTTTACATGTGGGGGACGATAGCGGTCCCCAGCTCAGTGCGCACGACTGACCTGGTGTACGTAAGATCTGATATTTTAATGTCTCTCCCTTCTAGGCGTTGGTAGAATAATAGTTATCTCTTGGGAGGACCGGCCTCATACGTCTGAGAGAGAGAGAGTAGTGCAAGAATAAGAGGGAAGGATGAAAGAGAGAGAGAGACGGAAGTAATGACTGATGTTGGTGCAATAACCAGAGAGGCAGGGAGAGAGAGAGAGAGGAAGGAAGGAGAGACGCGTCGGGGGTTGGTCTACATCTTGGGATTTGGTGGACTCAACTTCCTATTCTTTTCATTATTTCCCACTTCGCATACATCTAAATATATAAGGCTAAGCTTTCGCCGCCTGCCTATCCTATAAGTACCGATCCCCCTAGGACCTCTCCTCTATGCCCAATCCTCCATCTCGTGTGTTCTTCATGCGCCAGCCATGCCCTCGGCTTCTTCTTTCTCCTCACCAACCAGCCAAACCATGTCGACCCACTCCCCTTGCACCTGGTAGTTTTACAGAGGAAGGACTCTCTTGGTAATCTTCCACAGCTTTCTTGAACTGCGTCTCCCTCTCTCGCTCTCTTTCCCAGGGAGGAACTGAGATAGCAGTTCAATATAGCTGTGGAAAACTACAGAGGGAGGCCACAATACCCTTGGCATCAGATAACGTGGTATTCAGGTGGAGTTAACACCATCACCATCATCATCATCATCATCTCTCTCTCTCTCTCTCTCTCTCTCTCTCTCTCTCTCTCTCTCTCTCTCCTCTCCTCTCTCCCTCTCACCCAGTGGAAATTTAGATGAATTCTACTAATCGATGCTCTGTGAAGGGGAGTATTTTTATCATGCGTATACACGCAGATTCATAGGATTTGCCAGGTGACATGGATATGTATGGATTCTGATGCCATTAGATCCAACCTTTTTGATCCCAACCCATGGATTTTACATGCGCTTACATAGATCGCCACGAATTCTACCTCTTGCACCATGAGGATAATGTCAGATCGACAGTTGGGTGTAGTAAACGTGCATATACATACATTTAGCGAGCGAGCGAGCGAGAGCGAGAGAGCGAGAGAGAGAGAGAGAGAGATGAATGATGTGCTCAAGTGCAATGCAGAATAGGGAGGAACATTTTGACTGGGTTGGCCAGCATGGATGAAGAGCCACATGCTTTAGAAGATACTTGCATTCGATCATTGTGATAAAAGTTCTTAGAAAACCATGTAGACGATTAATATGATTCCCGGACATGACAACCGTGGAAGGAACCCTAGCCGATGATCTTCTCCGATTTAACCTAGGAGAAAATCAGCGGTCAATATAAGATACTCGATAGACGTACGAGGGCCCCCATCCCACACAGGTCTAGAGAAAAAGATAGAAGATATTTTCACCCCTGTACCCTGGTCAGGAGTGGCCCAGTCTGGCCTTTTGCTGAGCATAACTAAGGGAGAGGTAGAGAGAGAGGAAGAGAGAGACAGAGAGATTGACTCTTAAGAAAGTAAACCAGGGCATACTTTCAAGCTGAACTCTACTCAATTCCAGACTGACCCAGGTAGGGCCGTGTTGTGCAGGCTATCTTTCTTTTCAAATTTGATTTTTAGATCAAAATCTGAAGCATATACACCCATAGACTCTAAGAGTTCTACAGTCATGTAAGGCTTCTTTCGTCACAATAATATCATTGCAATCTGATCCATGTAGTATGATTAATTTTGCAGCTCTTTCTGTAGTGCCTCAGCAAAACGTAACATGGATCCGAGTTCACTCAGAAGTCAACGCTGATTGGTTCGGGTTTAGACAGAAAAACTTAGTTTGGAACACTGCAAATGATACCAAGCCCACAATTAAGCATCTCACGCATCCTCCTAGTGGCAGCCTCTCCATCCATCCCTACCCTCCTCCCGGAGGCAGATGAGCAGGCAGCTCTGAGCTGGACTCTGGAAAGATTAAGGGAAATTTTTGGGCTTTTATCTTGGATCACGCTGTACCATTTTGAAAGAAATAATAAAATAAATACTGCGTATGATCTGAGTTGAACTAGCAGAATCTGCATGGTCTAGTCTAAATAAAATACTGTAAACAAGGATTTTGTAAAATTTCAAGGAACTAGACGCTTTGAAACTAATACTATGGAACTTTGGGAAAATAATGCTCGTCCAAGATCTCTATAACATGGACAGAAATCTAAACCTTCTTCTCAAATCCTCCCTTATCTGCCTACCTTTGGCACACCATCATGTGAACAAAAATTGAAGTCCCTAGTTATGTTTGTAGCACAAAAACCGATATGGAAAGGAAAATAACAAAAATTTTAAACATTGATCCTTTTTACATGCATGATAAGTTTGTCCAGCTTCTCTACATATCCAGCTCAAAAATATGTCAGGAATGTTTCTATTTCGACCAAACATTTGCGTGGTACACCTACATGGTCGGTTTTAAACCAGTCTTTTTTCAAAACTCATTTTATGAGAGTTCTCATACTCTTCAAGGCAGTATTTTGCTTAGATATTTGACAACAAAATAACATAGTCACGAAATAATTATCTAAAATGCCACGTTTACTTGTTTACATATAAAAATGAAGAGAAATATAAAGTGCATGATAAGTTTATTTCTCAATTGGATACTTGAAATTTAATTTCTTCGACACAATGGCTACATTTCTATCTTATCCCAATAAATATAGGTGACATGGAACTTGTTCAAAATTCAATTGCGCAATCAATTCAAAATGATATTTGAAACTTAATTTCTTCTACTCAATGGTTACATTTCCATCCTATCTCAATAAACATAGGTGACATGGAACTTGTTCAAAATTTCAATTTCATAATTGGTGGAAAGGATCATGTAATCAAGTTTTTAGAAAAAGAATGTATAATACTGGTGATTAATAAGTTTTGAGAAAGCTTTCGACTCCATCAAACACTACTTGATGAATGCTCCAATACTCTCACCTCTTGAGAAAAGGTGGTTCCATGAGGGCATTCTAAGGCAGCCATGATTAGCCAACTCATCTACAAGAACCTTCACAGACAATGCGAACAATACAAATACACATTTATAAAGTTGTGTAAACCATCATATTCTTATTGATTGTGCAATCTTGAGAATTGAATCAAGATAAGGGTTACTGATAATTTGTCAAAATTATATGTTAATATTTTATTAAATCAGGGAGAATAATACATATTTGAGAATTATTTCACAAGTTATCATGTTAACTATTTTACTTGTCATTTTGATGAACCTCCTTAAATCTTGATTTAAATTAATATTTTATGAATAAAAATGAAATTGATGAAATTTATTTCATATGTTGAAGCTTAATTCTCATTTAATTTATTTTGAAATAAAATCATGTTGTGTTCTAACTAAAATATATTTTATACAATTTTTCCAAAATTTTTAGACATTAAAATAAATATAATAAATGAAATAATAAAAAGATAAAATGGGCTCACTATTAGTAGGCCAAAGGCACACCACTTAATGGGCCCGACGTTAGCCGGAGGCCACACTATGTCTGGGAGTGGGCCCAAGGGGCACACCACCTCGCAACCTGTGTAAATCGGGTCACAAATCTAAATCATGAGTTTGGGCCGAATAAATCACCTCCAAGGCCTACTGGGAGCCGGGTCTCAATTCGGATCATCCCTAGGAGCTAGTAGTCAAGTCCAATCATCCCTTTAGGAGGTGCCACCACAAATCTCATCAGCTGCCCATAGTCGTTGTCTGCCACTCGTGGGCATCAACTTTCAACCATGCCCATGATGTTGCCTACCTCCTACGGAGGTTGTTTGTAGGCCACATGCATTACCTATTGCCCGCAAATATCACATGCTGGCCACGAGCATCGCTTGCCATTTGCGGATGCAGCCTGCTGCCGTAGACATCACTCGCCACTCACGGATGTCATCCTCCCTGATTCCTCAGTCAACACCCTCTATGAGGTCCCCTTTTGATTGTGTGCAGTTGACGTATTCACATGTCCATTGCCCATGCACATGGTGAAGGTTCCTCCATCAAAAGGGCCATGCAAAATCATCACCGGTTTTGGTTTCAGGACACTACCTTGAACCCTTCAAGTGGGCGGCTAACTCCTTGACCCCCCGCCAACTGACCGCACAGTTGGATCCATGAAGACTTTGTTGAAGGGCTTGATCCACAAATAGAAGACTGATCAATAGAGTTTTTAGTCATTGTCCTTCCATTGTCGCATAACTTAAGGCTCATTGCCCCACTCATTGCATTATATTAACGTCGAAGGTCTTCTCTTCACTCTTTGGTAACTTATATTATTTCATATAGTATTTTCTTGTGGTCAACCATCCAAGATTTTGAATTTAGAGTTATCTATCACGATGGTTGTAAGACAATACTCTCACCCTCAAACGAGGAATGAGGTTGCACCATCATTATTTTCTCCGAATTTAAAAGTTTGAATCGATGATATGATTTGTGACTTGACTTATCCTTCCTATATCATCTTTAGTCAACCCACTCTGAGTCTAGCATATTTATCATACTTGTCTTGCATCACTCTTTCCTCTCTCTTCCTCATGCTTCTTCCTCTCCTTTGAGCACTCTCTCTCTTCCTCACACATCATCCTCTCCCTTATGCATATTCTCTCTCTTCCCTTCTCTTCCTCACGTGTTCCTCTCCTATGCACTCTTTCTTTTTCTCCCCTTGACGTGACTTAATTATTGTATGATAAATCACGTAAATTTAAAATTTATAAAACTAAAAAATACTAATTTTTGAAATTTTAAATGTATATTAGAATGAATAAATTATTTATAAATCGATAAAATATTCTAAAAATAATAGAAAATTTTTAGCTCGATCATAGGGATGTAATACAATATCGATAATATTTTAAATTTTTTAAAAGAATATAATTTTTTAATTGAATTATAAATATAATATATTTAAGAAATCGTGAAAAAGAAATAAGGCTATGATGTCAGGGTGACCTGAGTGCCTGAAGAATATGAATCAAGTAGAAAAAGAGTTTCGACTTACGATTCTTTCGTAAGTGATTACCGTCGAATTAATGAGTCAAATTAAGTTTTGGAAAAGTCTGAAGAATTGTAACTCAATGATGAAAGATATTGAAACTTAAAATCATACCAAATATTACTAATTTAAATAAAAATAAATTTTAAAGTAGGAAAAATGAAATTTCAGTGTCACGGTGGCAATCGTCAAAATTTTACATGTTCGAGAAGGAATTTGTATAATGTCCATGGCCTCGAAGGCTCTTCTTGGACAAAGACAATGTGGGTAATCCCTAATTCCTCTTGTGAAGTCAAAAATCAATGAAATGTGTTGTCAAATCGTTTTCGGTGGCTATCACTCGATGAAACAAAAAAACGGTGACTTGCGGCCCTCTGGTGACTATCACCCGATAGAGGTGAGCTAGATGGAGATGGGGCACATCTTAAGGGCTTCATCCTCAAGTCAGCATAGCAAGAGGAGGCCCTTTATCGTATGTAGTACTCTCTCAAGAGGTGACAACTCGTCTCCTAGTAGATCGTCCTCTTCTCGACAATAGCTTGTTCATCGATTAATTGGAGATAATTTTCTTATTAAGTTCACAATGTATTATCAAGAATCATTCACCAATTTTGGCCACGATGCTCTACGAATCGCATTGACTAAGTTTTTGCCGAGATTTTAGCAATTTTTATAGCTTAGTCGCTCATTAGAAATCACGATTTCTTCACCGATTGCCCACTTGTAAGAGAGAAAGAGAGATGAAATAAGTATGATAATGCCCTTATAATGTCATGTCATAAGAATATTTTATCATGATAATGAAGGGGTATTTTGGGTATTTATAATCATGCAAGGAAAGTTAGAGTGGTGGGTTTAGTCCCACATCTATTTTATGACCGATTTTAATGTGAATATAAACTGATGGCTCCTTTAGCCATCAATAGGTACTTCTCATCCACATGTGTACAACTACTCTTTGCCCCATGCCTAGCTGGCCATCGGTGACGTAGAAGGGGAGTGACGCACATGTCAGTTGCTTGAGCCTCAAGCTCGTAGTCTATATCTTCAGCTACTTGAGCCTCGAGCTCGCAGTCTTTAGTCGCTTCGTGGCTTCGCCCGACTTGGGCCTCTGACCCTCTTGTAGGCCCAGTTAGGCGGTAATTTTTTTTTATTTTTTTCTTAATCTTTTTATTTTACTATTTTTCTATTTATCTCAACAAAATAAGATTATAAAATCATGCAATTAATCAAAAATTCATATTAACCAACTAAAAATCACTTTTCACAATTTAGTACAAAAATAAGTCTATTTATCATGAGTTAAGATTTAAACTATCAGATCACTAGATTATTAACTCATGATAATTAAGACTTATCACTACCGTCAAACTTGTTACTAGCCATCACTATAATTGAGATGAGTCCTATTGAATACCAAGTCATCTAGACCCTTACCACATATGGCCATTTCTCTTGTAGCTCCTCTTGGGAGCACTTTAAAAATAGCTCCCCAAAGACATTTTGGGAAAACCTCATATGGCACCTGGCCATCACACCTCGTGTTTCATTCTTCTTATGGAAACTCATGCAATGAGAACTACCTACCGACGATCAGGTGATTGTCATCGACTTGGGGGTGGAAAGATGATGTCATTGTTATTCCACTACGATGAACTAAAGCATGGTACATCTATTCTTCCATAGTGATATCGTTGAGTGTTAGTGTCAACTCTTAACAAATTTGCTTCCAACACTCTCATACACACCTACAAAACCACCACTAGAGGTCTTTAGGAGAGTCTTTGACTCTCTGACGAATGTCAAGGTTAGTCCTTTCATTTGTATCTTTATAGCACACATGTTATAGGAAAGATAGAAGAGATGTAGCTCATCTCACTTTGCAAGCTAGGTGATCCGTACCACAGATATTATGAGGCACGTAACCCAATGGCTTTAGAGTACTCATTATTTAGTACCAAATAAAACGAAATACTTGCATTATGTTTGTGAGGCTTTTGAGCTTTGAAGACTTTATATCATGCCTACACAGATCTGGACTATTATCCAATCTGTTAAATAGACACCACCAAGTCTTGGATGGTAGAAACTCAATGTTGTAAGAGGTATCCTATGTGATAGTACAAGATACATCTTTTTTGCCTTCTGATACTTCTATGATATACAGACTAATATTGTGGCAGAGGCTATGACAATATGAGATGATTTGCTTCTCTGTGAGGAGCAAAACATTATTGATATTTTCCTAGAGTCTAACTCCATAATGTTAGTTGATATATTATATGCAGACTCTTGTCCTCATTAGAGGCTTAAGAATATCTAGATAGACATCATGAGATGTTGAGGGTGTATCATAACCATTATGCATCAACCCTGAGATAGGAATCTGATTGATGATACCCTTGTTACACATGGAGTAAGATCATGTAGGGAATAGTCTTCTCTTCTTGGTAGGACATGCCCCTCGAAGCCCGAGGTATTCATCGACTTGAGCGACTTGACATACCCTCCTTATGTATCCGCTGCACACCACTATCCCCCACTTCGTGGTAGTGGCGTATTTCTTAGAGAAGACTTGGAGTGGTCATCATTGGCCACTAAAGATTGCAGTGAGGATACTAGTACATCGTTCCTTTGTTTTTTCATTTCAGGTCTATCACATCCCAAGCCACAACATCACCATGGCACTCGCCTCATACTATTGATGTGAAATGCACCTTAGCTAGAAGTTCAAGAGTCAAGACAGATGCCATGATACAACACCGTAGATAGAAGACTAGCATGTCATCACAGAGGAAACTCTACCTTTACTTATTGTGACAAATTCCCCAATATATTTTATTTTCCAAAAAATTTTAGTTGATTTATATACTAAAAGATGTATTCAACCTTTTTCATAACATGTAACCTAGAGTAACATGTGCAGCCTCTAGTTTAAATTCAAAAAAAACCCTTAAACCCTAAACCCTACTCCTCACTTACAGGTTTTTTTTCTCTCCTCATAAGGGGTTGAAGCTCTAGTGATTCTAGGCTGCCTCAGGGTGCATACCAGCAGCTCCGCCAGCCCCACCGGCAGCACAAGCAAAGCTATGGAGGCCACAGCCTCCAAGGAGGTAGAGTGCCCACAACCTGCAAACCCGAAGGACAGGGGGGAAGGATCAGAGGACTGGTGGTGGGGTGAGGTGGAAGCACGTACTCCCATGGCGAGAGAAAGCGGGACAACTAGGAGCTCCCATGTGGCAGAAGAGCCTCCCTCAGAGCTACGGGACATCGCCGCAATCCCAGCATTCGGTGGCCCTCGCTCTTTTTCTGCCAGATCCATAAATATGATGGGAGAGCCTCGATGCCCTAGATCTCGTCAGGGGCGGTGGAGAAGGAGCATTCAGGGGTCTGGCTATGGTGCAGTCCGAGAAGGTGCGAGAAAGGTCATCTTCCCCCCTAGGTAACCCACTGAGAGGTCAAAGATCTGCATCGATCCCTCCTACGTTCCCTAGGTTGGTTGCCCGTGCAGACTCGGAAGCAGGGGAGAGAAGGCAGTCTCGCTGACACAACCCCCAAACCCCTCCACCAGTGAATCTAACAAGTCATCGGAGGGTATGGTGCCCTCAAGCCATGGACCTGGAGGAACCCCAAGACACAACTATGGAGGAGGTCGAGGTGTCTCCAGAGGCAACGGCACACACAGAACAACTTTTTTCGAGTGGATTTGTCTCTGAGAAGCCCGCTCATCAAAGGGAAGGAACAGTAAACCCTAGCCTCCAAGGGGATCGCATACCCAACTCGGAAATGATAGTCCAGGGGTGGCAGGAGTCCTCAATAGTTACAGATCCCCTAGATGTCCTATCCCGAGCCACCATGGTGGAGAACTCAAGGTGAGGAGCTCAAACGGAAGGTTGACGATCGCAGGAGATACATAATGATCGTCAGAAGGAAAATAATGAAGAAAATAGAAACCGGCTATTGGGAAGTGGCAAGGTTCCCGAGACACCTATTCAGCAAATGGGTTGGGAATTTAAAGCTTTTTATAACAATAAAAGCTATCAGAGAGAAGATCCACTAGAGCCAAGCATAGAAAACATCTACTCAGATAATATTAGATCCCTAGAGATCGACGACAGATTCAAATGATTTTTGGCATCATGCAAGACAAGGTAAAAAAAGGGAGATGCTAAGAGTGAATGAATGCAACTAATGGAAACTCCACAGGTGGTGGAAGATCATCTAAAAGGAGCCTCATCGCATTAAACAAGTAAGGCATATTCACAGGGAAGGGAATCCAATCGCAGGCATCCTAGCAAATTATGCCATCGATGGGAATGCTGACATGTGCACACACTCATGGAATGACCTCCCGTTGGCTGCCAAAGGAGCTTTGCACCTTGAAAAAATGGGATTGCCCTACATCAGAACCAGGAGGCCTAGGTAACTTCTCTTTGAACCTCATAGAAACTCCTAATTTATGTGTAGAAAACTTAATTGCTCGTTTAACACAAAATGGAAATGAGGGCAAAGTTCTAAAAGGAACTATGGACCTGAAGACTACTTGAACTACTGCCTGGTTAGGAGCCGGGGTGAATCCATCCCCATCAAACCTCCTTGACCTAAGACACTTGAGCACTTTAGGGGACCAATGAGAAGCCTATTTGGGGGCTAATACCTAAACCAAAAGACAATATGATAAGCTCGGTGCCATCCTTGTGTGGAAATCAAAATTGAGGAGGAAGGAAAGGAAAACAGGATGACAACTTAGGGCAAAGTAGATGAGGGGTGGCAAAAGGGAAAGCTAAAGCAGGAGGGAGCCAAAAAAAAAAAAAAAAAGAGAATAAATGGAAAAGGCCTCACTATGTATGACCCTACAGAAACCCCCATTCAATCTCCAAGTCCTCAAAGACTCATCTTGACCCGGACCAGATTCCGAAGGATTGATGAACAGACTAGGGAGATCCTGCAGCAGTTCAATACATCTCAAGAAAGGTAAAAGCACCTGGTAAAGGCTGAACAGAGGGAACCTACCCTTAAGTTATTAGGAATAAGAGTTCTGAAGGGGAGGGAGGATCCCACCGAGGAAGTAGTAATACAATAGTCTCGCCATCTAGAATTCTTGCAGGGACTTTGCCCCCTAAACTTCTATAGTAACTTGGACTACAATGTTGGAGGAAATAGATAAGTAGGTTAAAAGGAGCGATTTTACAGTTGCTTTTAATTATTCCTCTGACATCTATCTATAGCAATGCCATAAGAAAACAATCTTTTAGTCTTCAGCCTCATGTAGATGTGCAGTACCCTAGATACAAAAGCGAAAGAGAGAGGAGTGGCAATCCTAGTTAAGGCCATAAAGGGTCTGTCTAATGGTGTCATCCTTCCATTTCCCAACCCTCCCTTGCTTGTCATCAGAGCTCAAACAAAAGGCTCTTTTTTAAGAGTGACCGAAATAATGTAACCTTTCTTTTCATCAATCTGATCTATCTTTTTTCTTAAAACAAATAAAAACCTTAAACCTTAAATCTTGAACCTTGAACCCTAAACCGTAAACTCCATTTAACATCATGATATTCCTCACAAGTCTCTTTCTACATGTAAACATTAATACACTGAAGACTTCCTACCAATGACCATATGCCATCACTAGACACCACATCTATTCTAATTATCATTGTTATCACACCACTCCAAGAAATGAAATTATAGATCATTGGTGGCCTCGGTTGTAACTGTCAGGCAAATAGCCCTCAACGCCAAGGATTATCGTATGTTAGCTGAGGTCTGAGTCGTGGATTGCAGGCTCTCCTGCCACGTCTATCCACTGCAGTCGATAGCATCTGTTCTAAGCTAAAAATATGCTTGAAGAATCGGAACGCCGACTTCCACAGCCCTTTCCTCCCTTCTCTCATCCCGAACAGTACCCAAGTGCTAAAAAGAAAACAATGCAGGCCCCAGCATTAAGCACCAGTGCCAACAACGTTGAGAAACACATTTCACTGCGTTCCATCGGCAATCCGCTAGGAGAGCTGCATGGGTATAACACATCTCTGGCGCTTGCACTTCATGTCCAGCTTTGACTTTGCTAAAGAAGTTTGGGGGAGCGAATGCTGGTCTCTTTTCCTCACATTGGAGCTCATTGGTTGGTGCGGGATGCTCGGAGTTCCGACACCGAAATTATTTGCCGCAGAAGCGTTGCTTCTGCGCGCTAATGTTTCCACTAAAATCATGAAGAACGGGGCATGGCACCATGATCTGCTGTTGTGGAGCCAAACGTCTTCTTCCAGTGTGCAGAGGCCTCCTCTACTGTCCGGAAAGACCAGATATGCGGCCTGGAGATCTCTCGCGCCTCTAGAATTTCCTGTCAAAGGAGGGGAAAAACCAAGGGCTTAGATTCTCTCAGCACACAGCAGGAAATACAGGAGGAAACTAAGGGCCAACGTGCCACTACAGATACATAGAATCGACCCATGGAGTACACGACTCCAGATGATAAATCGACAAACTTTCGGCCTCAGAGAGGAGAGAACCGAAACATAAATGGAATACACCAACATCAATGGTACGTCTCTACAACTGCTGAAAAAAAGCCAGCCCTTTACGCCAATGTACGTGACAGTTTATCAAAGGTTCTCATGTGCCCAGTAGAATACTAGCTAAGGCAACTGTGAAAGCACAAAGGGCTCATCATAGATGACAATATGTTCGGCATCTTTCTGAATTATGAGCAACCTTTAACTTTTCCAAGAAAAATAACTTGATGCAATGACATATCCCTATCTGATTTTGTTTTATCTTCTAAATTTTCCTATCCGCCATTGGCCCAATTCCACCCACCTTGTAGGAAATATAATTCAAGCGGGCACTCCAAATAATGATTCAAGACATGCATACCTTTTGTCACTGGATACATCAACTCCTAAAGCGTCCAGTCTTTACTCTGTTGGTTCATCAGAACCTATGGAAGGATCTCTATGGTTATGAGTGTTTGCCTCCAAGTTAACAATCACCAAGCTAAGGGATGGGCTCTTACAATATCTTCGTTGAAAGTAGAGATAAACTCTCATACTAAACGTTGATAAGATCAACATCGAATTGCTTAAATCGTAACTCATCTAAGTTGTGGGATCACATCAAATACTAAGGTTGAGTCCAATGGATCAAAAAATACTTCCCACCAATTTTAGGTCAGCAAGTTATACAAAGAAGATGGAATTTTTCTTCCCATAAGCATCCTCCATGGATGAAAAAGGTACTAGTCTATTGAAATAATATTTAGGGGTAGATTTTTACCACAAAAGAAAATTACCATCCACATGAGATTTAGGAAGCAGTCCATGTTCTCCATTTTCTCATTTCAAAACATACAAGATTGTAAACCCCAAACAATAATCTAGCAATCGAATGCATCTTTGGCAAAAAGGGACTAATTATAAAAGACCTGGCTTTTTCTTACATCTAGTAGATCACCTGATTCAGTCTACCAATATTCTTTCCTTCGATGATAAAACCACGCCCTAGTCAAATTATCAATCAAAATCATTGCCATGTCACTATTCAGCAATTTAATGTTAACTAGAGGGAAGAGAGACAAAAAAACTTTCAAATCCCATATGCTAATTTCGTTTGCATAGTCACCTGTGGGGCTTTTAACTTCATGCCTACACACCACACAACTATAATCCTTTCACTCTAAAGAGCTCTCGTGTAGGCCAATTTATTTACCTACAATCCAATGCAGCTCCTTGAAGCTATAAAAGCATGCTGACAATTCTATTTTCATAATCATCCTGCATTGTTTTATGGAAAATATATCATTATCAGTTTGAAATTGTTACTGGTAACCATTAGAGCCAACAAAGCGTATTATTATCAGGACACTCGGCTTGGAACTATCATGTTATGATAAAAAAGAAATCATGGAAATCGTTAGACCCTAGCTCATGCATGTATGTATGCATACCAATCACCAAAAAAGAAATATCATTGACAAGCATATATCAGAATAAACTACATGTTGGATCATGTGATACGTTGACACAAGTGATATGCGTACATACATAGATATGTACATAGGCGTGCACATGTAATACGAATATATATGTATTTGTATTATAACTGTGTGTATTATGCATAAAGAAGGCTAGGAACAATCCATAGTACCGAGCCTCAAGTGAATAAAATCCAGTGAAAAATCAACCTTAAAATTCATAATATTTCAAGTAGCTCACTTGAAGTATAATCTTGTATATCAGGGGTGATTCATAAATTAAAAACTATAACCTAGTGATATCAGAAAGTTCATTGAGCTGCAAACTTCCATGAAACTTCTTACATAATGATGAAGGCAATTATCATATTAATCTGGATAACGGCTACATCCGAGAAGTACAGAAGATGCTTCAAAAAATTCCATCATGGTCGCAAAACCATTTTGAACAGTATCAAAAATATATAATTAATTATGGACTAACCTGAACTTCAGATGATTTCTTTGTCTTCAGTTTCAAACAATCAAAAAGAGTGTTCCATTTTCCAAAGCAATTATCAAATTCTCCACCCCTGTAATATTGTTGCATTTGGTGGACTGGAGCTGTGAATGCATCAAAGAGGAACTATTTAAGTTTGCGAAATAAATAGACCATGAAACATCAAACACTAGGCTCCTTTCAATTGGAATAGAAGTTGATCACTAAAATAACTTTGCAACATGAGAAAATTAACAAAAAATGATATAATATTACATAAATCCGCTGTCTTCCCAAGGAAAAGTCATCATAAAAATCATTATAACATGAGGAAAATGACAAGGAACAGGGTCTAGAATAGCAAAATTTGGGCAAACATACTAATTTTCATTGTCTATAATTATAAATATATGCCAGAGGAAACCAATAAATATTTTTGATACTACCCAATCATGGTACATAGTCATTATCCTGGAGTCACCTTTGCAATTAAAATCCTTGAAAAAGCGGTAAATAATTTCTGATATTCCATCCATACTGGAGGATACTTCACATATTCTGCGTTTTCCTTGTTGTGTCACCAACCTGCAGCATAAGCCTATCTCCCTAATCAATCGAGCCTGAGATGACACCAGTTGGCTAAGTTTAAATGTCAGCCATCGAAAGAAAACCTGGTGGGCTGAAGTTGTTTCTTTAGTTGGTGCAGTAATCCATTGTGGCACATAGATAATGATCTAAGTTTTGTTGATTAGACACAATCGTGCAAGAAAGGTATCAATCTCCATGTATTTGAATAATTTGAAAGAGAAAAAGTTTTCATCTCGAGTCATCTTAGAAACCGCAGGCGGAATGTTAGATGTTGGAATCGGTGGCATATCGTCTACAGTGAAATAGAATGTGATGGCAAGAAATGGCATGATCAGTCAATGTGTGCCGTAAGATCATCTCTGGCATATTGTTTTCTTGTCACAACACATTCCCTAGAATGCGCGTTACGATAACTAGGGAGTGAATCCCCTAGAAATGATGAGATGTGGAAAGACTACCGTGGGGACATTGTTGAACAGAAGTCAAAGGTTTCATGGGGGCGGGGGGGAGATATTTAGAAGAAATGGAGGAATTTACAATAGCAGAACCACAGAGCGTCGAAGTATTTAGTGCAGGATAAGCGTGTCAGGGGCGCTATGCCGCTCTCACGACTGCCATTGCTTGTGTCGATCTCCGGTGAACCCCTGCCACAAGGATCCTTATCGTTCTCTTGCGTTGAGCGGCTCGCCATCGGTGGCGGACGCAGCATGCGGGCCGACGGAAATGATTAGTCAGGAGGAGGATGCCACGCTGGTGCAGCGCAGCCCAAAGTTTTTTTGACCAGTGAACGTGGAGCTGGTCAAAACAGAAAGCTGGAGAATCGCGAAGTGGAGAACGTGGACCTCGTCAACTGTCGCTACTCAGGTAGCTGCCATAATCACCGAAACAGACGAATTTATCAGTGCTTAATTCTCGCTATTTCAGTTACGATGTAAGCCTATAAATCGGCTGGAAGAAATCTGATTTTAAGGAGGGATGAAAATTTAGTTCCTTACCTTAACTGATCGAAAGATCCCGTCGTCCCGGCTTGGGGTTGGTCGGAGGACCTCGCCGCTCCCGGTCTGGAGTACCGCTCCCCCTCCCTTCTCTTTCTTCTATCGCCTCCTGCACCGCCGTCGCCTTCCCGCCGTCCGCCGCCGTCGACAATCGTCAGCCCGCCCCCTGCCTCCCCCAGCCATCATCTTCCCACTGCCTGCCTCCACCAGCCATGATCACCCCGCCTTCTGCCGTCCGTCGCCGCTTTCCGCCGCCCGTCACTACCCGTTACCGCCTGCCCACCCCCACGCCGCTGGCCATCGCTCTCACCCGCAGCCGTCGCCGCCAACTCCCTCGCCGCCAGCCATCGCCTCTCGATGGCCTTTCCCCACTACGGCTAGGGCTTAATGCCTCAGCCGTGGGCCGAAAACCTTCCAGACCACTTCTGTCAGTCCACTATCACTGATCCCTTTAAAACCAGCTACGATCCGAACCGTCTGGCGCAAGCCATTCAGCCACTCGGGTCAAGCCAGTCTGCGCTTTAGGTGCAAGCCGCTGCGTGCGACGATCCGGTCAACCATCAACAGTCAATTGTTAGCATATTGGTCAACGGTCAACAATTACTTTCAAGGCTCAAGCATATCTTCTGCTCTTTCTTCATTATATTTATTCATTTAATATATTTTCTTGCAACGTTCGTGTGAGGGATCATAGGATAGCCACTTTTTATATATTTAATAAATCATTAAACCATGGTATAAAATATTTTCCAGCCTATTAAATCATCAAGCATCCTACAAGTAGTTTTCTTAAACTAAATCTTTTTTCACTTCTGCTCCACATCACACACCTATAGTAATTCAAAGAGTTTAAGAAGCTGAATGACAAGTCTTCAGGTAATAGGAGCCACCCCAACTATGCAATGGTCAGAAAACTAACATATTGCCTAGCTTTCTATTGTGCTCAGGCCAAAAAGTTGTCCAAAGATCAAATAAAGGTGGGACACCCAAAAACTGCCCTTTGGTAGGACTTGCAGAGCCTTGAGATAGTCTCCCAAAATCAGAAAAATCTGATTTAGGTGATTGGAGTGCTCAAATCCCAAGCACACCCCCCACCACCAACCTAGCCCCCTCAATGAGACATTAATGAAATGACTATAAGTTATTTTTTATTATCATTTTAGTGTCAGTTTGATTATGTTTAGAGCATATTTTAAAAATAGGATATTTTTACCTTTAAATGTCTATATATTTGATTATGTTCAGAATTTGAACATAATATTTTACTTTTTTAGATTATGTTAATTTGATTCTATTAAGAGTTTGTCTTTTGAACATAATCTCTTTTACTTTTCAGAGGTTGTTAGCCATGGGAAGGGGATTCAACCATGTGTAAGCTTACATAATGGCCCTTAGTTGCAACTCAAGAAGATCAATCAATTTCTAATTTTGAGTTTCCTTTTTGTGAGGCCGTCCTTTCCCTACTACTTGCTGAGTTAAGTACCCTTGTGTATTCAAGGGCTCATAATGATCTTGTGGATTCAAAGTCATTTCCTCTATTTAGATTTGAGAAGACTTTTTGAACTTTTATTGTTCAAGCCACATTTCTCAAGTCATTCACAATAATGTTGTGACATTAAGGCTCGCCATTGTTAACTAACACAATTGATAAGATGAGTGCACTCATATTGGTTTTTGTCTCTCTCCTTTTGAATCTAAGAAGTTTTTTCTCCCAAGTACATAAAATATAACATTTGCTCTCTATATGCTTTGCTTTTACTTCTACATGCATTATTCTCTATTTTGCATTTTTCCATGAATTGCATTAGCCCATTTGATATCTTGTTGTGAGTACTTATGCCATTTCTTACTCCATAAGTGGCTTATGGGATTGTAGTCGTATTTATGTTATTCCATTGAGTTCACATGCCCTGAAGTTGTCAATTGATAAGGTTAATGTGTACATATTCTAAACCATAATGGACTCTAGTTTAGTGTAGCATAAAAGATTGGAGGCAATCTAGATACAATGCTCTTTATGGGAAAGAAACTAATGAAAATAATAAAAAGCTTAGATTTAAGTACAATTGTGCCTGGCCAATGAAGACATTATTCTATTTGTGGACATATTACAACATCTTGTACTTGTGAAATTTTTAGCTATACCTACACTATTTTTTCACAACTACACAATTGGTATTGATTTGATGGCATTAGTTATTTCTCAAAACATATAGTTCTTATCTGAATTAGATATTATTTAATATTTCTTATATAGAGTCCATAGAATATTCTTGCACAGTCTATTTCTAATGGTTTCCCTCACAAAGAATTTGACTATCGAAACAATCTCTTTGATGAACAATTTTTATTAACAAATAGTGACCATTCATTAATCTCAATCGCCCAAGTCTTATTGGAATTCCTTCCTTGTTAGTCTTATTTTTAGAAAAATGTATTTTTGGCAAAAGGAAAAGAATAGGCTCAAAAATCAAGAAAAATGTTTGCCATTGATATTCAAACCAGTCACAACTTAACACAATGATATAGTTATTAATGTTTCTTTTTTTGTCGAAACAAATAAAAAAACGCTAATTCATGATTTTATGTAAATGGAGTTAGCTAAGTTCCCCATTTTATATTGAAAAAAGAAATAATACGACAATTTCAGGATTGATCAACAACCATAGATTAGATTACATCAATATTAATTGGTTTTATTCTAAAGAAAATATTCAATAGTTTACCAAACACAAAGGAACTAATGGTATACTGCTGAACTGAATTAAGGAATCTCAATCTATGAAAATTTGTTACCATCCCACTATTTGAATTGGTCAATTCAGTGGTTTGAAATATGAAAAGAAATAATCAAGCAAAGTGGATCCTATAGCTCCTATTAGGAATTCTGTAGGCCCCTTTAGTACAATATTTTTTGAAATTGATAACCTTTATTCATCTAGCCACTTAATGACTTATTATCAGACTTTCTTAAAAAATATTTTTTATTTAACTCATTTAATCAAAATTTTCAAGTACTTAATTTTTAATAGATGAAAGATTAATAATCCTGATCCTTGTAGTTACATAGTTTTAATTCATTTCATTTCAATTGGCATTTTCTCCATCTGATTTTTTTGTGACAAGACATCCAATATTATTAACCTTGGACAATTCTGTGAAAATATATGTCTATTAAAAAATGGACGATAGGAAAAAAAATCTAGTTAGGTTCTGATTATTCATGCTGACTACATATTAAGGACTAGCCAAGCCTTTTTTAGTCGCTTGAGGAGAGATGGTTTACAATCACTATGGAGAGATACATTCATTACATTTATAAGTGAAAAATAAGATATAATGATATCAAACAAGGTTCTCCAATCGTGAAACAATTGTTATAAGTTTATTCTATTGATTCAATATCAATAGAACGAGAGGGGAGGGTTAAAGCTTGAAATGAAAGTATTTTAGGGATCCTTGAAACCCCATGGGGATTCTTTATTAGCATAGAGGTAGTCATCGCCCAAGAATGTATATCTTTGGTTGATAAGATCCAAGTATTTACTGATATTTGCACTTCATTTCACATCCAAAACTATATGAAATTAGATCTCATGTAACAAATAAGGCACTTAAAAGGATTCCTAAGAAAACGTCTCATTTAGAGGCCCATTTAGTCCACAATATAGACAAATAGAATCATAGTGCTGGTACCTATGGTGGAAACATGTGACATTTTGGTTGGTAAATTAATGCCTAAATAGAGATTGAATAGTGAGGCCCAAAGGATAGATTATCATGAGCCACACTTGCTTTTTTAGTTTACATTGCAAAGGACATTTCTCTAAGAATACTTATAATTAGAAGGGGTTGAGTAATTGATGTGAGATGGATCTAGGAAAAAAAATGTGCGTTCAAATTATAACCCAAAAATCATTGGTGTATATATTTCACAAAAAAGCAAAATCAAAGTGGGTGTCAAAGTGGTTCCAAAATTTTGTCTAGACAAAACATTGCCCTATTTAGCCACTTACCAACATAAAATTGATACACTAAAATATTATTTGTATTGACCTTTCTATTTTGTCATAAAACTTCTTAAATTATGAGATATGAATCTTAAGATAATTTTTTATGAAAATATAATAAATATACTAAAATATTTGCTTTGATGTATTATGCTATTTTATAACGTGAAATAACATCTTCATACAATAGGATTTTATTAGCTTCAATACATATTTTGAGCTCTGAAACTAAAAAAATGCTAGACTATGAATCATTTGGGCAAGAATCTAATATGCTTAAATGCCATATATGTTGGTGGTTATATATTACTTTATAAATTGCATTTTAAAGGGAAATAATGTGCATTAATTGTGCTAAAAGTAGAAGAGAAAAATATAATTTCTTTTTTAATTAAAAATAATACAATTATTACACTTAAGAGGTCAAGATCAATGAGATGTAATACTTGAGGAATTTTCTATGATATATAGGGCTTAAGAAGAGATTAATGATTAAAAGAGTTCTTAACTCATACAAAGTTGTATAATAAGATAAATAGTCAACAATAGTGCATAACATTCTATCTATCATGAAGAATTAAGATGATAATTGGACAAAAAAATTATATTACAAATGAAAGAGCTACATTCAAAAAAAGTTTGTCACTAATAATTTAAGATAACATGTCTATAAATTTTATATTATTTTTTCTAAACTATTGACACATTTGAAATGATTAAAATGTGCTAATGAAAAAAAGTCATGGCATGCATAATATTCAACACTAAATTTATTTGTTTCATTTCAAAGTTTAAGAATAATTAGACATTGCAAGAATGCGACAAGCTACCAACATCTATACAATGAAAAAAATATATATTATGATATTTAAGAAAATGGAAAAAAAATCTAAAGCTCAGTTAGCAGCCAAGAGCAATTGATAGAGAAAAATAATGGATTTAAATACTTTTTCTTTGAATAAATAAGTACTATTTGATTAGAGCCAATCTTGCCTTAATGGCTGTGTATCACTTTGAGCATGTTGATGTGAAAATTTTATTTATTTATCAGTTAAGATGAATATATTTAAATATCACAAAGAGGATGATTCAATGATGCAATGAAAGCCTAAAGATACTTAGGAAGCATGAATGAAGATTGGATCAATCTTTCTATTTTCACTGATGAATCCATTAGTCAGTTAGTGTTCAGTAGATCACATTAAAAATATCTTGCATGTATATGCATGGCATCACAAACTTGAATATATCTCAGTCTTGAGACTAAAAAGCAACACATTGGTAGAACAAAGTTTTAGACATGGAGAATGTGCATAGAATGTCAAAAGTTGACAAGGTATGACTTACCCAAAGGTAATACATTCACAAGACATTGATCAAATGTAATATAAACAAGGTGTAGGATGTAACATACATCTTTAGCTCAACACATTTTATTATCATTGCAACAAGTTTCAAAGTTACAAGAAGTAAGCAATGAGTTGCATAAGATATCTTACTGTAATATGATTATTTGTTTGATTCATGCTGTGTGTTTTAAGCTATACCTAGTTTGGCTGAAGGTACTACCGAAGGTAGTAAGTGCACGAATAATCCAAGAAAACGCCGAAAGAATGCAGTGGAATAGCGTAAAATGTGCTGACTTCCTTTTGGAGGTGAGTTATGACTCCAGAATAAAAGTTCCATGAGATTTCCTTTAGATGCATTGGCCCTCATTGTGTAGGTGAACCTTAGACTGATATTTTACCATTCGATGTGTGTTTTTTCTTTTGGGCGGAGATTCCGTCTAGAAAGAAGTTCGTAGAAGTATAGAATATCACTTTTATTGAGGTTATATGGACTTAACTTGACGACAAGTCCGAATAAAATCTGGCCGTCGGCAATCCTTATTCCTATGAGAACATAAAATGGCGATGGGCTTCTGGTTCTCATGGCACTAGGGTTTCTGTTGCGCCGTGCTCCGGCGACAATGTCCAGGAGGAGGGCAGACCTTCTCTTCGCCAGATTAATTTCATCGTTCTCCTCTTCCTCCCGGGGAAGAGTCATTTCTCCTTATTCCAGTTACTTGCAACAACGGGATCTCTTGGGCGGCGTCACAGTCCCTACTTCGGTGCGGCACTTGATCGGGGCCGCCGAGCGAGCGGATGTCCAGCCGGATTTACAAGGTAGGGAATGCGTCTCAAGCGGCTTCCGGAGCGAACCCTCGGCGGCGCCGCATGAACGTTATCAGAGCGGGTTCAACGAGGATGAGCGTCGGGGCTCGCAGCGTGATGATTATGGTTTTCATGGTCGGACTCCGTTGGATCGAAACTTTGACAGTCGGAGCTCCGAGCATGTCCCTGAGGGATCATGTGCGGCGAACCCACATCCGGACAGTTTCCGCCGTGGGCCGCAGCGGAGTTCCGGTGGTTTCCAGAGGGGCATCCCCGTGGACCAAACCTTGGATGGTTCTCGGAACTGGCAGCAGAATCTGAGTGGGTTCGACAGAATTTCTTCTTCCGAGACCTACAGGAACAATCCGGATCCGCCTGCCCTGGGCAACTGCGGTGGGTTTCAAAGGAATCCTTTTGGAATTAATCAAGTAGACAGGGGTATGAATAATTTTTCTGAACGACCCCTGGGGGAGATTCATCAAGGTGTCCGACGAAACGATAGTAGCAGAGCCGCTGAGCAACCCGAGGAAAGTGCTGATGGTGCCTGCCATAAGGGTACCGTTGAGGAGCTGGATAATTTCTTGTCGGAAGGTAAGGCGAAGGAAGCTGTGCAAGTTCTGGGTTTGTTGGAGAAAGAGGAGAAGGTTTTGGATCTTGATCGGTGCATAAAGCTGCTGGACGCTTGTGGGGACGCCAAAGCTGTAGATGAAGCGAAGGCTGTTCATGATTACATAGTGAAGATGATTGGCGACATCGGAGTGAGGATTTACAACAGAATTTTGAGCGTGTACTGCAAGTGCGAGTCGATAGACGATGCGCGCAAGTTGTTTGAAGCAATGCCCGAGCGGAACATCACATCGTGGGAAACCATGATGCTGGGCCTCGCAGACAATGGACTCGGGGAGGATGCGATCGATCTCTTCAACAGGTTTGCGCACAAGGGGCTGACTCCCGATGGTCACATGTTTGTCGCACTTTTTCATGTTTGCAGCTCTTTGGGTGCCGTAGACGAAGGGATGCTGCACTTTGAATCGATGAGTGAGGTCTACGGAATCATCCCTACCATGGAGCACTATGCCAGCATTGTTCGCATGCATGGAGAAGCAGGTTATTTGGATGAAGCCTTGGAATTTATGAGGAGGATGCCCTCGGAACCTGGTGTGATTGTATGGGAAACCTTGATGAACTGCTCTAGGCTTCAAGGGAACGTGGAGCTCGGGGATCAGTGCGCCGAAATAGTTGGGCTCCTAGATTCTTCGAGGCTCACCGGTGAATCAAAAGCCGGTCTTCTCCCCGTTAAAGCTTCGGACATGGCGAAGGAGAAGCAAAGGAAAGCAAATCTTCTCGAGGTAAGGAGCAGAGTGCACGAGTACAGAGCGGGAGATACGTCCCACCCGGAGAAGGACAGGATTTACGGTCTCATAAAGGGGCTAGCGGCGACGCTGAGGGAGTCCGGGTACGTCCCTGACACGAGATTCGTGCTTCACGACATTGAGCAGGAATCGAAAGAGGAGGCACTGCTTGCTCACAGTGAGAGGCTGGCGACGGCTTACGGCCTTATCAGCAGCTCTGCGCGGTCACCCATCAGAATAATAAAAAATCTTCGCATTTGCGGGGATTGCCATAGCTACATGAAGATCATGTCAAAAGCCGTGGGGCGTGAGCTTATCATACGGGACGCCAAGAGGTTTCACCATTTCAAGGACGGTTTATGCTCCTGCAAAGATTACTGGTAAGGACAAGCGGGAGAGAGAGGAACGGAGAAGGTAATTTTAACTTTTTTGCGGCAACACGAATGCCGAATAGCTTACATCAGAGAAGTCGGTGCGTTCTGTTTCCACCCACCTTTGTGCTCTTGCCGTTGAGGCAGCAAGTACACTGGTCTATCCTCTTCTGACGGGCCGGTGGCGTCCATTGCTGCATCCTCTTCTCACCCCGACTGGAATGGAACCATCCGAGGGGGTTGATTGTCTCATTTTGAAGTCGATGATGCGATTAGAAAAGGTTGGATTGGCTTGGCTGCATCTCCCATTCCATGGATGAAAGGAGGAGCCAGCGTGTCCTGCCATTTACGTCACGGCCTGCTGGAATGAATGGGTCCGGACAGGGTGATCTTCTGGTGGCTCAGGCAATTTCTTGGGTTCCCGACCCGACTGACGATGCCCGTCTTCTCCTGCGATCGGGGCGGGGGGCGTTACCTTGCGCGACGGCCTTGGCCGAGCCAATGCGCCGGTGGTATATGTAGTGCGCGCTTGCCGTAGACTAGATGCCTGTCTGAGCCCCCGACGGATGCGAGGGAGCTCATTCCGGGTTTGTTATTCGTGATAGCCTTTTTCAGGTCTCCCCCTCTCAACGTGTGGGCTGGGGAGCGCGTCTATTGAAGTCTGTCTTTCCCGCAGAACCCACCACCCTTCTTGCCCAGTCATTTGATGGATCTTCGTTCGACGAATGCGTCAGCATGCCGTGAGGCAGAGGCTTCTTTTATCTCTCTCTCTCTCTCCCTCCCGCAATAATTCCAAAGCCTCCTCCCACGTCGCGAAGGCGTGGACCAGACCATCCGCCGCCGCCTATGCCCCCCCGTCTTTTCGTGCCCCCGAATGCCTACACCCCGTGTCTCCGCGGCGTGAGTAGTGCGGACCTTCTTTTAGGAAGAATTCTGCCCTTCGCGGGGGTCTCTCATCTTGCCCGTCGGCCTGATGATTGTTTGTTTATTCAGGAGAGAGATATCGGGGGATCGATCGGCTGGTGCATCTTGCCGACGGGGAAGCGCGGCGGCCCTCGCGTGGGTTGCGGTCGTCAGGTGCATCCAATCGCGGCGTGCTCCAGAAGAACATTCAAGCGGACTAAAATAAAACTGGAAGTAGGTCGCTCCGGCAGCTGGAGCGAGCATTAACTTTTCTCCTCTGGCACGCGGACTGGACACATCGTCGCCCGCGGCCGAGCCAACGATGGAAGTAAACCGCCACGCCAGGATGCCCACGGGAAGCCGCCGCCGCGTCCATGCCCAAGTTTCTGACGGGGCGACCCTCCCCGGCCGCCTGCGAGGGGGACTACGACGAGGCAGCCCGGAGGAACGTGTAGGCCTCTCTCTCTCCCCCCCCTCGGGTGGGCCCATCCGGCTAGCTGCGACGACTTCAATTCCCAGGTGACCCCCCGCCCGGCGCTGCGCCCACCGTCTTCCGCTAGCGGTAACTGGCTTCTTGGGCCGGAATGATGGACCCATATCGCGGAGATATTTTGCCGGTCCGCCCTGGGGGATTCCTCCAGTTGGAGAATATCCACGCAGAATTGTACCTCCGACGAGATCATTGATCGCACGCACGCGCGAGTCCCTGAGAGCAGCGATCCGACGATCAGTGAGTGAGTCGCAGAGCCGAATGCGCGCGCTGCTGCGTTGCACGTGCCCATGCCCGGCGTAAAGGGGAAGGAGAAAATGGGGAGTGCGTCGGACGGACGAGTGCCAACATTTATTTATTTGTTTACTCTTTTATTTTATCGTCGTCGATTGTCAACACTCGGACCGCTGCTACATATTCCCTTCCCTTGCAGATCGCGCGTGGTAGTCGACGACGTCTGCTCTTGCCGCACCCTTCCCCTCCTCCCTTCCCCCGGCATCGCCACCGCCGTCACCTGAGGAAGCCACCGGAGCCCCGATCCACCGGAAGACATGCACTCCACTCACCTCCTTCTCGAGGAGCCCATTCGGATGGCCTCCATCCTGGAGCCGTCCAAACCTGTACGTCCCACTCTTCCTCTTCCCCGCCTGTGTGTCGAGATCTGCCTCTTGCTCGAGATGCGCTCACAATAGGCGGGCTTGTCCTCCTTTGTGGCTTATGATCTTCTCTGATTCCTCCTCCTCCTTCTCTATGCTCTCCCACTTTCCCCTCTGCTTATTGCCCTTCAACCACCCCTAATTCCGAGTGTGGGAGGAGGAGGCTGCGATCCCTTACTCCGAGCCCTTCTTCGTCTGCGATATCTCTTGTTTTCTAATTTTAATACTTCCCTCATTTCTTTGCAGACCTTCTTCCCGGCCATGACCAAGATCGTCGGGACACTCGGGCCCAAGTCCCGAAGCGTAGAGGTGATCTCTGCCTGCCTCAAGGCCGGGATGTCCGGTACGTGCTACCGCTTGCTCTATTTCTCTTTTCAACCGCCTGTATCTACCTCCCGCATGCAAAGAACGCGGCCGCCTGATCAATTTATGAGTTTCTTTACAGTGGCACGCTTTGACTTCTCCTGGGGGGATGTCGAATACCACCAGAAGACCTTGGAGAACCTCAAGATCGCCGTCAAGAGTTCCAAGAAGCTGTGCGCGGTGCGTTCCGGACTTTGCTGTCATCTCTTTTTTTTGTTTTTTCTCTTTTGGCCCTTCAGTTCAAAATGAACTGTGGGGTATACTTTCTCGACTGCTCAACGGTGAGGGTTTCATGCTCGTTGGAGCCGCCCTCTCACATCGAGTCCCTCAGTCGCCCATCAATTCACGTGTGCAACTCTGGTTTTTGATCACTGTGTATGAAACACAATGCTTTGCATAATACGTTTTAATTTTTCTTTCCTGGAAATAAAACAACAAGCATTTGGTTGATGATCTAGTGAGCTTCGGGTCGGAGTGATGCTTTACTCAAGAAAATTTAGAAAGGAATATCCAATCAGCAAAGATTGTGCTTTTGCGCATAAGCGAATGAGTTTACTTTATTTATGCTTCTTTTGTCATCTGTTAAAACCAATGTACTTTACTGTGCTTTTGCGCATAAGCGAATGACGTTTACTTTATTTATGCTTCTTTTGTCATCTGTTAAAACCAATGTACAACTCTTTTTCTGTTTTGTTCAGGTCATGTTGGATACGGTTGGGCCTGAGTTGCAGGTCGTCAATAAAAATGAGCACGCGATTTCACTCGAGGAAAATGGACATGTTGTTTTGACGCCTCATCAAGATGTTGAGGCCTCATCAGAGCTGCTACCGATAAATTTTAGTGGACTTGCAAAAGTAAGCTTTGCTCATCCACGTCACTTCTTTCCGTGAACTGTGTCTGTACATTTTGCTTCTTAATTGTTTTATTTTTTGTATGCATGGCTGCAGTTTTATATAGCAGTTTAGTTTTTATCTGCTGCCTGGATGACTCCTTTGAGAAAGTCTTCATATCACCCACAAGTTGGAAATTTAGGTTTTTGGAATGTTGCTGGGTTCTGTAAGTCAGGTCGGTACGATTCCACAAGGTTGACCACATTAGTTGGTGATGTGGATGCTGTTTTTCGTTGTCCATGTTGTTAACAAGTATAAGTTAATGCGTCCTTTACTTAATTGATTTCCTGTAGTCAGTAGACGGTTCCTCTTACTGCTCAAGCATGCATAGCTTCCTCGTAGTAGAACCTTGTAAACAAGTTACTGAAGTCTCAAGATTATTCACCCCTGCCCCTACCCCCTCTTTTATGTTACATGTTCCCAGAAGACGTTTGTATAACCTGGATACTGCTATTTCGACAGGATTTGTCAGTCTTTTCCCTGGGTTAAAGTTTATTTGCTTTGTTTATTCTCTGCAGGCGGTGAAGGTTGGGGATACCATCTTTATTGGCCAGTACTTGTTCACTGGCAGCGAGACCACGTCCGTGTGGTTGGAGGTATGAATAGCCTTTTCTAGAATGTATGACGTTGGCCAGTATCTTTAAGCGGTTTTGTTCTTGCTTATAGATAAACTGTTGCTTTTGGAAATTGATCCATGTATGAGCCTTTGTTTTAGTTAACCAACGGATATTCATATAGCAACGGTTTATTTTATAAGCATTTTTCGTCTTCCATGCATTCTTTTCGGAATTTGGTGTCCAGATGATTACAGGACACGTACTAAATGGGAACGTGAGAAAGATTTTTCTCCTTTGAAGTCTTGATTGGTAGTGATATTTGTCCTTCTTATTTTGTTATGATTAGTCTCACAATCGGATTAAATTCCAGGTGACGGAGCTGAAAGGGGATGACGTTGTTTGTGTGATTAAAAATAGTGCTACACTTGCTGGTTCATTGTTCACTTTGCACATCTCTCAAATTCGCATTGATCTGCCGACGCTGACTGATGCTGACAAGGAGGTAAGAGGATGATTTCTGAAACCGAGCTCTCTTATTTCTTAAGACCATGAAAGAGATTTTTTTTCTTCGTTTTCGAGTTCTTAGTTTTTTTTCTGGAGTATCTTATATGATATTAATATTTTTAATAATGTATGAAGGTGGATTGTAAGTTGGCTTGGTGTGGATTATGCAACTGGAATCTCTTTTGTTTTTGGTTGAATCATTTATTACCATTTTTTCATACTGTTCATATCATTCATTTTGTCACGTGTTTTCAAAAATCAGTTAAATTGCTTTTAAATCTTCAGTTTCTTTTACTACCGTTCAGTTAGCAAACGGTTTCTTGAGGGTTTACCGCTCCTTAAGGTGCCTTCTTGTGTCGGTCAATGGCATGATGGAGATTGGATATTTTGATAACGCTAATTCTTATGTTTCCATCTCAAACAGTTTCCATGATTTTTTCTTATTGGGGCTTTTGAAAACAAGGTAATGCTGTTCGCGGGAATACATCATTCTTCTGATGTTGATGTATCCAGACATCAAATTGACATTCTTGCAGATTTTGTTTTAGAATACCTGTAGTGTTTGTGTCTTTTCATATCAACGATACATAAAACTGGATTTGCAAAAATGTTGAGCAACCTGTGATAATTTTATAGAATCACATGGTTCAGTCAATTCCTTAAAAAATTGTGTTGTAACTTTCACAAGAATAAATCAATCTTAAGCCTGTGTTGAAGATTTAATTATTCATTGTGTTTTGGAAGCCCATTTATAGATTATAAATTATCTTCTGTAGAAAGCAGTGGTAACCTGTGTGTATGGTAGTCATGATAAACATCTTCTTTATTGTTCTCAGGCTTGAGTTTTCTCTTATAAATCAAGATGTCTCTGCTAAATAATTTGATGTGTAACTCAGAAATTACTTTGGAGACTAAGGCTATAGATATTTTCCGTTCGGGCTGGTATTTTTTACACTTTTCGTCTCAGTTTTATCTTCAATCTCTATGATAACGAGAGTTTTCTATGTGGGACTTTCTATTTCATATGTTTATGATGCTTTTCTGTTATTCATGTTTGGCATGCATTGTAGTGTTAGATAACATTTTTTTCATCCTTAGTAATTTGTTCTCATTAAAGCCGCTGCTTTACTCGACATCTGCAAGCAGTTCTAGGTTTGGTTTTGATTGATGGTTTCTTTTTTCACTTAATGCAATGGTCGAATTTAGGTTTTGCCTAATTGCAACATTCACTGAACTTTACCAGGGTTTACTACTCTATTGACTTAAAATAATCATTTATTCTTTCCTTTCAGATTTTTTAGTTTTTTTTGACAAGGCATTTGATAACCTACCTTTTGATAAACGTCTGTCAGGTCATCAGTAAATGGGGCGTCCGAAACAACATTGATTTCCTGTCATTGTCATACACCAGACACGCAGAAGATGTTCGGCATGTGAGTCTGATCAGTTGTAAACTGATATATTATGCAGTTATAAATTACAAGGCACTGCAGGCACTGTAGACTTTAGACTGACTTGTTTAAACTCTTTGTTATTCTTGTCATGCAGGCACGCGAATTCCTCTCTAAGTTGGGTGATCTTGGTCAGACTCAAATATTTGCAAAGATTGAAAATACTGAGGTAAATGCAGTCATTCAAATAATATTTCCTTGAATCACAAGGAATCCAATTCAAATTTTTGGCATGTATGTTCCAAATCCATATTGTATTTATATTAATATAATATATTTATCAATATTGTAAACCAACTGTGGATCAATTAGGTTTCGAGTCTATTTTCTTAGCTCTAATCTTTAGGTTATTTTCTGCACGTACTGTGGCATCAAATTTTTTTTTTTCACGTCTGTGAGTTTTCGGGTTGTCTGTGTAGACGGCCCAATTTATCTCAGTTTACTCGTCATTTTTCTCATTTCAATTTTCAATGTATTTCTGGCATGTTGGCACCTGAAAAAGAGCTCTTTCACAGTTAAATGTATTCCTGACATGCCGAATCATGCAGGGTTTGACTCATTTTGATGAAATTCTGCAAGAAGCTGATGGTATAATTCTTTCACGTGGAAATTTGGGAATAGATCTCCCTCCTGAGAAGGTTTGGAACCTTACTGTTTGTCACACATCTTTAAGCTCTCGAATACTCTTTTTTTATGCACCCTCAACGTACTGACACCAGTGGTTAGTATCTGCGTTTGGGATATCAGGATATTGCATGTTGACTTCATGTTTCATCATGTGCACTTACGATTTACCATCCCCATGAGAATCTTTCTTTACTCTGACTACTATCAGTCCTCTGAATAGCTAGTCAAAGAAAAGGATTCACTGTGGTGAACGAAATTTGGTGGTTCTAGTATTGTATTTACATTCGAAGAAAGTTTCCTTACTAGTTGGTTTAATGGAGTTCTTTTATTACTTGAATGGCTCGGATTTTCTAAGATTCTCAATGGACAGGTCTTCCTGTTTCAAAAGGCTGCTGTATACAAGTGTAACATGGCTGGGAAGCCAGCAGTTGTTACTCGTGTTGTTGACAGCATGACAGATAACCTAAGACCAACTCGTGCTGAAGCCACTGATGTCGCTAATGCAGTATTGGATGGTTGTTCTGAAACTTGAGAACCCTTTTTGGGAAACTATTAATCAGTCTATGACAGTTATTTGACGCAAGGTTTTTTCTTCATCTATCTTCAGGAAGTGATGCCATTCTCTTGGGTGCTGAGACTCTTCGAGGGCTTTACCCAGTTGAAACTATCTCAATAGTGGGCAAAATTTGCGCTGAGGTGTGACCTTTGTTTCATTCTCATCACTGGTTTGAAGCGTTTGTGACGACGACGGCATTGTGCGCTTAAATTATTCTTTTCGTTGATCGTGAAAGATCGGTTTCATCTATTTTGTAACATATTTGACAATCTCGGATATGTTGTTCCTTTTATGTGCACTGTGCTTCGATAAAGTTTTGGCATTGTTTCAATGGAAACTGCAAGTCGTTTTCAGAACTGGCATTAGATCTAAGTGTTTGGTTTTTGTGTAACTGAGTGATGAAAATAGACATTATTATAATGTGAGAATTGATTTTATGCCATTTTTGGTAGATATATTTTTTCTCACTTTTTTCTTGTTTTCGTTCCTTCCTCTTCCATTTTTCTTTCTATCTCTTGTTCTTTATTGTTTCTTTTCCTTTCTCGTCCTTTCTGTCATATACTATACATTTCTCTCTTGCATCATTCCTTTGCTTTTCTTTTTTATTGCTCGTATCCATGGAAAATTGTTTTACCATCAATCTGCTTTATTGGGCTGTTTATCAATTATTTGATGGTTTTAGGCAGAGAAAGTTTTCAATCAAGACCTATACTTCAAGAAGACTGTGAAATACGTCGGAGAGCCTATGAGTCACCTGGAGTCTATAGCTTCATCTGCGGTACTCTTTTTATTTCATTCTCTACCGGTGTTTCAATATGTTTGCCTTTTTTTCGTATTTGATTATTTATCGTTTTCTCTCTTGTCGCAAGTATTATAGAACTTATATGCAAGAATTTTGTTTTCGTTTGCCTAACTTTCAGGTGCGTGCAGCTATCAAAGTTAAGGCATCTGTAATCATTGTGTTTACATCATCTGGAAGGGCTGCAAGGTAATTTTGGTTAATGTTGGGGTCTGGAGCTTCTTGTTTTGCAAAATACAGAAGCAGTCAGTAAATATTTAAAATCCGTTAAAGCTCAAAATGACTTGTTTGGTGCAGATTAATTGCCAAATACAGGCCAACAATGCCCGTGTTATCAGTTGTAATTCCACGGCTTAAAACCAACCAACTTCGTTGGAGTTTTACGGGTGCATTTGAAGTAAGCTTGTTTTCCTGATAATTGACATCCAGCAAATTTTATTGTTGTTTACCAAAGTCTCTATTTCTGATGTACATTCATTGTTACCTTGTTCAGTGATGTGACTTTCTTTGCGGTTTGTTTAATTGGAATAGTTACTGAATCACAGTTCTATGCTTCTGTATTTGTAACTAGGGAGTTCCTTCTTAAACTTTGAACATAGATGGACAGATACTTTTTAGTTTTCACGCTCCTCATGGCTATGTTAAGATGCAAACCCTAGCAATCCAGCAGAGTAGGCCACCAGTTGAGAGAGAGATTTAGGATTTGCAGAAAAAGAACCTCTATTTAGAACTAGGGTTAGAAGACCCTTAGGTAAGACACACAGTGGCGGATCCAGTCATCTTTACCTGATCTGATGGATCCAAGAACTAATGCCGTAATGGCACATAGGCAAATACGAGAATATTACATGGTATAATCGCAAAAATTAAGAAGGGAGAAAAATACACAGAAAAAAGATATAAAGGGGTTTAGCATATCATAACAGGTATCATCTATTATGACCAGCCTTTATACCCCCCAAAAAATATTGATTTAGAGATTATTGTGGACTATATCAAAATCATATGGCTTTCCCATTGTTTTCCTCCATGAAAAGAAAAGAAATTTCCTCGATATTGTCTGCTTTCGCATAAAGCTGGACAGATTTTTTTTAGTTTCAGGATTGTCATTCCAAGGTACACTGTATTTTTTCAACATTCTTTATTGAACTACTGTCAGTCTTGTCTATCATCAGTCTGCCTATTCTATCTTCTACTTCATTTATGTAAAGGTACTCGTATATTCTTCAAGCTCCATTGTTATCCTCAGTTTGTTTTCATATCTTTTATTGCATCAATGTCTACTATATTATTTTTGGCGTAGTTAAATTCTGATATGTTCAGAAAAGTGAAGGGGATATATGTTGAGAGTTGATTAATGCAGATTATTATTTTTTTTTTTTTTGCCTCATGGCTGGAAATAATTTTGAAGGCCCATTACTCATTTTTATTTATAAATTTGCAGGCTAGGCAGTCACTTGTAGTAAGAGGTCTTTTTCCTATGCTGGCCGATCCTCGTCATCCTGTAAGTTGTCCTTTCTTTTTGATTATGTTTAAGGTACAAAGAATGAATTTTTTTTGGGGATATCGAATCACAATGTACGAATTTTTATTGGTTTGGTGCTTTGCACGCTCTTTTTTGCATGTAAATAAGCGAAACAAGAGCGGCATTGTGCTTTTACAAGACCCACTGATTGAGAAAGTTCTCCTTAATGCTGGCTAATGATTTATCTCTTTGTCGTGGAAGAACACTCTGCGAACGAAAAATATATATTCCTACGAAAGCCTATGCATGGGAAACTGATGATCATCTTAAAAGGATATATAATCTGAGGAGGCAGTATTGGATTTGTCGATGCTCCAGGACAACTTTGGTGTAGAGAAATTTGACAACTATGGAATCCCAGTGATTGGATATGATTTTCATGTTATTAGGATATGTAGTTCTGAAATAGTTTCATTTTTGGGCTGCCCAAGCTTGCTTGCCATCGAAGATCGGGCTGCCCTGTCCACCTGCTTTGCTCTGACGAGGGGAAATCATTAATTCTGACATATTTTCTACTCCTTCCATTATGAAACCTGTGCCTGTCAATGAGAATCTCTCGAAGAGGCAAGAACTCTATGCGGAGCTTCGTTGTGAATAATTCCATTACCTTTTTCAATTTTCCTCGTATGCATTATTCTTAGATTCTCTCGCCCTCCACCACCCCCCTCCTCCCAGAAAAAAGGAAGGAAAAGTCCATCATGACCTTTACTAATTCAAATTTACGGAGCGGCGGTTTATTTTATTTTATTTTTAAGAATGTGGCAGAAAAAACTTGTGAGGCGACTGGTATTAGGGGCTGCAGGGGAAGTTGCGCGTGCCCTTAGAAGGCGCTGTTTTATGTTTGCGTTGTTCTAGTGAAATCTCCGTATGGCCTTCATTGTGATGCCCTTGAAATATAAGAGGGTGCTCTGGGTGCAGAGTTTTCCATTGTCTAACTAATTTGTATCTGCAGGCCGAGTCTACCAGCGCTACCAACGAGTCGGTGCTGAAGGTTGCGCTGGACCATGGCAAGGCTTCCGGGGTTATCAAGTCACATGACCGCGTGGTTGTCTGTCAGAAGGTTGGAGATGCTTCAGTTGTGAAGATTATCGAGCTGGAAGATTAGACTTGATTTTGCGTTAAAGAGATTCCCCGCAGTTTTTGTGAAAGCTCCGCTTCGCAGATGACCATGTCCTGCCCTTTCTGTTCCCCTTGGGCTTTGTTGTCCTACATCTTTATGAGAGCGCTCACTGGGGCAGTCATCGCTTAAACCCGTTCTGGTCGTCCCTGGGACATGCGAATGGCTGACAATAATTTGCCTGTAGCACTCGTATTGCATGCCTTTGGCCGCTGCTGCACGATTGCCTGCCTTGAAGTCCCTCCCAGATCCTGCGAGTCGGGCGCTGCTGCATGCTGCATAGAGAGAGAGAGAGAGAGACAGAGACAGAGAGAGAGAGAGAGAGAGAGAGAGAGAGAGAGAGAGAGAGAGAGACAGAGAGACAGAGACAGAGACAGAGACAGAGACAGAGATTTATTAACTTGGATAGGTACTTCAACTTGATCGGCGGTGAGCGCCTACCGCGTGACGCTGTAGAGGTTCATCTGTGTCCCGGTGCAAGCTACATGTATAGAGAATCTTCGGAAATCGTGCCAGTTAAAAACCACTCTAAAAAAATTCCCTCATACGCTCGGCTTTGAATGCAATGCATTCGAAGCTTTAACAGGATCACCACCCCGTTCTGCGAACATGATGCAGCCGTGACATTTGAAAGGACAACTGTTTACAAAAGACTATTCTGTCATCTTGTTCACATAGCTAATGCCAGTCGCTACTGGATCTGGGCTACCGGCCCATCGTGTGAAACAGCCCCAGTCGCCGTGAAAACAATTCGCGTCGGAGTCTCTGGTATGTAATTTTACCGACGTCGGTCCGCAAACCGTGGGCTTCTTTCGGTCAATGGAGGTTCTACATCAATCAATTCGTTACACGGGTCAAGATGGGCACGAAAGCTAATCTCAAGTGTGTTCCCTCCTCCTTGTACACACACTTGGGGGCTCAGATCCCTTGTACAATCCTCGCAAATCCCCCCCCTGGGGGGGGGGCTCGAATTTCGTCATCACCAGCACCATACCAAAATGCGCTCTCAGAAAGGTTCTGTGAACCTAAGATCAGCTGGCCCAGGGCCAAGGATTCCTTTATCGCTTTCCGGGATAACGCTGTTTACGGCGGTCATATTCGCGTCCACATGCCCATTTCTGTCTTCATCCATCTGCGTCTGTTGCCTCCAACTGCTTGTTGGCCACTGCTCTTGCTGCACGGGCAAAAAATACACATACACAAGGGGATGGTTAGGGCCACAGCCGGAGGACGTTGCAGGAGAACTAGGCATCCAGAATAGGAAGAAAACTTGCTTCTTCTTGTGTGGTGTTCCCATCCTGGCGAATTGGGGTCGAATTCGGTAGGATGAGATTTGGATCTGGCTTCTGAAACACAAAGGTGGTGTATATACCTGTGGCCAAACAAACAGATGCAATTTGTACACAGATGAGAACCAGGACGACGCATCTCAGCACTTCTGTATGAAACACCAGAGGATAGCATCACCTAGGATATCAAAAGATCGAGGAAGCAGCTTTCCACGAGGATCCACGAAATTTGCACCAAAGTTAAAGAGCATGCCTGCAAATTGTGTTCTTTGGCAATATGCGGATGATTAGTGAGGCCACATCTGACCACAGTGGTATTCAAGCATCTTTCAACCCAATTCAACGACTGAAGAAGCACTAAGTTGCAAAGTGGAGAGAGACAATGACATCTGCCATGAGCACCGTAACCCTGACCATACATAGGTCATACGGTGTATGAGTGCGAGCAATGTATCACGGAATTTTGTGTTGGAGTATGATATTTCAGAGCTGGCTTTAGTTTTGGATTCTATACTTTGTGTGATCAAAATCTATCCGCTTAGGTAGCACTTGCACCCCCAATGAATTGGTCAAACTATATTTTATCATTTCAGAAGGCTAGTGTCTAAACAAAAGTTACTTTTCGGCATGGTTCTGCAGCTCTCAAGGATCGAATCACAGAGATGATACTTTCGAATGAATAACATAAATGAAAATTGCCAAAAACACTTTTATGCACATCACAGGACTGTTTTATCTGATGGTCACGTTTCTGTTTCATGAACACAGTAAGAAAATATGTGATAATAGACAAAACAGTCTCTAGGGATCTCTGACATGCCTAGGGCATATGTAGAGTGGGTTAGTCCACGTATCAAGGGACTACTTATATTTCCAACTAAATAAAGAACATTCTCAACATATGCCACGACCATATGTAGGTTGACACAATCAAACCATAAATTCTAACAGGAACTCAAACGCATGTATTTATATCCAAATGATGCCTTGGAAATTGCACATACCTGTTATCATCATAAAATTCAGTTAAGTTCTGTATTTCAACGTACTCCAGACCAGCTTCTCTCGCCAGCCTGATCAGAATACGTATATGATGATTGATATAAATACCCAGATTAATTTAATGTATCCTGATTGCTAATAGTAAAAAAAAATATAGTCATAAGCCGTACTGAAAGGCACAAGGAAAAAAAAAATTGAGAATGCGGACGAAATATGAGCTAGGAGATGAGGAGAAAGTCGCACAAGGAAAAAGAATAAAAAAAACCCAGATGAGAGAAAAAAAATATGAGTAGGAATCAGGTGAACAAGAAAACGAACAATGAAAAAGATATGCCTATATTTTTCAAGTTCTAATTTTCTCATTAATCTAATTTAATATTTTCGTTAATTCAACATCTCTTAATTTTTACTTGTCCAACAAGTTTTGGCTTAGTGCCATCAAGTCAGCTAAAACGATTTTGTAAAACACACCTAAAAAAAGGAATTCTATATCAAAAATTTTCACCTCACATTCAACGGTTTAAAAGAGGGCATAAAGCAAGAAGAATATATCTGTAATTTACAAGATATGATTCGCTTAATTGAATTTCGTATCAGGAGGTTCATATTAGTTTTAGTTTATTTTCCAGGAAGTACGTAGTTTTCCTTGAACAGCAAAATAAAAAGAGAAATGCATCGTACAACCTGATCAAGCTTGGAAAATGAACCAAACAATGGCTCTCCGAAGTGATGTCGTTGGCAAATTTCATATGGTACTTCTTTCCAAATAATGGAAATCTGTAAATATTGGAATAAAAAAATACAATGACTTAGTCAAATAAAAAATAATAAGCAGGAGAAGTAAAAAACCGATCCCAAATAATCATGCACACTTCTCTTCTTCAGTATCAAAGGTGATGATGTAGTTCTCTGATCTTATGCAGTTTGGCACAATATTCGGCTTCATACTACTTGCTTTACTATGTGAAGCTTCAACATTTTTCTGGTACTTCGTCCTGAAATCGAATGCGAGAATGAAGGTACAATATTAATGATCTAATCGAAACAAGATACAACGAACGCCATGACTATAACGGTATGAATGTGTAAAATGATAACCATATAATACTAGAGAAAATCTATCAACATTGAAAGGGAATTGTTAAGCTGATACGATGAAATGCCCGTATGCATGTTCAGGTGTAACCAATGATGAAGGCTGGACGCATAGAGCAGGATGATCACCATAATTACATGAAACAAACACTTTTTCTCTAAAGAAACATGCCAAATTGAAATTTTTTTATGATCCATTTTTAACCATAACTCTTGGGGTGATGGAACACATGCCCAAAATAGTATGACATTCCGTTCTGCACCTTATAAAAATATGCAAAAAAACAATGTTATCGAAAGGACAATTATCAAGAAAGACTGTGGATTCACAACTTGTATAAAGTATCACATGACTGATGTTCTTAAGTGAACTTGTTCTCTGAATGAAGATCAATATTGAACAATATGATTCAAAGCAATGAACAAAAAAGGGTCTGACTCCATAATGGACTCATCAAAATGTGTTATAAGTTCTCTCAGTGTCACACTAACTCAATTCTTCAAACCAAAAAGAAGCAAATTGAGATCAGAAACTCCAAAGGGTCACAAGTGTCCACACATGGTGTATAAGGCAATCGTAATTATCCAATTGATGCAAAATAGTTGGAAAATATGTAATCATCAAGCAGGAAAAATGGGGACTTTTTTATAGATAACACTCGGCTTTATATTTAACGTTAATTTCTGAGTGACAAATGAGAAGGTTAACCTAAGAGTTGTGATATTGATATTGAGACTACAACGATTTCCAACATTTTTTATGAGCGGATTATCAACTGAAAGTTGTAATCCATTGCGATTCCCTGCTCTGTATGCATGACGTTTACAAAAAATTGTATTGATAAGGTCTATAGTATTAATATCTGCTCCTTTTTCCAAATTATGTCATATGCCCTTGTCCCGTCAAACAATGCTCCTCACTGCAGAAGTCATCAATGGAAATTATTCTACTTCAGCAGAATATTGCTCAGCGTACGACCTCCTTATTGGGATGCCGGTTGAGAATGAGGTCTTTTCATCTTTAGACAGTAGCGAAAATGTTAAAAGGATCGTCATGCATCCCTCATTCATTTTCTTCAGTGCTTTAGGCCTTTCCCATGCTTCAGAACTTCCTTATCTATGTGTATATCTATTTTCCACACCTGAGGCATGCTGTTTCTCACAGCGTGCACTGCTACCAATATCTTTCTTAGTGGGTGTATCCTAGTTCTAAATTCCTTTTTGGTCCTGTTGATAGATCACACTCCGGATGCAAATCCTGGTGTGTTTTCCACACTGGGAAGGGGTTCTAGTAGACAGTCTAATCTTTCATGGAAAGCCTGAAAAACATTTTAACTCTGGTTCTCGTTTCTTGGTGCAGACTGATGCAATGAGAATATATTTGGTATGGTACCGTCCCATTGTTAAAGAGCTCTTTGTACAACCTTGACTACCTATTTTATGCACGGTTTCAGACCTCTTCCTTCTTGATATTATCCATCGATAGCTACAATAAATGTATCTGCTTTCCCTCACATGAAACCACATCAACAAAGTTAAGCATCAATAGCATAGTGGCCCCGCTGATCGACGGCTCTACACCTCAACGAATGTCATATGGTAGGGACATTATATCCCAACTGTTCTGAAGTTCATTAACGTTCCAGTAGTGTCTGTATGGTGCAGAACAAATGGTCGTCTATCATGAGGTGAGACTCGAATCAACTTCCACCATGAGTTGGTGGGTGAGTTCCAACATTGACCGAGCTGCAGGGAAAAAGCGTATCGCACAAAAAGAAGAAAACTAAAAAATCAGTCCAAATTTGCCTGTGTGTGTGGCACAGGATGATAATATCAGCGATCACACGGAAAAAATATCCGGCATTGTGTGAGGTCCTATTTTGCTCGAAGATGCCCATTGTGCAAATAATCATGCTTGCATTTTAAATGCATTTATCAAATTAACAGTGCCGCGTATGGGCTTCATATTATGTTGAAAATGCATAATAGACAGAAAGGAAACCTCAATACACACCATATGGTTGACGAATCAGGAGTAATACCAAAAAAATATCCTCCTGGTTTAAGCAGAATCGACACATTTCGAAGAAGGTTTCTCGCTCTCTCCTCGCTTTCAAAACAAAGCTGCACGAATATCCCGGTCAGCATCACGACGAACACGAAACATGAATGTGATTCTGTAGATCATGAATAACCAACCCGCCTGCAAATGTTGCAAACAGCAGACGATATCTACAGGGATACCCTTGTCCTCCAAATGCAGCTCTAAGTTTTCCTGCAAATGACATTTACATTGATAAGCCTCGGAACCCGTAGCTCAATGAGATTCTGACGGAACTCACAAAAGAGGGGTCCAGGTCCAGGAATTCTGCCGTGTATGGTTTTCTTTGACTTTCCCACGTTTCGCGAGCATCACTGATGCCGGATGACGATGCATCTGAAACCAAACTCTGGTGAATTAAGCGATGGATGAAGTGGAGATGGTAGGTGTGGGCGCGGGGGGTGCCACAGCGGAGCGTACCGACGCCAATGTAGTGGCCTATTTGGGCTTCGTCCCACTTGTCCGTGTCAGCGCCGCCGCCGCAGTAGAGATCGCACACCTTTGAAAGGGAAAGGTGAGGAGAACAGTATCAAGGTTAGGGTTTTCAGACAGAGGAAGGAGGGTGCACTGGATATATGCCAACCGTCGCATATGGTGAGACAAATATCTTGATGAGGGCCGTCTTAGCAAAATCGTAGAGGCGGTAGTGCGGCAGTTCCGTGCGGGAAACGAAGGGCGGAGGGCCCGATGAAGTCGGAGGAGGGGGAGGCTGGGAGGTAGGCGGCAGCGGCAGAGGGTGGGGGGGGGCTTGAACGGAGGAAGAAGAGGTTGTCGGGTAAGCAGGACCGGCGGCCGCCATCGGGTTCGTGTTATTACTTCTCCCGCTCTCAGAGCTTCCGACCTCGGCGGGGGCACGAGCTCGGAAGTCGGTGCAGCGGACGGCCCTCTCTCGATCGGCTCTCCGTTTGGTGGAAGAAGATCAATAGATGGAGTCAGCGACAAAATACAAGGTTGTAAGACTGCGAAACTGATAGATACCCGAGGACCTGGATCGCCCTGTGGAGAAATAAGTCAGAGGAGAATTGAGAGAGATAAGAGAGAAGAAAAAAAAAGTGTTATCAGAATCTTGATATTGAGTTTATTACGTTAACATATATTTACAGAAGGGGTGAGATTGTAATGGTTGCCTTGCCGTAATTGTTGGCCAGTTGTTACGGGATGCGCGAGATGCGATTGCCCATTCTCTATTCCCTCTGCAAGTTCAACCTCGGAATGAGGTTGAGCTTGTCTAGAGCGAAAGAAAACACTTCTTGGGTAGGACCTTCGTCAAGACATCCGTGAGCTGGCCATCATTATGGACAAAGCTGATTTGAAACTCTTTGACAGCAACGTGTTCTCTGAAAAGGTCAAAATTGATTTCCACATGTTTTGTCCGTGCGTAGAAGATGGGGTTAGCTAACGAGTATGTGGCGCTAATGTTGTCACAGTGAAGAGTCGGTCTTGATTGGGATGCAATTTGAAGTTTTAAGAGAAGTGATTACATCCAAACTAGCTATGCAACTATGTTTGCCAAGGTTTCATATTCCGCTTTGGTGATAAACTTGGCAACCTTAGGCTGTTTCTTAGAGCACCAAAATATAAGATTGACACCTAAGTGCATGAGGTAGCCTCTTGTTGACCATCAATCGATGGATGTCCCTACTTAGTTTGGGTCATTGTAGGCAGAAAGGGCATGATCAAAGTTACAATAAAATTGAAGGCCATAGAAGATACTCCCTTTCCAATATCACAGCATATGCTTGAGTTGAAAGCTGAGGGATCATGCATCATTTGACATGTCTTGTTCACTGCAAAGGTTATGTTCAGTTTTGTGAGGGTGACACATCAGAGTGCATCAATAGTACTTTGTACTTTGTGGAATCAACTACAGTTGAAGTGTTAGTGGTAGATGAACTCGTGGGACAAAAAGTGGCTAAGGTTTAGAATTGTCTATACCCATTTTCTTAAGCAAAGATGTAATATATTTAGATTATGATAATATATATTCATCAAAATCAGGAATCAATTCAATACCAAGAGAGAAATGAGCATGCCCCAAATCACAAATAGCAAATGAAGTATGAAGAGAGGCAAAACAATGAGACTGATGTTGGGACTAAGAAGAAGAATGTCATCTACATATATATGTAAAAAATGAGATTGATGTGTGATATGGTTTGAAATACAACGATGTGTCTATTATGGAGCCAATGAAACCCAATTCTTGGTGGTGAGTTGTAAGTTTTTGAAATCAGGTCTAGGAGCCCACTTAATATCATATAGGGATTTGTGTAGTTTAAAATATGATTTGAAAAAATGGATGTTGAAACTCCCTCTCCATGTAAATAGTTTCAGATAAATCACCATGTAGAAAATAATTAGAAACATTAAATTGATAGATTTTTCAATTATGACAAATGATAATAGATAATAAAATTCTAATAATTTTAATTTTAACAAAATGTTTGAATGCTTCAAAATAATCAAAACCTTCTTGTTGATTAAAACCTTTGGCAACCAAGTGGGCCTTGTACCTATCAATGGATACATCAACTTTGTATTTTAAATTGAAGATCTATTTACACCCTATAACATTGAGATTTGTTATTCGAGGACAATAGACCAAGTGTGATTTTTTATTTATGCATTGAATTCAGTGGTCATGGCATGCATCCAAGGAGGATTTTTTGAGGTTATGGAGAAGCCAGTGGGTTCAATAAGGGATAGGCCAGTGGTGAGACAAATGGGCAAAGGGTGTTTGGTGGTGACTATGTAAGCTTTGGGGTTGAGATTTTGTTGAAGAGTAGTTAAGTTGATGTCCTAGTCATCACATTTTGCTTGGAGGGGTCTGAGGGATGGGGTGGTAGTTGAATCCAAGTTAAGCTGAGTTAGAGTGAGGGTAGTTGGACTTGATGGTTGGGTCTGATTTTTTACCAAGAGAATGGGTTCTAAGTTAGTAGACGTTTGATGGGTTCTGGAGTTGATATTTTGGTTTGGGACTAAGGCAACTTGGCTAGGATGGTTGGAAATTGAATAAGGTCCTTTAATGCCACTATCTGATTTTAATGATTATTCAGAGAAATAAAGTTTAGATGTAAAATGGTTTTATTGAAAATCATATGTCATGGAATATAAGTTTTACCTTAGTGAAGAGAGAGACACCAATATCCCTCATATAATAAATTATAAACTATGAGAATACATTGTTCATATTTAGATGCAAACTTATTTTGAGCATATGGTTGTAAGTTTGGGTAACATAAGTATCCAAATATTTTTAAAATAGTATAATTAGGTAAGACATTAAAGAGAGCTTCAAAAGGTGATTTATTTTGGAATATAGGTGTTGACATTCTATTAATCAAGAAGGTAAATTTACATACTACTTTATCCCAAAATTTTTGGGGCATGCTTGTTTGATGAAGAAGTGATAAACATGTCTCTATGACATACTTGTGTGTTCTCTCAGTTACACTATTTACCCTGGAGTGTGAGGACATAACATCTTGTGTATGATACCTTGATTCTTGAGGTGATTGCAAAGATTGATATTCTCATAACCAATATAATTGAAAAGATATCATTTTTGTTGAGAACTACCTTTCAACCCAATTTTGAAACTTGATAAAAGTGTGAAAAACATCATTCTTTCTTTTCAAGGGATAAAGCCATCTGTATTTATTAAAATTGTCAAGAAAAATAACATAATATTGAAAGCCAAAATGCAATAGAACAAGGGAAGGCCCCCACAAATCAAAGTGAATTAATTCCAAAGGTTTAACAAAAATATGATTAGATATAGTGAAAGAAAGCTTGTGAGATTTTGAAATACAACAAGAATCATATTAATACTATGGGGTGTTTGAGTTGTTGGTAAATCATCTTTTTTTATTACATGCCAAATGTAAGTACTTGTTCTTTCTCCAAGTAGTGAAGTCGTACCATCAAGTTGAGACTTCATAAGATACAATTGATCCTAGTGGTTCCTTGAAGAAGGATTGTGTTCTTGTCCTTCACAATGTAAAATGAGGAGTGAAGTTCAACATATATATCATTTTTAGAGGTTAGTTTCTTAATAGTCATTAAATTTATTGTGATCTTAGGCACATGTAGGATATTTTTGAAATCAAGGGAAAAAAATTGATTAATTTAAGTTTTGATGATCCGTGATAAAATTCTCAAACCTAATCAATTATTGATTTCTAGATGCTCATGCCCTTGATAATAGGTTGAAAAGTTTATTATACTTTGATCTATTGTGACATGATGGGTGGCTCTACTTTCAGGGAACCATGTTCTTGAAGTTTATTTTGATGACTTTGATATGCTAGATATATTCATCATATAGGCTTGAGATTGATTGATATTATAGTGGAGGAGCTAAAGATGTTTGGAACTAAGCAAGATTATTATGTTGGGTTTTAGGTCAATAACTACTAAGAGGGGGTTTGAATTAATATGATCTCCTTTTCTCTTGAAGGATTTCTCTTTGAGAGATCTTTCTCACTTTTCTAATGAGCTTTTTTAATGGGTTACGTATGTGTGCTCACTATTTTATAGTGATTTGGCATTAGCCTATGTCCACTTTTCAAGAACATTTTGTATTTTTGGGTTTCACTATCTAACGATTCAAATCACAACTATTGATTCTATAGGCACAACTCTCTTAAGATTTTCCTATGAAATCTTTTTCTAACTATATGGATGATATGTTCATCCTTCCTCCCATGATGCTGTCCTCAATAACTTTGGACAAGTTAGCTCACCTCTTCTCCCTCTTCTCTGGTGGTAACATCATCATAGGTTGTTGTGAATCATCCAAGGTCAATGCATGGAGACACATTGGACCACCTATATATGCATCTTCATCCCTTGGTGTAGCAAAGCGAGGATCTCCACCGAACTTTGTCATCTACACATGGCTGAGGTTTTCTTCTCCACGATCATCAAACTAAGAGGGAGAAACCTTTAATTGTTGTTGATTTCTTTATTTCATTTTCTATAGTTGACTTTTATCCATCAACCAATTGGACTATGTTTTTTCCTTCCTTGTCATGCTTAAATCTCACGTAGATTGTTTTATATCATAGGAGGATTATTGAGCATTAATGATTCTCTCATTTGTTGGTTAACGTGTGCCCAATCTATACCTGATTTAGCCTGACAAACAATAAAATCCTATTTCGGGATTAAATCAAGCACCTCTAATGAATAGATCTCTTTGTTGTCTTTTTGATTTTCATATTAGAACATAGATCATAAATAAATCACCCATCAATATAAATCTATGAAATATAAATTATTCCTATGTTAAACCCAGATTCCACAACATAATTAAGAGAAAATTTCAATTGGAATTTGGTTTATAAAGTTAAGATTTGATGGTTTTAAACCTCATCATCTAGATTCATCAATACCGGACATATTGTCATCTATGATGGGCCCCTTGTGCTCTGAAGGTTGCCTTTGCATTTACTCTACCGGTTACATGAGAACCTTTGATAAATTGTCACTTACACTGGGGCAAAGTGCTGGCTTTCTTCCAGCAGCTATAGACGTACCATTGCTGTTGGTGTATTCCATTCGGGTGGGTTTTGGTTCTCTCCTCTCTAAGGCCGAAAGTTTACCCCTCTGACAGGAGATTTCAGAGACGCGAGAGACGTTCAAGCCGCATATCCGGTCTTTCCGGACAGTAGAGGAGGCGTCTGCACACTGGAAGAAGACGTTTGGCTCCACGACAGCAGATCACGGCGCCATGCCCCGTTCTTCTTGATTTCAGCGGAAACATTAGCGCGCAGAAGCAACGCTTCTGCGGCGAATGATTTCGGTGTCGGAACTCGAGCATCCCGCACCAACCAATGAGCTCCAATGCGAGGAAAAGAGACTAGCATTCGCTCCCCCGAACTTCTTTAGCAAAGCCAAAGCTGGACATGAGGTGTAAGCGCCAGAGATGTGTTATACCCATGCAGCTCTCCTAGCGGATTGCCGATGGAACGCAGTGAAATGTGTTTCTCAACGATGTTGGCGCTGGTGCTTAATGCTGGGGCCTGCATTGTTTTCTTTTTAGCACTTGGGTACTGTTCCGGGTGAGAGAAGGGAGGAAAGGGCTGTGGAAGTCGGCGTTCCAATTCTTCAAGCATATTTTGAGCGGGTAGCTTAGAGCAGATGCTATCGACTGCGGTGGAAAGACGCGGCAGGAGAGCCTGCAATCCACGACTCAGACCTCAGCGAACAGACGATAATCCTTGGCGTCGAGGGCTATTTGCCTGACAGCCGCGACCGAGGCCACCACCGCCACGAGAGAGAACACCGAGGCGATGGCGGTGTTCACCCAGAAGGTGGCGCCCCTCTTCGGCGGCCTGAAAGTGAGGTTGTACATGACAGAGGGGATGACGAAGTCGAGAGGGAGGAATCCGAATGCTCCGATGACCCCGTTGATGTCCCCAAAGAAGGGCAGCATGGCTGCAATGGTCGTGGCGATCACCACAGAGATCGACCGGGAGACCAACCTAGGGACCACGTTGCGCGTGGAGTACTGATCCCTCCCCGGATCAGAGAACACACTTTCCAGCACCTCATTGGTCGGTTGTAAGTAAACCTGCATCAGCCGGTGCGGGTCATAGAATGTCCATCGAGAGAGAGAGAGCGAGAGAGAGAGAGAGGATTTACCACTGCAACAGCCGAGAGTTGGAGGAGTGTGAATGTGTTAGCCATTATAAGCAGCCATCTGGGCACCAAAGTAGTCCTGCCATCGGCGGCGAGGAAGTTGCTGAGGATGCTGCCCTGGGACTGGTTCCCAAAGGCCCAGTAGCCTGAGGTGGCGACACTGAAGAAGGTGATGACGACGATCGCGTAGCAGAGACACAGGCCTTTGAACATCTTCCCAGTGACAGGAGGAGCCACCGTCGCCTATGCCATGAAGGACAAATGCGAAAGAAAAATAAACGAAGGAGACGGAAGATCGATGCAAACACAGGGAAAGATAAATGGCGGCGAGGGAGATAGTTTATCTAACCTGTATCTCCGGGATAATGCCATTGCCGTATGAGGTGGCGATGACGGCAACCGCATTGAAAGCTCCGAACAGGCGGGCTTCGCCGCTTCCCCGTCGCGAGTAGTCCTTCTCAGGCGCATGGGACGAATAACCTAAATACAGAAGAGGCAAGAGAGAGTTTTCTTCATCATATGAGGCAGGAATCGCTACTCAAACGGATTTTACGCGCGTTGGCGATGCCTCACCTGTGTAGATAGAGCCCCCGGTGGCGCAGGCACTATAGGCAAGGCAGAGGACGAGAGAGATGAGATTGATGTGCCGGAGGGAGTGGAAGGAGGGCATCTGCGCTAGCACCAGCATGACGATCCCGAAGATCGCCACGGACTCGTAGAGCTTCATCGTCGAGTCCCCGCCGTCCTCTTCCGACCGGGCCACCAAGTAGATGGACTGCGCGCAGAGGGAGCGGATGGATGAGGTGGCGACCGGGAAGAGGTCCATCATCTCAAATTTGGCACGCGTAAGTTGTAGTGGGGAACATCCTCTTGTTGTTCTCTCAAGAGAGGCGTACCTGGAGGCTCTGTCCGCCGAGGAGGATGTTGGCGACGACGGCACCGTAGCAGACGAGGAACTGGATGGGGCCGATGTAGTACTTGCTGGCCCTGGGCCCTGCAGTACAGCGAGAAGGTCTGACTAAGGCAGCGGCCTTTCATGCGGAGATAGAAATAGTCCGTTTCTCTGCTTCGCCCCAACCAGACAAAGGAGAACCTTGCGCAGGGAGCGCCTACGTCGCGCTGTCCACGGGGGCAATCCTCTTCATCTCGTGGACCGCATTTTGGAACACGTCGTCGCTCGGTAAATAAGAGATCTGACGGGTCGAGACTCTCTGTACCGACGAACTCATAGATGGTGGGTGGGATGCGGGTGCACTAGTACGTACCGAGGACGTCGTATGCCAAGTCCCTGAAGCGGAGGTGGCGGCGGCCGAGCCGGGAGTGGTGCTCCAGTACCAGGGTGAGCAAGGTGTAGGAGTAGAAGGTCACGGCCGCCCCCACAGTCAGGCAGACGACGCCAGCCACCCAGCCCAAAGAGCCGAAGGCGAAGGGCAAGCTGAGCAGCGCCGGCGCGACTATGGACGTCGTCAGGTGGTACCCGCTGTGCAGCCATGTCCCTGCGCGAGTGAGAGAGACAACTGTCAATTTGGCAGGAACAATTTAACAGGGAGGCGAGTGTTCAGAGGGGTGAGCGGAAATTATCTATCTTTAGAAGCAGCTACAAAGGACGGATCTTCCTACAGGCCCTCTTCTTTCTTCCCAGGGGCAGCTGCTTTCTCCGGGTTTTGACCTCTCATCTCGGCTCCGAAGAGAATGGAGGAAGATAGGCGAGAGAGTTGGCCTAACCTTCAGACCGGAGGACAAAGAGCGCTCCAGCGTCCGGCTTCTGAGGCTGCGGTTGCACCTGCTTGATACCTTCCATTCCCTCCATATCGATGGATTCAGAGACGAGGGTTCCCATTTGTTCCCGAAAGATCGGCCAGATATATCTTCCGACCCTGCCTTTAAGTATCTTCTGCTGTCGGAGGGAGGCGAAGGCCTGGGGCGGTTCCTCGTGAAGTTGCTTCTCTCCGCCAAGAAACAAGGCGCGATCTCCCGGCGATTTTTCCGCCGTGCGTATGACCCGGGGGAGAGAGAGAGAGAGAGAGAGAGAGAGATAGACAGACAGAGGAATGTAGGAGAATATTTATTAGTCAAGGATACGGAGGGAGGATACCCATGGCGTGACTGTGGGAGTTGGATTATGTCGTCGTCAATCACCAACTCAGTGCGCTTCGCATATCCTAGATACACCCCCGGCAGACGGACGGAGAGACGGTAAAAAGAAACGGAGGGTCCACCGGTAAGGAAGATGGCCTACCGCCTCGACCATCGCCATCCCGTCATCATCGTCTTCGTCCCAATCCAAAGTAGCTGGCGCCCAGGATGAATATCCAGCAGCAGTTGACGCCTGGAGAGGCTCTCCAGGAGAGCTCTACTATGATAGATGAGTGCCCGGCTGGACAATGGTGGTGCGTCGAGTATGTGAGAGGGATGCGGAAGGAAGCTTTCCGTGACGCATTGGGCAAGAATTAAACGGCGTTCTTTAGGCAGGTTCTGGGTGGATCGTTGACCATCGCTATACATCCGAGGAGACCAAAATGCTACTCATTCTCTCAGCATCCCCATCCTCCCTCGATTCCGGAACCCAGACGTTCCTGAATGGTTGCTCGCGCCTCGCCAAATATGGCTAATTTTGCTGAGTTACTCGTGTATATGATTTTCTCGCAAACTCGTTTCTTGTAAGAGCGGAAACAAAAGAAGACATCTCCGACGAACTCGATGTAGCAATCTCAAAGAAAAGGAATGGATACCCGAGAAGAACAGCATACCCTTTTGACGGATGACTCTGCATTTTATTACCAAAGAAGTTGGTGGATCACAGTCTTGAAGATGGAGACAGACCGATTGATTCTGATGGATCACGTTTAAACGGAGCCACCGTTACGAGGGACTGGTGCATCATCTCCTCCTCAGAGGGAGGTAGGTAAAGACTCATTCTGTGAAAGACCATCCGCCTATCGTTTTCGGTGACTTCTCCAGACAACTCGTCGACGACGCATCTATGCCGCACGGTATTGACCTTCTTCGGAGGCTCTAGTTGCGGAGACCAAACCGAGTCGTCATCCAACATTGCGAATGACTCTATCTCGGAGAGACGACGTCGCGTATCTCTTCCATGACGAGAGAATACAATGAATAATGTTCAGTTTAAAAAAACGGATTCACCCACCACCGATAGTCTTCGGCGTCGGGTCCCAACAGGAACGGCCTCGCTGACGGCGTTGAACGTGTGGATCGAGTGCCGTCACTGTCTCGTGGTTGGTGCGGCTTTTAATCGACGAACCCAGATCGTGCACTCCCCGCAAAAGCAGAACAAGCATGGCATTGGCCATCGTCATCTAAAGATAACGGGACAATAATTTCACGAGTTTGACGCTGACGGCTGGTGGAGCCGCAGGCGTTCGTCGTAGTGGAGGTGGAGGGAGAGGAAGAAAACATGGCGGAGGAGAGAAATCTTTGGGAAGGGAAGAGAGGGCGTCGGGGGGTCAGGCGGTGGATGGGATAATCGTGGAGACGCACAGAATAGGGAAGGACGATCAAGGAACGGCGGCGACGGGATACTGAACTTCCCTGTCCTGCCGAGCGACGTGGCGGTGTAGGTGAGATAAGACGTAAGGTGGAGGGGGGGGACGATGGGCAACCGTTGACTACTCTCCTCTGGGCGCAGTGTCCACGTAGCAACACCGACGCGTCAAACGGTTGAAATTTATTCAAGGTCAGCGAACAAAATTTTGACGATATTCAAGGTAAGCAAAAAGGATGCTGTATATCCTCCCCAAGAGTCCTGAGAAGATGACGTGAGAGAGCTAGAGAGAGAGAGAGCATTATGCGATTACCTTAGCTTTATGGAGCCCCGCTACAATTCGAGCGCAAAATTGAGACCGATGCCCTCTATAAGGTAGTATACGATTTCATTTTCCAGTTATGTGAAAAATGAACAAGATCAGGGGCCTTTTTATATTTTCCCAAACTTAAGAGAAGCCGCGGAAAAATAGAAAATAATGGTAATTCATGATCTACTGCGAAAGAGATGCGATGAATTAGAGGTGGATGTGGATGGGGATGAATTAGCCACGAAGGAGACCAGAAAAAAAATTGAAAGATGTGGATGGTTTTTTTCACTCGGACGCTAATGGGTTTATGACCGTCCAATGCAAATAACAAGATTTAAAGACTCCGGACGCTCGAGTTTTGGTGCTTACTGGAAGGACGAACAACTGTTACACTCATCGATGATCATTGCATCCTCATCCATGTCCCCGGTGCAGCCTCTTATGTTCGGGGAAGATGGCGAGCGGAGATGTCCCCCCAGGGCCTGCACCCCCCAGACATTCGGCAGGGTTCAAACAGTCCATTCTGTAGTTCCAGCCTTTAAGGTAAGGCTTCTAGTGATCTTGGGTTGTAGGCCCGGGTGGGTGGGGGTATTCACGAGTCAACGACAAGCCCAGGACAGCATATTCTAGCGAACTAAATTTACCGTGCGCTCATAGCCCGTTAATTGTCTCTGGTTTTTCTGTTTTTATTTTTTCCGTCGACGATTACACCAGGAATTTTTTTTGTATACCTCCTCCGATGTAAGGGAGGCGGCGCGCCCAGGTTCTCCCATATCCTCAGAAGCTTAGATCGCCTGCACGCCTCATCCTCAGCTTCCAAGCTGTGTATTTCGCGTGAGTTCGCCTCATCGGAGATGAGCGATGGATTGCGCGTACTACAGACGGTAATCATGATTGAACCCCCCCGATTAGGGCACCTCACGTGACGCCGTCAGGATACTCCTTTAATAGGCTGGACTTCTAGCCGGCTCTGCCAGACGGGTGGGGGAACGGCGGGGGACTGGGCTCAGTGGATTGAGCTGCCGGAGCCCACAGCTGTAGGCGTTCTAGAGAGAGCCTCCACCTCCTGCAGTTGCTTCTGCAGCACCCCAAAGGGGCTAACGAGTGACGAGGAACAACTCCGAGAAAGATGGGAGCTGGATTGATCTTCAATGGATCTGCATTCGTCCCCTCATGGAGCGGTGTAAGTGTCGTGCTTGGGCCTGCAAGGAGATCCTCTTCCTCGGCAATCTCCGGATTACAACACCACCTCTCCCGCGCACATGCATCTTCTTCACGTGATTTCTCCAGCTGCCCGTACGTAGTTTGCGTAAAATTTTTTCTCAATTTCGTTGGCCCATCAGGTGGTGGTTCTGCTCGCGTACCTTGGTTACCTCGCTGTCGCCGGATCCTTTCTCCCTGGGAAGTTAGTCGCAGGTGCAGTCCTTTCTGATGGCACCCGGATCAACTATCGTTGCAATGGTCAGTTCCTTCCGGATCTCGTATCATCTATTTCTTGCTCACTAGCCCTTGCCCCCCTCACCCTTACCCCTTACCCGAGCTATCATTCATCCTCGCTGTAAGTTTCGGTCCTCTAAAATGGCGCAATGTGAGCACTAGGAGGGGCACTTTAAAACTTACATATCGCCTTCAGTCATGTACTTGTCAATGTTAATTTTGACGAGTTTTCGGATTATAAACCTCTGCCCCGTTGTACTGCCTTCAGTCAGTGCTTTGCAAGGCTTGCAGGAGAACTTGCTTTAGTTTCTGCAGTTTATGCGGATAAAAGTACCTGTGCGAGCTTTCTGTTGTCTCGAAGAGTACCGCTTCAGAAAATTCTGATGTGCATCTGCTTCTTTTTGATGTGCGTGTCCAAGGTTGCCGGTAGAAAGGAGAGCGAGCTTGGGAATGGCATTCTGTTGTTGAAGTTCTCTTTCCATTCTTCCTGGGTTATTTGGAGCCGAGTTAGCCAACCTCATTTTAAACAGCCGCCAGTTCTCGTCATTTTTCTTTTTCCCTTCATTGCGACATCTTTTTTGCAAACATTATGATACACATTCGCTCATCAGTATTGTCCACATAATGGTGGCATTACTCATTTTTTTACTGCTTTCAATTGCCTTCTGAAGAGTCTTTAAATATTTATACTATCCTTTTTGTCACATAATTCTGGTTTTGCACATATACCTACTTCTTTGACTCCTGTGATTGACCTTTGTATCATTTCTTTCTTATTTACTTCCCAGGTCTCCTCTCATTATTCTTGCTGATCATTCTTCTGGGAACTGGAGTCAGCTTGAAGTTAATGTCACCGACGGTATTCCTGAACCATATTTTGCATCATCTCTTCATGTCTCAGGTTTTCAGTTGTATATATGTTGTGTTCTTGTAGTAAATATTTTATTTTGACATAAAAAAGTTTCATGGATACTCTCTTCTGCCTTTTTTTTGAGATAGAGTACTAATGCAAAAAGAAAGAAATCCGTGACTGGTTTCAATATGATATTGCCTGCAATGCAAGGTTTTCCAAGAATTTCTGGTTTGTGTAGATTTTTGTCATTTTCTGGAAGAATGATAAGATTCTGGACCAGATACTAGAAGAGAGCATTTGATAATAGTAGATCTTGGAGGGAGATAATCGTCACCAACTAAAAGTGCACTCACAAGGCTTCATACAACATTCTTGAATCTGATCGGTTCAGTCAAAAACAATTAAAAAAATCTATCATTAACTCAGAAACTATATCGTATAAGTGAGAAAGTGAAACCGAAAGTTGGTAAACAGAATATCTATTAGTTTCACAAGCGGCATTCTGCTTTACATGATGAATCTTCATCTGAATCATAATGCATTATCATTATATAAGAAAAAAGTGAGACTAAAATGTGTGATAAGTGTACTCTTTAAATCACATAATCTAAATCACTCAACCTCTTTAAAATTAGAGACTTCTTTGTCCTCACGAAGAAACCTCACTCGCTCTCTGATTAGAGTAAAGCATGTGAAGACACTGGGAGAGGTTTTCCTTGCAAAAAATTATGTCTATTGGTCCCAATCTATATTGTTGGTAGCATGGCATGAAGAATGGGCCACCATCTCTTCCTATCCACATTTTGTAACCAACGTTGATTCCAGCTTTCCCGATGTTCATCAATCGCACTTGGAAGATGGCATCGCATGGCAAAAGTAATTTTATTAAGTGCAAAAGCTCTTTGGAGAAAGGGCAAACATGAACAGGTGTTGCAACAGTTATTCTTTTTCCCTATTCCTGTCCATGTCAGTAAGACCCGTGAGCTAGAATCTATATTTTTGGATTTCCTTTTTTGTGAACTAAAATATTCACTGGTACGTCACCACCATAATTTCACTAAAGTTGTTTCATCTAGTCCTACAGTGGTCCTGATTGTGACACATTGGTCATATTTCCTGTGGGAGGCCGGGGATGATCATGCACTTTTTCATTAATTTGTATTGACGGTTGATCAGGCAAGTAAGAACCTGAGCTTTCATGCTCCGGCTCCCAAATTCTTGATGTATATTTCTCCGGATTGTCCTCCAGTTATGGCATCTGATCTCATTTATCTTCTAAAGAATTCTCCTCTATAGAAAACGGCAGTCCCTGAGGGTCCTATTAGACCTGCATGTTCGTTACTCACAATGCATAGTTTGTCAGGCCCCATTTTTCCCTATCATAATTCTTAGATCTAATCAATGACGCACTTATTTTGGGCGCCTGTGATTGTGTTGGATAATTCACTTGGAATTTGAAGATGGTACCATGGGTCATTGCAGGTTATTGCAGATAGAGGAACTGAGTTGCTCTCTATAACTCTCGGATTCAGCTTTCTGGTAAGATTTACAAAGTTGTTTTGTCTTGCATGATTGGTTTTATTGCCTAATTTACACAGTTATTTTTTTAACCGTTATTTACACAGTCTAATCTCATGATAAATTTACAGTCATTTTTTTCTACTGACAAAAAATCGTTGTTTCTTACAAGTGTGAGGGCCAGTCATCCACACCTACTTTTCTAAGAGGTTTTAAACACTTCATTTTCCAGTAAACTGATTGACATTTACATTCAAAATTCTCGAAGTATCCTGTTTATCATGAATTGGTTCTTGTTTGATGGAATTTGTTTATCCTGGAATGTGGGAGGGAAATTATGGAAAAGCATTCTACTTCCGATGATAACTCATTTTCTTGTTCTAGTCCAAGAATTTGCATTGATGATAACCCAGTTTCTTGTTCAATATGACACTGCCTGCAATGCAAGGTTTGCAAGATGCACTTCAAAGGTGAACGATAAGACAGTGCAATGACCGACCATCGTAAAGCTTACATGTTTTGATAAAAATTATTTTTATTTCTTTATCACACATGTTTCTTAGAATTTCTTTTGAACTCAACTGTATTCGTGAAATGAAATATTCCTTCTCACCTCTTGCTCTCTTTTCATATTTCTTTCATTGCACATGCCTGAGTGCTGTATCATTTCTTGATGCATCGATAGGTGGCTTTGATACTTTATGTCACTGGTTGCAAATCTCGGCACCAAGGGTCTTCTTTAAAGCCATATGTTACTGGGAACTTCATCCACGACTGGTATTTTTTAGAACAGTTTTCCTTCTAATTTAAATTTAAATTTTTAAATATAAAAATTTCTTGAAATAGATAAGCATACGAGGAAACTAACCAAAACATCAGATTGTTTATTTTTTAAAAAATATGTAATGACATTGGCTACCCGTAGTGTGCTAATGACATACTAGATTTTTTATAATTTAAAAAAGTTAATGTCCAATTATTTTTTAATTTTTAAATTCTCTTATAGATCTAATGGATAGGTTAAAATTCAGAGGTTGCTTGTAGGAAGAATAAGTTTTTCCTTCATTTAGCTCAGACCATGTTGCAAGGCAAGCCAGGGCAACACATTAAGATTGGATTGTACTTAAAATGATATCTTAGAAATTTTCTTCTGTCTGGGAGTGGTGCACAATGAGTAAATAAACGGACATATGATGGAACCATCCTTATTCTGTCAGCTTTTTGAAATTGTGAAAAATATGGTTGTCGTTGATTGTAGGAAATGGAAATGTCCATTTTTATGTGATTTTACTAAATCTGATCCATCTTTTGTATGGCGTTGTGCCTCTTGTGCCACTTTTTTCACTCTTGAAAAGGATAACCTTGCATGTATTCAGTCTCACGATTATATTGTGTGATAATTGGATAGGAAACGAGCTTAAACCGTACCCTTCAAGAATATCTGTCCTCTTTGAGACCTTGGGCAGAGATGAATAAGAAACAATAAATCTGGTGCCAATGGTTTTCTTGACATGTATTGGTTTGGGAACATACTTTGACAGATCAGCTGTATCTTTACGTTTTATGTTTCTAAAATGTTTAATCTTTATTTCTCTCTAATAGGTGGTTTGGAGTACAGCTGAATCCTCATATTTTGGGAGTTGATCTCAAGTAAGTAAACCTACATCAAGTGCCTTTGCAAAATTATAATCGATTTGGATAGTTTTAACTCTCCAATGACCTTGTGGTAAAGCTTTTATGTACCTTCGTGCAATATCTACTTCAAACACGGCCAGAAGTACTTTTTATTAAACATGTTTGAATCTCTTATATGTTTTTAATTATCTTTTCCAAGCTGCATTCCGAGTTTACATGTTTGATACCGACACTAATTACAAGAATTGCAGAAATGTTCATTGGCCTCACTCCTTTTACCTCTTCTACAGGTTCTTCTTTGTTAGAGCTGGTATGATGGGATGGCTGCTAATCAATCTTTCTATTTTGTGGAAAAGCTTCCAAAATGGGGACGCAAATCTTTCAATGGTCCTTTATCAGCTCTTTTGTGCGGTAAGATGCAAGTTTGCTGAATCCTTGGTATGAAGAATGGGGACTTTAGTCTACTAAAATCGTTTTTTCCCCTCTCTCTGTGCAGCTATACATTATTGACTACTTTGTGTATGAAGAATACATGACCTCCACGTAAGTTGTTTTTTTATCTGTGAATTTGTTTATCTTACGTTCAAAAGAAAGTTATTTGAATCTTATAGAACTTTTTGCATTTATTTGTTGACTTACCCTTGTTAGTAAACATTAATTTTTTGCATTGCAGACAATCATGGAAGCTTGCTTCAAGAAAATGATTGATTCTACTATACTTTGTAGAAATTTTTTGTCAGCGTTAGATATTAACTTGCGGATCATAAAAGTTATTCTTCATTTTTATCATTCTGCCTGTGTAAATGGACAAATTGGTGATCGAAAGAGAAATTATACAACTTTTAACGGTTATCTCGCTGATAGCATGATGAAGATATTCTGCTCGGAATTTAACTGAACCTTATTGGGAAAATAATATTTTTTTGTTGTGAGCATGGAAAGACAAAAAGAGATTGTTTGCAATGTAACTGTCCGATAAGTTGTAAATTTGATATTGTAACTGTTAGATAAGGGTAACAACAAGACCATATTGTTTCCATGACAAATAGTTTGATATTGTTGGGACATCTACATAGAAGATAGACAACCGCACCCATTAAAAGATATGGTTCATAAATTTTGTGAAAATTTTAAAAGGTGATAAAAACTGAAAAATACTAGGTTCATTGTAATGTAAGAAGCAGAAAAGACGTGCTGAAGTTCTTAAAATCAGTCGGAAATTTCTTCATGTAAGAGCCTGGATTCTTAACATGTTATCAGCAAAGATTCTGATTCGTTCATCTCCTGAACTGAGACTGCAGTAAAAGGAACTCGCATAACTCCAAGTTTTTTTATGATGACCGTTATTGACATTTTTAAAGGAGTTAGCTCTTGTGCCTTTTAAAATAAGCTCGAATACAATGGAAATGAATTATGTCCAATCTGATTGACTCTGGTTCATTTTCTAAAGTAATACTCAACTTGGTGTCAACCATATCTAGAGTTTCCTTCTGATGCCAAAGATTGAAGTTGTCTACAAGCATGAGTAGATTCATCGGCAAAGATAATTCTCATCTACAATCTATTGAAAATAGATGTACATTTGCCAAAAGTTCAAATTTTAATTTATTATAATTATTAAATTGATGAATTGGCAAAACTATTTCCAGCTTGGTGTTACGAAACTGACGACAAGCATCCAACTTCTCGCGTATGCATTTAACGTCGGTATATGTGAAAATTTGTGTAAACATTGGGGTGCTCATCGCTTGAATAAGCATGTATATTTTCAGTCTTAAAACGGCTTGTCGTTCATTTATTTTTCATTACTGAAATCAGCATAAGGTGTAAGAAACGAGAGTTCATATCTATACACAATCAAAAGGTAGTTAGAGGTCTTTGGTGAGGATTGAATAGTTTGAGAAGAAATCAGGACACACTGTGTTCAACTATCCACCTAACTGAACTGACTGTTAGTTAAATAGCCGTAGGATGCGATTTTTTCTTCTGAACGAAAGCATTGAAAAATGCTTTATTCTAATCTTTGAGGACATGATATTAATATTACCCATCCTGTACAGCTTCACTGCTACCTTGAAGTCTCTTTGTCGTTTTGTAAGTCAGTGTCGGCCTATAGATTCTAACTTTGCATTGCCGAGTTATTCTAATCTACGTGTTGACTTCTTCTGTCTTCAGATTTATCTTTTCCCAGTGGTTTTGTGACTGTGTTCGATGAGTTAGCTATATCATTTTCTAGTATGATGTCCATTTAATGCAACTATATCATTGACCTACAGATGGGATATCATAGCAGAAAGGCTCGGCTTCATGTTGGTGTTTGGGGATCTAGTTTGGATTCCTTTCACTTTTAGCATCCAGGTATGAGCAGATAAACGGAGATGGTCTATCGATACTACTCGGGTTTTGGCTTTCGAACTCAAGTACATTCAAGAAGCGGAGGTTGCCTCGAAGAATGTCTGTTTTTTTTTTGTTTCTTGGTACATGTATGTAGTTATTTTATTTAATGTATTGCAATGGTGACTCTGTTTTTTAGTTGCTAAGTATTAAAATATATGTGACTTTAGCGATTCACTTTCACTTTTGGTGTCCTATTACTCTTGGTATTATTTGTGGGACGTGATGGCTAGATAACCTCTTTCACTGAAGCACTTGTATACTTTTTTATCGCTTCAAATCCTCCATGGTATATTTTATGCTTAATATTTAATCTGTAAGATATCGGTCATCTACTCCCGTATATTTGCTGTTTAGATTTTCTATGGCGGTGCTGTTACGAAAACTAAAAGTTCAGAATGCTCATTTCTGTCACAGATTTTGTTTATGTAGCAATAAGCCGGAATCAGTTTGGTTATCTTTTCGCAACATGACAGCTTGAATTGATTTAATACGTTGCTAGTAATTTTGTATAAAATTTTACACGAATATTGTTTTTTATTTTCCAAAACAAAACATGCGGGTGAACTATCTTACGAGGATGAGCCAATAGTTCATTTTGCAACGGGACGTTGTTTTGACACGCTGAAAATGGTCTTTTTGACCGCGCGACTCGATGTCTTTATTGTAAAAAAAAATGACTAATTAAATGAGCTTCTTGTAGAGTCAAGTGCATTAGCCCTCCATAAGGCTGAAGTAGAAAATTTGTGACTAATCGTTTCATTTCGGTTTAGGGATGGTGGCTTTTGGATAATCGAGTTGAGCTAACCAAAGCAGCCGCCATTGCAAACTGCCTAGTTTTTCTGATCGGGTTGGTCATTTCTTTGTTTTTATTCGTTTTTCTGTGCTACTTATTCTTAAAAGTTTGTGAACGTGATGTGTCCCAAGTGTCAAAAATTGGATTCTACTTGGACCATTAGAGCTTATTTCTTTGATAATAGCATCACATCTGTATGGATATTTTTGCGTGACGCGTACTATTTACCATCCAGCTATCGCGTATTTAGGGGAGCGAACAGGCAAAAGCACGTCTTTAAGAAGAACCCCGCTGCTCCCATATGGGGTAAGCCTCCAAAGGTTGTCGGTGGGAAACTCCTGGCTTCAGGCTACTGGTGAGCATTCTTTACTTTACGGATGGCTCCTTCCCGAGTGCGGCGCGCCTCGTTCCTCTTTTGTTCGCGCAGAGGGTCTGTTGTTTTTCTAGTTTTGAATTTTGGAAGAACAGATCAGCTGGCTGCGAAATTTAGCTCGTTGACGAGCCCTCCTCTGCTCTTTCCTGGAGCTGAGCCACCCCACATGACGATCTCAAAACGAGAATAATCTTCTGTCTACGTGTATGCGGCAGGGGTATGTCGAGACACTGCAATTATCTTGGAGATTTGCTCCTTGCGTTGTCATTCAGCCTGCCATGCGGGGCGACGTAAGCTTCCCATCCATCCGGCGCTGCTAAGTGGTACCCACGCGCGCGCGCCCATCGATTCCTAAGAAGGGTCATCTCTCCTCTTTTGCAGCTCGGTCATCCCGTACTTCTACCCCTTGTATCTTCTCGTGCTGCTCGTGTGGAGGGAGCGGCGGGACGAGGCAAGATGCGCGCACAAGTACAAGGAGACGTGGGCAGAATACTGCAGGCTCGTCCCATGGAGGATTTTGCCCTTCGTGTACTAGAAGACGGGGATTGCTGGTATGGCCCGCCTCTGGGCTGTGTTTCTTTCTGCCCGGAGGGGATGGAGCGGCAGCGGACGCAATAAATGCATCCACCTGAAAGAACAGGGTCCTCCTTTTTTTATTTATTTTGCCGAGGAGATGCTCCTACTTGCCAAGCGGGGGTGTGACGTTGGCGAGGAAGGTTTTAAAAAATGAAGATTTAGTTGCGATGTCCTGGCGTGTTGTTCTGGCATTGGCGAGCTCTACACCCCCAATCAGACTCCTCACCCTCCTCAACTCTCTGCGCATCGCTTCGGTGAATCTTCATCAGACTGGCCGCGCGGGCCGACAACCTCGAGCGTGGGCTGCGGGGCGAGAGTGAGAGAGAGAGCGCGCGCGAAGGCATGCCCGCGGCGAGTTACACCGCAAGCGCACGAGGTTGTCGATTACAAGGGCCCTCCAGCTCCGGTGACAAGCTGGCGTGGGCGAAGACGAGCTTCTCAAGGTTCACGGCTCATCGGAGTCGGCAAAAGAGACAAGGCGCGCGGACAGTCCGCACTCCCCCATCGGGGGTCCTGTCCTTGCACTCACCAGACTGGCCGGAGGCAAAGGCAGACTCCGTACAAACGGGGGCGTTCCGGCAGTCTAATCTCCTGTTGCCGGTCGGCGCTGACCAGTAGGAGGCCCCGAGGCGTTACGGTCTCGGCGCAGCACACACGGGGACTCCAAGCGCCCTCCGTTTGACCCCGCAAGAAAGCGGGCTGGCTGGCGGGCGGGCGGGCTGGCTGGCTGCCCGGCTGGCTCTCCCTTAAACGCGGGCTAAAAAGGCAAACGTGGCTCAGAGGGCTGTGCAGAAGCATCCTCACATGGAAGTCATCCCAACCCCCTTCCTCTGTTTCAGGAGCATCTGGCCGAGGACATGTCCGGATGCGAGCCGTCGACCGCAGCGCAGCCGACCAAGTTCGCACCCGCCCCTGCGACGGCTCGCGGCTGCATCGTGAAAAGGCCTGCCAAGTTCCCCTCTCGACGGGCTCAGCTTCCGTCCGGTTCCTGCGAGAATCAAATGTCAAAAAATAGATGAGCCAAGTTCCTGCAAGAGTCAGTCGGCCGCACCCCGTCACAAGCTGCCACACCCTCCCGGCAACCGCCCTTCTTAGCCCCTCCCCGGCCGGCGACACTCGTACGGCCAGGCCTCATCCAGCCAGCCTCGCGCAGATAGACACCCCCTGCTAAACAACTAGCTTGAACAAGAGAAGCGTCGACGAGCCCGGGCCCATCCTTTCTGCTCCTTGAGTGGGTGTCACCGGGGCGGGCGGGGGCGGGGGCGGGGGCGGGGGCGGGGGGCAGCGGAAAGCAAGAAACAACATGCGCAGACGTACACTTGGCCAGGGACAGGAACTCAAATCAGAACTGTACACCAAATCACGACTTTCTAGGGTAATCCAGGGGTCGGCTTGGCTTGGGGCTGGCTGGCTGGCTTGGGTGGGCCCTCTCCCTCAGCAATTGCAAGAGACGGAAAACTTTGCCAGAATAACAAGGAACTCTGCTCTGCAGGTCAGGAGTCATACCATTTTAGCAATAGCCGCTTCGAATCCATCGTTCGCATTCCTTGATTTACACTGGGCGTGCACGACTAGACCCTGCGGCGTATCTTCCACGTCGGAGCCCGCCATGCCCTCTTCTCCGGCTGGTGGGCTCATATATACCGTTCCTTTGTACATCCATTCATCTCTTTCCTCACAATACAGGTCCTCGAATGGTTCCCCACAGAGCGCACAGATGCACTGGCCTTCATCAGCGGGAACCACAGGCTCACAGTTATCAGGCTTGGACGTCACCATCTCAAGAGATGCGTTCACTGATTCGTCTCCCTTCTCCAAATGCTCTGCGACCCAGTCACCTGAGCTTGGATACCACTTCCGAGAAGCTTCATCAGAATCACCCACATTCGACTTGGAAGCGTGCCAATTGAAATACCTTCGGATCTCCTCTGGACTTTTGAATCTTCCCTCACATGTGACGTCTTGATGCTTCAAATCATACAGGGAATTAATCACTTCTAGATGATACTCACGTATAACTTCCGGCTTAAATTTTAGGCCTATCAGGCCTTCTGCATCTGCTGATGACGTTTTCGACAAGACAGAACACTTTGGGGAAGAGGATTCTAGCCTAGGGAGCTCATTGGGTGAGGATGCTCGAGGAACAGCACAGGAATCCAAAGTTGCTGCAAGGGGCATGGAAGCGCTGGCGGGAAGGGTTGAACTTTGATCAGCAAGTGGGCCAGGCATCTCTGTGATGCTTGAAATTGACTCTTTGCTCGAAGATATCAAACCTTTTGCAACCAACGAACTCAACAGGCTCGAGAGTGGATTTGGCGCTGTGCTGGCTGCGCTATTCACCAGTGGCGCAGTACCCATTGAGGATGATGGAGGAGGCCCCAGAGGCAATGGAGGGATACCAGGTTCTGAAGGCTGTGATACAGGAGGCGGCGCTTGACCCTTACTAACTAAGGCATTTGCAGATGTATGCTCAACTGAAGATGTTGTTGTTGACAAAGCTTGAGCAGGATGTGGTCCACTTGGTAGAGGAGGCTGACTGATCAGGCTCTCAAGACTGCTTGATGGAGTGATTGAAATAAGTCCACTTTTAGCAATAGCAGCTAACAACTTACTCGTGCTTGAATGATCCAGCGTACCTCCACTGGAGTTGGCTGTAGAGTTACTCATGAGATTGGATCCATTGCCCTGAGAACCGAGACTCAAAGATGGACGAAGGGACTCCTCTGATTGAGTGGAGGAAAGAGGCTGCCTCTGCATCTGCTGAAATGAGGGATCAGATTCCAGTGGCTCAGAGAGAAGAGGATGGTGTTGATGCAGAGAAAGAGGGTCTGAAGACATTTTTATGCTCTGCGAAATTTTGGGTAATAGCTGCTGTGCGTTGGGTAAAGTGTTGGACCGTGGAATGCCATTTTGAAGATCGGTAGAAGGAAAAGAATCATGAGTGATGGCTGACGATACCCCCAGGTGTAATTGCCCAGGCAATTGCACAGTCTTTTCAGGTCCCAAAGGACCGTGATCGACCGAGTTCTTTGATTTCTGAGGTGCGTCAGCAAATGGCGGTGACTTCAGGGGGTGCTGTTGTTGTTTATTGACCATTCCACCGTGTGACGCGACTGCATTCGCCAAAGGACCTAAGTTGGAGGAAGCATCCGCTCTGGTTGAGCCCATTTGATGCCCTCCCATCTTGGGGAATGATAAATCCTTTTCTGTTGACAACTCACTGTTACCAGGCATAGAGTAACCATCCTCTCGGCTTGTAATTCTGGAGGTTGCATTGTTTGAACCTACCAGAGAGACTTTCATCTCGTGCGGCGACCATAGACCTGGAGCTCGGTGCCCAAAAGTTGCTCCTCTTGAAAAAGAATCTGCAGAATGGTCCCTGTTACTCCTTTGCCGAGTTTGAAAAGACGCAGCCGGAGGGTTTTCTGCAAGTTCCTGAGTAAATGGAAATGAGTATTGGTCAAGTCAACTGGCAAATCACACGAGCAGTGGTATATTTCTTGTTGTCACGCAATATTCCTACATACAGAGGACTTAGTGACAAAAAAACACATACGAATATAGCCATGCAGTTAAATCCCTGAAGAACATACCTTTGATTGCACAAGTCTGTCTTCCTTTCCGGACGGCTTGCCCAGCCGAGACACAGAGTCTACTTTGTTCCACGGACCCTGCAGATGATCAACATCTGGAGTAATCCTTCTGCCTCTTTGCAACCCAGTGGGGTTCTCTGAATCATCACAACTCCATGAATTGTTGGAAACTTCGGAATCCATCAATCTAGAATTCACCAAATCCCACGTATACTCTTCTTCTTCAGAATTCTTCCAGTTCTGAGATGCCATCATGCTTCCCATATTTGTGGTGATTTCTTTGTTTGTTGATGGTTGAATACCTGTCTGCCCAGATCTTGATGGTCGGTGGTTTTCACCCGCACGATCTACTTCAGAACTAGCTCTTTCGCCAAGCATAGTCTCATGATTATCCTTTCTGATGCTGGACCACGGTTTGTCACCCACTTCTCGCTCTGCAAACCTCCCACTAGCTCTTTGAACCCCAGAATCAGCATGTCGAGCGTAGTCTGAAACAAACTCACGGTCCCCAAAACCTTGACCTGAATTCTTCTCAATGGCAGGTTCATTTGAAAGTTCTCTCTGGGGTCGTTGAATTGCCTGCAATATATTTTTCATCTGATGTTTTAAAACAAATAAAAATTTAAAAACTTAAAGCATAAATCCATTAATACCTATTTGTTTCCACCAGAAAATATGGAAGTATTTGCATCAGAAAAGGAAGGGGATGAAACATTACTATTCACCTTTATTGATGGATCTGCCCACTGCCTTGAACTACCAAAAGTGGACACTCTATCAGCTCTCTCCACAGACTCCGTTGTGCTACTCACCTTACCAACATTATCACCGTTGGCCGCCTTCACCTTAATGATTGCATATGTGAAGAACATTTAGCCAAGTGAAGTACATTCACAATTTGAGGATCACAGACATTGATTGTTTAAAAAGAACGACTTAGTTTAAAAGGATATGAACCTCTCATTCAATCAAACAGAACCAACTGTAAACCGCGACTTTAAAATAGCGACTCAGTGGGAAATTTTTTACAACTGTCAACCCTACATCATCAAAGTAGCAATGTGCCCTAATGAAGACTACCTTATCAGGGGAAGAAGAATTGTCGCCAGTACTAGTAAAGACAATCATTTTGAGCGACTTGCAGTTAATTAACCTTGACGAAACCCTCAAATATTACACGTATGACGGCGTTTATCAACATTGAGAATGGATGGAACAATTCATAACATCCAGAAGCACAACAATGAACCCAAGTCATGCAAGATCCTATAGGGTCGAAATATGAAGTAAAGATCAAGATCATGCCCCTATAGAGAGGGCTCCAATAGTTGCCCAGGGAAATGAGAACCAATCAATCAATACTCTGTATTTTCATACTTAATATCTGGCAGCCGTGAGCATAATAAAAATTCGAGAAAAAAACACAAAAAAACTTTCATCAGTCATTAATAATGCCACGATTGTCAAAACATGTATAGAATCAAATGACCGATAGTCAATAAAGTACTTGAACGTTAAGTCAAATAAACACAGACATCAATAGATGGTTGATCAGTAAAATTACTGGAAACTTGAGCCAAACGTTCTATTAATGGCACACGGAAGAATGTTAACCCGCCTTTATATGCCTATGTACAACCTATATATCGTTTAGCCCTGACTCTCAATGATCACGAAAACGTATATTGAGACGTAGTAGTATTTTTCTTTCCATAAAAAATGACACACTTCGCCTGCTCCTAGACAAAATGACGGGAAAACAGCAGCGAAAATCCTCTTGAGTAAGAAACCTTCGTATCAGGATTCAACAATGTTTCTTTTGAGACAATCATGATTGATTGCATTTTTAAGAAAAAAATCAGCTTATCAACGCAAGGCAAGATTAGCCATTTGGCATCCAACTCTTCCTTGAAGGAATATTTTCCTAAAATGTAAATTTCATTTAAAAAACGTACTTTTCAATACAGTGTAGCAAAAACCCCGATTGGGCATTCCAGATCGACAACATAGGGGAGAAAGGTGAAACTCATATCAAAGCTCGTATATGCCCGAAAAAAGAAGGAATATATTCAGTGTAGCAGCTTACTCGGCTTGGCTGCTGAAGTTGTTGTCTTGCCTCTAAATATTTTGGATTTACATGAATGCTATGGGGTGGGCGCTGCGCCTGGGAGTCAGACCTGGAACCTGTGCCTCCAGAAGATGAACCATTGACAATAGGAGGAAATCCAAGCTCTTTTTCAATGGTCATAAGTGGAGCTGGAGGGAAGACACCTTTCCATGTTCCAAAGAGATGTCTCATCCCTTGATGTATTGAAGAATCAACCTGTTTATAGGCTTTGCAGAAGACCTGAAAAAGTACAATAATCAATAACAAATAAAAGGGAGCAAAATAAAGAAGAATGCATGAAGTAACAAATAGAGCACTATGAAAGACGAGTGCATTCAAAACTGAGAGACGATATATTAAGCGTAGATGTTTTATGCCCAAAAAAATGACTACTTTCTATAATATGACCGATGAAGACTCCAACCTCAGGTAGTCTGGCGGCAAAATATTTAATATAGTCTCTTCCAATATTCTTTACAATGCTATCAAGAAGATAGAGCGAGGGTAGCTTTTGGTCGCTAGGCACCTGCAAGTTAAAGACATGTCAGATTACGCTCTATGCGTGCCTAGGGTAAAAAAGAGAGAGGAAAAGAAATGAATTGATAAGACTAGACAAGAGAGAAAAGAGATTTGATAAACAACTGTTGAATATTGTTCTTGCAAAACTGAACAAGCGAGAAATATATAACGTACTAAACGAAGATGACCAATACATTCCAATAAACAATTTCAACAAACATTAGATATGAAGAAAAGTCATTGTTTCAATACGAAACCAATAATGGTTGAGAATACATATGATTCTCATAAATCACATGGTGAAAATTCGCGTCACTTTACCCCTCACCAGAAAAAATAAAAATTTCGTTTCATTTATGCTTAGCAAATCGATTTTTTCTCTAGTCTTCAAGAGAGGAAAGGCACACAACAGTCCATGATCCTTTTAATATTTTCCGAGAGTCGTGCGTTTCATAGTTCCTCAGCTTTCTTTCCAGGTAAAACCCTCCTACACAGCTGCTACAAGTAGACATTATGCTACCCTTCACAAAATAGATGTAAAATGGATATTGTCGCCAACTTCCATCTTACCCTATAGCGACCTCACGACCAATTCTTTCCCCATACTTCCTAACAGGCATGCACTAAATGAATAATGCTCGTAGACAATCAGGGGGATTCTAGCGAGAGATGGAGAAGTATTCCTTTGACGGTTACCATTAGATGAAACCCCGGAGATATTTAATATTCTGTATGAAATATGGACTGTACGTTGTAATATACAAGGCAATAGATGATCAATCCTATCTCAAAAGCAAATCTTGTTTAAGCAGATTAAAGCTAAGAAGAGCAAAAAAATCCATGCCCGTAGAAATTATTTCCGTCAATCTGACTGTCCTACCCAAATCAGAAGATCACGTTGCAAACATTGGGGATTGTTCCATCGGTACTTGGAACTAGGGAAAATGCAAGGGATATTGAATTACTGTCTCAAATTGATCACCCAATAAACTAGAAGCCTATTATTTTTCCCGTGTATTCAAGTATGTTATCATCATCGTGTTAATTAAATAGCTGGTAACGGAAGCTTTCTCTCTTGTTCAATAATTGATAGTTACATTTCATGAACATATATCAATGGTTAGCCAGTGATTAGGGAAATCAGCATCTAACATCACGGTATAGATTTCAAATCAAAACACTCCTCACCATAAACCATAAGGCGGGAATTTCACCATGACCCTTGCCGTGTAAACAAAAAAAGATGGTTTGTGTATCTTGACTATTTGATTCGGTCAGAAATGACCCAACCATATGAATGATCCATAGATGCTGCGCTTCATTAGTATCTATTAGTTTCCTCTCACAATAACTTGGATAAAGAGGAGGTCCTTGGACTTTCTATTCGACAATATTTGCTCCAGATATAAAACTTTATATGACTAATATATGTTTGACTGTCACAAGAGCATAGTTAAATATATGGTTTTTCCTGTATTTTTGTTTCCATACTAGGCAGTGGATGTTATTTTCCGTCCATGCAATTCATGGCTTACTGTTCCCGAAAGAATATTCGTCAAACCGCTACATTGACTGAATCTCTAAACTGAAATAATATGCAAGGAAAACATCATTATTATAAATTATTACCCAAAATTATAATAAAGAATTAGAATGTCTGGCAGATGACGTTCAAAACGCGATAAAGGCTCCTTCTGTGACAAAGTTTGTACATTCCTAAATTAACTAATAAATAGTTCATTATCATAGTAACCGGTAAGTTTACACAGCTCCCAATCATCCAAGCATACATTCAAATGTAGAACATAAGATGAGCAAACTCTATAAGATCACCATTGAAGCAAACATTAAATTTTGTTAAATCCCTATAATCTTTTCCTTTTGCAGATCCACTGAATAGCTGCCAAGGCCATTCTTCAAACCGGCCTTTCAACCAGCCATAGATGCTCGAGCAGGAATAAATAGCAGTTGGACGTTAATAAAATCATTGAAAAAAAAAAATCATTCCATTCCATTTCATGTCTTCGAAGATGAGACAACCACTTCTCACAACCTATATAAGGCATCGGCATACTATCTGCAAGATGTCACTCCATACACACTTGCTCAGGTATTGATAAAATGAAGAACCTAATCCTTCATGCACTACAATTGTCAGAACTTCGTGATTCACTCAGGAGGGGAAAAACTAAAAAACACTCAATTCATTCACTAATCGTGATTTCCCGCGTACAGGAGGAGGATTTTGTTTCACATCCTTTTTTGCTCGCTACACCGACTAAAGTGGTTGGTCTAGTGAGTTTCAATCATAAATACTGCTCATAAGAAGAGAGAACGAGGAAAACAAGAGAGGACAAGGGGAGCGAGACTTGAGCCGATCGATTATCATCCAGACTACGCTCAAAAGATAAGCTAGCCGGGAATCAGGTTCACCTCGAGAATATTGGCGCAAATGACGGCGGCAATCGCTTTGGCTGCGTGTAAGCTCTCCCCGGCGATAATCGTCAGGTTTGTGATGATGGGCTTCGAATTGAAGGTAAGCTCGGCCAGGGCCGCCTTGTACTGCCCGGCCAACTCCTGCATCTGCTGCTGCTGCTGGTAGGAAGGGCCCCGGAAGGCGGCCGCGGTCTGATCTTCAGCCCTGGAATCTCTCTCGCGCTCGTTCGCCCTCAACCTGGACGCCCCCGGGTTAGGCGCGCCACCCACCAAGGGCGCCGCAGCCCTCGGGAGGAAGGGGCGGTCTCGATCGGGGCCGGCGCCCTTGCCAGCTAGGACTCCGCGGGGATCCCTCTCCGCCAACTCCCCCAGGCGGGGCTTCTTTAGGAGGCCCGGCTCCTTCGATCTGTCGAGGGATCTGCGCGAGCTCTCCATCTCCATCCCGTCCCAGCAGCGGGCGTCGCAGATGCGGAATCAAATCCACCACGGGAGACGCGCAAAACGCTGCTCTAACATGGAGGCGGAACGAGCAGCGGAGGGAAGCAGCGGCGGGAGCAGCGGCGGTGGCGGCGGCGGCGGCGGAAGAGGATCCGCGAGGGAGGGCGAGGCGAGGGGACGGCGGGCGGAGGCGGGGGCACGGTGGGTAATTAAGCGGGCCGCAGGGGGGCTGTTTTTCCTCTTAAATGGCGGAAGCTGACGGCGGGGTGCTTTGGGTAAAATCGTTATCAGGAACACAGCCACACACCGCGTATCCGAGATGACTAAACTACCCTCATCCCCCATCTAGCTCCGCCGGCGAACGTACAAGGGACCGTATGGACACATACAATTCGCGTACCGGGCTGGTTCACAGTGGTCAGGCTAGCGACTTCGGCCCATCGGGGCTCTCCCCATATGGGCCGTTATCGGCCCAAATTGAGCGATCGGCCCATCTAACCCAAGGACAGAATGTGGCCCACCTCTCTATGTTCAAGACCCGGGGGCGTCACCAGAGCGCCCATGGTGAGGCGGAGGCGTCCAGGTGGCCGTCCACGTGGTCCCAGTCAACGGCCCCGAAGAGGGAGGTCGGCGAGAGGAGAACCCCTTCCGCCATGCTGACCAGCAGCCCTGGCAGGTCGAACAGCGCCTCCTCGTCTAGGAACGCCGCTGCGGGTGGCGCCGGAGTTTCGACCGGCCGCGGCGGTGGCGGCGGCGAGGAGGAAGGGGCGGCGACGGAGGCCGGGGCGGGGTGGCGGAACATCGCCGCTGCCTCGGCGACGGCGCTTCTGATATCGTTGGCGGCGGGGGACTGAGCCCGGGGGAGCAGCCACTCGGAGTCGGGGAAGTTGAGGGCGGCAGAGCGGCCGCGCAGGGCGAGCGCGGCGACGTCGTGCGCGCGAGCGGCCATTTCCGGCGTGGTGAAGGTGCCGAGCCAGTGGCGCTTCTCGTTGCGCGGCTCCCTCACCTCGCAAACCCACTTGCCGCCGTTGCGCTGCCTCACCCCGCGGTACACCGGGTGCCGCGTCTCCCTGAACTTCTTCCGCCCCGCCCGCCGCTTCTCCATTCTGCCCGGCGACGACGACGACGGCGACGACGACGAAGCAGAAATGTGCGGAGGGGGCGCGGCGTCGGAGGAGGAGGACGACGACGAATCGGAGGGCCAGTGCCCCGAGTCCATGTCGCCTGAGGGCGGTTACGTCCTCCTCTACAGATTGTTAACAAGGGGGAGCCGGCGGTCTGTGTGTGTGTGTGTGTGTGTTGTATATGTATATATGTCCACTGCACCGTCCCGAGCAGACCAACGAAGACGGAGGGCCGAGGCAGGAGAGAGGGAGAGGGAGGAGAGGGGGAGAGGGAGGAAAGGGGGAGAGGGGGGGGGAGACAGAGAGAGAGAGAGAGAGAGAGAGAGAGAATCAGAGAGAGGAAGAGGAGGCGAGCGCAGTAGATACCTGGGGGAGGGAGCAGTCGTACGGTCGACTATAAGGGAGGAGAACGGAGCCGGACGTCGGGTTATACGACGAGAGCGACGCGACGTTGGAAAACTCCCCACACGTGCGTGAATTATTTCTGAGCACAGACTCGGGCCGACGTCTGACGGGGATTCGAAAAACGGCGGAAAGAGGTCACGTTTCGATTTCTTGGCAACATTTAAAACGTGCAACCTCTCCACTTGAAGAGACGCTTTACCGTCTTGACGGAGTCAACGGCCGCAAACAAAAAGGGATAGGCAGATGAAGCAATCGGGTTGACCTCGCCTCAGGTCCTGATCCCCTCCGCGGCCACCACCACTACATTTCGACTACAATCTCTCCTCTCTGCGACGAGCCGGCGACGGTTGATTCAGTTTTCAGTCGACCGCAGCGGGCTGGGTTGCTCAGCTCGACTGTTTTGATGGAGGCTCTCCGTGTCTGCTGATCTGAACAACCACCAGACGTGTGGCTCTGCGGGGGGCTCTGGTCGGCCGGCGGCAGCGTGCGGGACCCCGGATCTCACCCCCGACAACGGACCGAGGGGAAAACAACAACCCGGCAGAGGTCGACCGCCGCCGGTCCCAGCCGGCCTCTCAGGTCTCGAACTCTCCACGGCTCCCGTCGGGTGCAGCCCCGGGGGAGGAGAGAAGGTCAAGGGGCGGCGCGCCCGGTGTGACGGTGGAAACTGGGAATTTGGGGGGGGACGCGAGATAGACGCTCAGGGAGGGACACGCGCTTATAAACAAGTTGGGATTACAGGGCCCCACCGCCATCGTCTCCGGTCGAGCTCTCGCCCCGGCAGGGGGAGGGGAGGGGGGGGTGAGAGATGGACGGGGGAAATCAGCGAGCAAGCAGGGCTCACTTCTCCTCGCCCTTCCGCTCACGCAGCAGAGAGGGCTGGTAACTCGCCATGGGCTAGAAGAGCTCAAACTCCACCCTCTCTCCGTGGGTTCTGAACTCCAGGCACCCCCCGCCTTCCTTCTTCCCGCGGCTGCTGACCGCTGCTGGGGCTGGGGCTACTGGGGCCGGCGGTGGCCGGGTTTCGGGGGGGGCCGCGCATCTGATCAGGGCCCAGTTGAGACCCTGGAAGAAAGGATGCTGCTTGATCTCGGCGGCGCCCCTGAGCGAGCCCAGCCTGTCCTCCGGCTCCTTGACGAGCAGCCCCCGGATCAGGTCCCGAGCCTGGAGGCCCACGGCCGGGCTCGCGGGGAACGTGAGGCTCTGGGTCACCACGTTGGCGAGGGTCTCCTCGTTGCCCGCCCCTTTGAAGGGCGTCCTCCCGAACAGCAGCTCGTACAGGAAGATTCCCAGCGTCCACCAGTCCACCGAGCTCCCGTGGCCGTCGCCCTTGATGATCTCCGGCGCCAGGTACTCGTGCGTCCCCACGAACGAGTTGGACCGCGCCTCGGTCGGCTCCGCCACCAGCTGTGGCAGCGCCGCCGGCCCGCCGGCGAGTTCGCCCTTCTTCTTGCCCCCTGCCGAGGAGGCGGCGGCGGCGGCGGAGGGCCCGAAGCAGGAGACCTGGACCCACGAAGGGTGGAGACAGCGGGGGTCGACGCAGCTCGAGGACTCGGCGCAGGTGCCCGACGCCCTCCTTCCCGAGTCTCCCAGGCCCAGCGACGACGACGACCGGAAGAGGGTCGGGCTCACCGCGCACCGAAGGGACAGGTCGAAGTCCGAGAGCATGATGTGGCCGTCTTCTCGCACCAGAATGTTCTCCGGCTTCAGATCGCGGTACACCACCCCGAGCATGTGGAGGTACTCCAGGGCGAGGAGGACTTCCGCCACATAAAACCTGCACCGGCCATGGCAACGGGATGCATCATAACCCATGAACGTGTTGTATTGTTTCAGTAAGGCATCTACCACCCCCCATGCTGGATGGCATGCGCCCCCCCCAGGGTTCTCCCGGAGATCCGCTGATTCCTCCGGGAAGAAAATCAGGTTTCCATTTAAGAACTCTATCCACAGCTCCCCTCTAGATGAAGAGTAAAAGAAAACACCCACCGAACCAATCACAAGAATACCAGCTTCAGCACCCAGGGTAGAGAAAAAAAACAACTACCAATTTCAGATCTCCCAGCAAACAGATTAGGATATGCTGGCAAGAACAGAAGAGCGGCTGAGATCCTAACTCAATACAACAATGCGGGGGGAGGGAGGGGGGGCACTGACAGTAGATGAGATCAAATGCTTCTATTTCGGAATAAAAAATGCTAAACAAAAGGTCCAGTTTACACTGGTAAAAGCTACATACCTGGCTGCTGGCTCAGAAAAACTCCGGCCAGGCTGCCTCTGTCGAAGGACATGTAAATCACCACCTGGGCAATATTCCATGACCAAGCATGAAAGATTATCCGTCGTAAAGTAGGTGTACAATGTTGGAAGAAATGGATGATCCAGAATCTGCAGGATCTCTCTTTCAGTCTGTGCTCTTGACATCTTCTTTCTGCTCAACAAGAAATCATTATCCATAACTTTCAAGGCAAATAAGCATTCGGTGCCGATTAGTTCAGCAAGATACACGGTTCCAATATCTCCGCAACCAAGCCGCTTGAGAAGCATAAAATTGTCCAATCCTATGCTCCCTTGGTGCATCTCAGTTTGCCGGATGGCTATCCATCTAAAGTCTTTTGACATATGAGGCCTACAGCCACGGCCACGGCCACTGGAGGTGCTTTGACTGCTTTCATCACTTACACTTGTGCTACTGCTGTGATCACCCATGCTACTTTTTGAACTCTGTGAGCTTTCTCCTTTTTCCTTTGATCTTGCACCTTCACTCACTTCCCCTCTGAGAATCCCATCACCATTCCCACTGTCAACAGTAGAGTCATATTTCGTCGCATTACAGACATTTCTTTTCGGAGTAACGGGGTTATTTTGTTTTCTGTGACCCGCTGCAGCCAGGGATGCCTCCTTTTGGCATCCCTGTTTAGTATTATTCGAGCGAAGTGTGTCACCTTTGCTGCAGACACCAGAGTAACCAGATGCAGGAGTCGAATCATTCCCCTTGAAAAAGTTCTTGTTCTTCGGAGCTGGTCTAGTCGGGCACGGACTGGAACATAATTTGGTCGTCTGATCCCCAAGTTGAGGGATGCAATCACGCGCCTGAGTTTTTGACTTTCCCTTAGCCACTCCAACCGATGATTTAGTACCAAAATCCGTCAAGGGAGAAGCAATCACATCCTTCACTCTTAGCTTCATCACCTTCTTTGCAGCTCGCGGTGACGTATGAGAAGGGATATTAGTTTTAGAGGGTGTTTCTTCTGTGCATGTTTCAGCGGATCCAGACGTCTGTCCACGAAACTCTGGACCAATCTTCTGTGGCACAATCGAAATCTCAAACAAACTGCCTTTCTCTTTATCTACTGATTCGTTGGACTGAACGACAACAGATGCATATAGCCTTTTGATATTTCCAGCTTCGGAGATCCCAGATACGCCAATTGGCTTTGACAGCCTCTTCATAGCGGCCATTTCTGATGCCTGAGAGATACATAACTTTCTCAGTGCCTGCTTTAAGGTCACAGATTCTGATATTCCAATGCCTGATGGTTGAGGGAAACTACCAACTCTAATGGGCTTCTTTAGGGTGTTTCTTGGCTGCAGATCGACGCCTGCCTGACAGAAAGGGCTTTTAGGCCTAGGGGTTGTACCCAAATCAAATGCTTCAGCCAGCTGTCCACGTCCACATCCATCACCATGACCATATATTTTTTCGAACCTGGCATCTACTCTCACCTTACAGTTAATTGGTTTAAGTCCCTTAAAATGATGTGCAAAATTTACTTCATCCTCTGCCATTATCTCACAAGCTCCATCAGATGAAAACATTTTCCTCAGCTCGTTCACTTGCTTCCTCAGTACCTCAAAGATTACAACAAAACCCCGAACGGCTGTGCTTCCTCACTTTTATTTTATTCTTTTTCAGTCATCTGATCGAAATAAAAGATGGATCACGAAAAATTCACAAGAGCTTAAATACCAGTTTCTTTCATAATCGTGACTTCGAGCACTAGAAAAATCTCTCCTTTCATTTGCCGAAGTGATTTCAGACGTCCCAATCCCGCCAGTCCATTCAATTCCACGGTAAACCTAAGACTGCACCAAAACACAGGAACTATAGTAGCATCCTCTAACCCAACTCTGTGGGAGCCATCTCGCGGAAATAAAACAAAGATCTTGTAACATAAGATCATATAACCGTGAGTCAACGTATCAGCGCTCCCCCAGCGTATTCTTAGATAGATCTCTCTTTCCAATTCTTCCAGAGACAGAATAAACCATCCGAAATCTGCACGAATAAAAAAATACACATCACAAAAAAAGCCGGAAAAAGTATGGGGAATCCAAAGATTTCCAACATATTACCGAAAAAGAGATTTAAGAAGCAACTAATCACATCAAGGCTCGACACACAGCACAATAAGAGAGAGGTAATCATAAATTTTCTCAGTTTATAAAAGAAAAAAATATCTTCAATTAATCAAGCAATAGGTGCAGAAGTTCAATTAAAGAACCCGACAGAAGTCGTATAGGATAAGAGAAAAAGGAAGTGAAAGACCAGAGAGTACTTATAGACTCCAATGCCCGATGATTGCAGGAAACCAAAAGACATGTTGATTATAGACAACTCTTGTGGCTTACTTTAACTAGCTTTGGGAACCTCGTGGATGATAACAACGATGGACTACTTTTAGCATTTAGTTGAATTATCTTGGCAAACGAACCATGGAGTTATCATCATCAGCATGATTCCCCAACAAAACAAATGTCGAGAGAAAATCCAAGACGGAATAGCTTGATTCGCGTCTCGAAGATAGATAAACTGGTATCTAATCCGAGGTCGTCGTGATATTTTCTATTTCTCCACGACTGGAGTTCTGGAACAGTGCCCTAAGGCATTGGTTATAGATATGGTAAACTCCTTAAGTTCAGATAGGTATATGAGGTTCCATGGGGCTACGTGGAAGGATAGGAAAACTGCCACAAACTTATCCTCAGTTTAAGGTGGACACAATTATGTATGTGATTTCCCATCGGATTGGAAAATGCTACGATGTCTACATCTGCAAGGATGCAAAATATTATGCATTCAGAAACGAAATCGCTGATTTTTAAGAAGAATCCTTAAACAGAAAACTGTCCATAAGGCTACTAGATACCAAAGTTCACACAAAACCGACCATTCCATTTACGGCAGGGACCACATGCTTTTCGAACACTGACGCAAACGCAACGAAGCAACTACAGAAAAACATGGACCTGGTGGATCCACGAGTCATGGGCATTACACTCGCTCGTCTAGCATTTTTCCTATTAACTTAGCCTCGCCATAGATGTCCAGAGGAATGCCATCCTACTACCTCCAAGAACAGAGGGCTACAACTCGGAAAGCTACAGAAAAGGAGGACTAGGTATGCCACAGCGTGAACTCCTGGGAGGAGCTGCAATCCCCGGAAACATGATCGACACTGGGCTAGACGATACAAAATGAATACGAAAAAGAAATAAGACAGCACATTGCCCTCCGATGCTCCAACTAAAGTCATCCGACAACCTAGGGCATAAACACCCACCCAGAGGGAAAAGCTGAGGCATCCAACTCACCTCAAAGTGGTCACCAACTCCGATCCGAGGCCCAGTCGGATGCGTCAGTTCGGAGACCGCTCCGTCCCGGTCCCAAGCAGCTAACGACTCACCTCCCAAAGGAGTGAGAGGAGACGGGGACCGAGAAGCAATCCAGGGAAGATCTCCGTTCCCCGAGCAGCTGAGAGAGAGAGAGAGAGAGAGAGAGAGAGAGCCTTAGGGTTGTTGACGGTGGCCGGTAGCGAGAGAGACTGGGAGAGAAGCCCTCCCTTTCACAGCGAACAAAGTGGAGAAAATGTCGAAAAATGGGAAATATAATAGGAGAGATATTCCGTCCCCCTCGTCGCGCCTCCCGCCCCTGCACGAGGAGCCAGAAGGACCTTCATTATTAGCTCTTGCATTTCTCCATTATTACGTTTCTACCACTGATTTAATATTTAATCCGCTTGCGCTCCATATCGTCGTCACCGAGCGAGTAGCCGGCGAGGAGTGATCCCCGCCGTCGGTCCACCCGGGCATTAGCGCGCATCGCCCACCACGTGCCGCGTCCGGTGGGCGCCCCGCCGTTGGAAGACCAAGAGAGAGCGGCGGTGATGACGTCACCGAGGTGGCCGGAGGGCGGCCTGGTCTGGAAGAGTAGATGCCCGCGCCACGTCGCTGTCCGCCGCCCCGACAAGTACGGCGACCTTCGCGCCGCCCGAATTTGGCGGAGCATTGGATTCCCCCGCCGTCGGGTGGCTCTCCCCGTAAATCCCGCAAGCCGGGGGGCCTTTCCCGTCGTTTGTAATCGCCGACGACGCTGACAACTAAAATATATAACCGGGTGGAGGAGCTCCTCCGCTGTGGCGGTCACGTTGGCCGGAGTACCGATAATAATAAGATAGCGAGCGGGCCGTCGCCGCCATCTGCGGGAGACAGGCATCCCCACATGCCCTGTCCTCCGACGAGGACGAGCGGTGGGGCCCGCTCTCCTCCGGGCAGCGGCGAGGAAAGCCACGTGCTCGATCGGACTTGTTCTTCCTCTCCTGTTTCCGCTGTGATTTGCGCGGGCGGGGTGGTCGAGGGGGTGGGCGCGCCGCCGTGGTTGGAGGGGGCTTCTTGCTGTCGGCGTGTCCGGACGCAGCAGCCACGGCCAGACCGGGCTGGCGGCTGGGTGACGTCGTGCAACTTCCCAAAAAGAAAGAAAGAATGGCCTACACTAAGATCTGGGCTACACCGGTCAGCGTGTGGAAGGCGTCAAGAACACTGAGAGCAACGTTCTCTCCGGTAAATAAACGAAGCATCTCTTCTTCTTCCTTTGCTTCTTCTTCTTCTTCTTCTTCTTCTTCTTCGTCCTCCTCCTCTGCTGCTCCTCAGAGGGGCCTGAGATGCGAGGCTACGTCGAGCAGAAGCAGCTCCACGGAATGAATGATCCGGTATTATCCAGCCGGGGGCGGGTCATCGGAACGGGGCTTGTGCTTTCTCTTCTTGCTTGCCCTCTTCACCGTTGACGCAATCTTCGGAGATGGGTCTTTCCGTCTCGCACCAGGCGCCCCATTGCTCTCCTCCCCAGGAGTTGTCTCAACCACCACAGCCTGGCTCGCCAGGCCGTCGTCCTCAACCTCCCGCTTTCGGGTTTTGGCTCGCTTGGCCTTCTTCCCCTTGGAGAGTTTCCTGCTCGCAGCAGCAGCCGGCTCCTCATCCTCGCACTCTCGGGCCCGGGCATCCTCGAGATCATCGATCCCGGAATCAAACCGCTCGTCGGCAGCGCCCGTCGCAACCTCTGCAGACAGAGCAGACACGGGCAAGAGAGCCCACCAAAGTCAGGGTCGGATGGAAGCGGAGCCGGCGGGGAACGTGCCGTTTACCCAGTTACTGATGCATATGGAGGCACAGACGTGAGGGAAGAGGGCAAGGACGATCAACCTTCGTCGGAAAAGCTTGGATCGAACGCCACATTTGTGAGATGCTGCTTGAGAAAAACCTGCCCCAACAGTAACCAGAGAATCAGCATGAAATCTGGCTACGCCCACATCCGTGAGCATTAGGAATAATAAACCCGATTCATCAACTTCAAAAGGTACGTGGACTGGACCATCGTAATAATCTCCAACAAGTGGATTCATCATCCGGGTAGTGTTAAAGCGCTAAAACTGAATCCCTGATGAGAGAGTGTTAAGACTAGGCGATCCAAAACACGACTGACTGCTCCCAAGGAGTTATCACACTGAACGGATCCAGGGGATGAACGGTTGACCCCTGAATGAGTAACTATCTGAAAATGCTAGATGCACACTTATTCCAACATAATGCTAGGCACAGCATGCTTCCCTATGATCATAAAGTAAGAAGATAAAGAATATTCCAGTTCAAAACAAAAAAAAAGGCACTTTTTCATCAGCAGACGGGATCCCAATTTCTTCCACCAGTTTGACTACGATGAGCAATGCATAAATAGTCGTCCATCCTTCAAGCACGTGTAAACGAATGGGATTGGCACAATACAGCTAGTACAACTAGTTTTCAAGAAGTATATACAATTCAGGATTCCTAGGATCTCCAGATTTTGTAGCTGCTTCGCTTTGCTTGACTCTTGCCGCTATTGATGATTCCTTCCATCTACAATCAATTATGAGGAAAATCCCGCCCGCATACAACAGTAAAATACTTCTGGAATATTCTTGATTTTTCATCTTCAGCTGATGTGATTAGCTTAGGGCGTTTTACCTTGTTGCTTTTCTACAATTGCCTTGTTGGAAATTGTTTTCGTTGATATGGTTTCAAGCTCCTCCTCAACTGTGCACTCTTTGTTATTACTTTAGGTCAGTCACAAAACAGAACAAATGTGTTGATTTTGCTCTTCGACATTCTCTCCTATGTTACTCCACCTCAGTCTTGCCGCGTCTTTGACCCCCATTGACTCATTATGCTATGCAGCAACGATCAACCTATTATTTCACATGGCACAGAAATCTATATATAACAGAGTGGCGTATTTTTCTAATAGAACCAAATGAAAAAATTACAGACATGGAATTTTGAGAAATGGAGAACATGACTTCAAGCTGCGATTGGATACGTACCGCCGAAAGAGGCTGCCTCGACCTTGTATCCCACAACCGCAAGTAGCCATCAAGTCCTGAAGCATATCGAATAATAAAAAATAAAAAAAGCATGAGGATTGAACAGAGAAAATGTAAGGATGAAGTATATGGGGATAAGTGTATGATGATAAATTACACGGAGAAAAAAACTAAGTGAAAATAGTCTTATGGGAATAGCATAACGAGGCAACCAGTTCCTATGAGATTAAAAACTGGAAGTATTCAGCTAAGCAGACACAACTCGTTTAGGAAAGAGGTATAGACAACATATGCAACGGCCACTTTCATACTTGGAAGGCCAAAACAGATACATGGAAGCACGTAGTTATCAACATAACTCACCACATGATGCAATCACTTGTAGTTCCGGATGCCTTGCAATGGATCTAATGCTTGCACAACACTTACCAATAAAGCAACCCAACAACCTTCCTGAGATGATGGAAAAACAAAATCAAGATGGTGGTTATGTCTAATTTAAAGACCAAATATCGTCACAAACCTGTCCGCATGTCAAATGATGCAAGATCACCAGATCCAGTTCCTACGTAGACAGTATTGCCATCCACATCCTCAGCAACTGACTTGATAGAAGACTCGCGGAAATCTACTGAAAAAACGGGCCTTCTTTGGGCAGAAGTATCATAAAGTCGAACCTATCACGGCGGTAGAAATTAAAAATAAGAAAACTGTATTGCAGGACAATAAATACAATTATCATAAAAAATGCAAAAATGCAGATAAAAAACATATTTAAAAAATTATCAAAACGATAGGTGGCCTTTAACAAAACAGAGAAATTATGAATAAACTGCGTTCCACTAAACTTTCGAGATACCTGATGGCCGTTAGTCCCCGCAACAATTTTCCTACGGTCATGTTTGCTGAGGAACGATGCAGCAGTGAACCAAGTAGGAGTGAATATGCCAAGGTTGTTTGCAGGAGGCTTTGAAGGCATCAATGTTACCAGTGAGTATGCCGTTAGATGAGATTGAAAAAATACGAAACAATACAAAGCCTTACAGGTTTTGCTGTCCAGATCTTCTGACACTTGTCAAGGTCCCACACATTCACTTCGACGCCCTTCCTGAATTTGACAGGGAAAATATTTGACTCTTCAGTTTGGAAGGACATAATGATCCACAGACGTTAACACGACCAGTTAACCAGGGTACTGCCTTAATAACTTCGTGCTTAGATAATAAGGCAGCATATAACAGTTGAGAAAAGATGTGAAACATAGATAAGGCTGAGAAACATAGGTGTCGAGATGAAGTTTACATGGTATCTCACGGTTGAGAAACAGAAATAAACTTTAAAAAAAAAATCTGCTAATAAAGCTGTTTGAAGCATCTAATCACAGCCTTTGAAAGAAATCTCTACTTGCCTTACTATCGATAGTTATCAGAAAAGAGCTTTGAAAAATGGAATTTTTGAGAGAAACATTTAAACACCTTAATTGAAAAAATGTGATATTTGCATGCCTTCATAATCATATTCACTCCGACAGCACAGCAACATTGCACACCAAGGCATAGTCATGGTAATCTTATAACCAAAAAGATCAAACTAATATCTTGCTAAAAATGAAATGAAAATTAAAGAGTATATATCCAAATTTGGGAACTTACCCAGCAAATAAGGCATGACCGTCATTTCCATCCAGTGAAGAACATAAAATTTTACCAGCAGAACATACATCCCATAAGTTTGGGGAATCAACGAACGAGAAATCCTCCAGGGCCTCTCTAAGTTTGAAGGACCTTAGACAGGCTTTTCCACCTTCTGTACAGACAAGTAGTGAGCTTAACCTGAATAGAATACAACAGTCAATAAGTCATCCATATGATTGCAGCAACTGCATTACAGCTAATTTTTTCAAGGTTGAATCACATCTGCCAAATGAACTGACAAAGATGTAACTACGATAAAGGACTAAAGAAGAAACTAATGCTTTGATATGGTGGATTACCATTTGGTTTTAATTAAACATAACCAGTATACTACCGGTTCTTCTGCTTTATATCATAGAGATGGATAACTACATCACGTGATTCAGCACCATTGTCAGAGAACCCCTACCAATGGTCTTTTCGGGGGAAACCCATGTGTTAAACCCATGCCCCGAGTGGTATTGTAGGTACAAATCCAGATCAATCAAATGATAGGAGGCAGTATCCGAGTGTATCACAAAACAACCCGCAATATGGCCAATATATGGACTTTTCGTTCACATGTTTTTTCCCCATCTGCCTTTGCTCCATCGTTCGGACAGTGCAGTAAAAAATGTTAAGCCCATAGACAGAGAGAAGACCATAGAATATATTAATGCAATTTTCCAATTGAAATATAAATCAACATATTCTACTCATTATGGGAGTATAGGTTGCAACTAAATAGAAGTCAACCATACCTAGATGACAGCTCCGGATTCCTTCCCTTAAACAAATGTAACCCAATAACAGCATCATCCTTAGAAATTTGTCCCTCTAAGCCGACTTCGTGGACTAAAAAAGATGTAAGAGAATCACCATTCAAGGGATTACGCAACTCCACCTGTGGTTCATGGAGAGTGATCAGCTATGACCAAGAAGGAAAATGATTTAAAGAACTGAGGAAAAGGAACTTGTTCTATTCGACAAACGATAGGACTCACACAGCCATTTTTGCGAGCAATTGCCAAAAGCTGCAAAAAGAGAGAGAGAAAAACGTGAATAACATTTATATGATGATTGAGTTCTGTTTGGAGTGAATGTCGAGAAAAGTCCTTAACTAAACCAAAAAAAAAAATCTGTCCTTCGATCATATATCACTAGCATAACCGTGGACTCAAAAATCCATAGAGATTATTAGAAACGTATTCGTTCATATAAATACACCACACCACAATGAAGCGTCATTAGTTATCATGATGTGGTCCTTTGTTAACCATGACTGAAGAGGAAGAACGTGGCCTAACTTCTTCCATGTCACCGTTGGAGACGGAGAAAGCATTTTTAATGCCCATATCACTAAAATAAAATTAAGCTAATGTAAGTCTCTGTGAAAAACGTTTGCTCATGGGGAATTCCTCGCCATTTACGCACTTACCATAATGACCTCACATAGACCAGATGCGACTATAGCATGTTGGTTTCTAAGAAATGTCAAACAATGTTCAGCTTAGTCAGTCGTACTATATGAATGCTCAGAGAAGATGGAGTGATGAAACTCCCATCTCCCTACAGGTGAAATAGCAATAGATGTAACCATCGTGTAAATCAACTCTAATTATGAACACTGCGCCAATGAACTCCAATTTTCAAAAATCCTGGACAATCCGCCCGGCTATTTGATGAGTAGTTCGTTGTTGCAACGAAAATTTACGTCTCCAGGAATATCGCAGCTATCAGGAATCAAGGCAGCATACCGGGTTAACTGTATCATCAGCGAAAGATGCCGCGACAATGCCACGTGAAGCGTCAGCTGAGCCCCAAGTTTCGACCACTTTGGGCGTCCCAGTCTTCCCACGAGATTCCGTCACTGCAGCGAGAACAAAAAAAAAAAAAAAATTAAGTGATCATCAAGCAAGGAGAATCGGAGATGAGATCCCACCTTTAACGAGACCGAGCACGTCCGTAGTTATGACTCTCAGAGGTGGGCAACCGGGGCTCTCGAGCTTGCTCGTCCGAGGCATCCTCGCCGGATTCCCCTCCCCCCGTCCCGCCGCGGCGACCGAGATATGATCACACTCCGCTGTAGTCACTCAGAACGAGAACCGGGGAGGAGGGCGGCGGCGGCGGGGCGGCGGTCAGGGACAAGGCGGGGAGCGGCAAACCGTTTGTGGCAACAGGGCTTTGTTAGGGCTTTGACGAGGGCTCGCTGGGGAAGATGACGACGTCGTGAAAGCGCCGCTGCACTCGGCCCAGCACCTTACGCAGCAGCTTGCTGCGGTGGCATCCTCTTTTTACATGGCAAAATGGGTTGAAACTCATGAAAGAGGAGGCCCAATGGACCAGCTGAGAGAACATTACTGCCAGAAATCCTGTCCTTATAAATCCATAATACAAAATAGGAGAAAATCTCATAAAAAAATCTACCAATGAAAAAATGATGTGTAGTTAATCCATGCATCCTCAATGCAATTTCTCACAATTTATGCAGAAAAATTGTTGTGAACAATTCGAACAGCACCAAACTAATTTTATTTCAGAAAATAATTCACATAGGATCAACATATCAGATTATATATTTCATTGTCCCACAATATAAATGTCCTTAGCGTGTTTCAAAAGATCCACATAACCCTTAATATCTACATGTTGGATTGAAGGTGACAAGCTTGTGCAAATTGGTCATGTATGATAACAATTGTAACTAGCTTTACCACCTCTCTTAAATTACTTGCATACTTTTTGAGACATAAATTTGACTAAGAAAAGAAGATGATGTTTTTGTATGTTAGCTAACCACATTATATTATATTTTTTACTAGTGAAAAAAAATAATTAGCATGTATTGATGAGGTTAATGTTACTAGAGATTGTCATCCATATTAAAGATTGTGCCAACTATGTTTGCACTATAACATTAAATTTCTAAAAAGGGTATAAGAAAAAATGGCATACTCATTTGATGACTAATTTTACAACATGCTGCATAAAAACTCTAAAAACATAATTTATATCGAATGGAAAAAATAATTACATCAATAAAATACCTAAATTGATGAAATGATGTAATAACCAACTACAAATCAATAATGTCATAACTACATACATGAATGTATACACAAAAGGTAAACACTTCGAGTGTGGTTATATGCATATGCAAGATCTTTCACAACACTATACTTCACATTTAACATGTAATTAGCCAGCTTTAAATGCAAAATATCACTTGACATTTTTCTTGACTATCCAACAACTATTTTCAAATACTTTAATGCACAATTGATACTCCCCCCCATCTTTTTAAGTTCATAATGATATAAAGAAAATCAGATAGGTCATAAATTATATCAATATTAAGTCAAAAGTATTTAATCATCAAAAAATACAATTAATGATTTATGTAATAATATTTTAAAGGACAATCAGATTAGTGTATACTCTACATTTGTTCATCAATCCACATATACACAATGCACACCCATGTGTAGTTCACAAATATAACTTTCAAAGCCTATCACAATGTATAATTTTAAGAACAACAATGGTGTATGACATAAAAAATGACTTATTCAATTTTATATTAATTTTCTTACCCATTTTTTGCCTAAGAGCATAGTAAAGATATCTCATGTATATGAAATATTCAGCTAAAGGAGATTTTATTTGTGTAATAAATAGCCTTTTATATATGTCTAGTAAACATGTTAATCAAAGAAAATTAACAAATGATACCTTTATGTATCTATTCTTATATGTAAAATTATACTATATTCACTATTTGTGACAACTTATACCTTTATGTATCTATTCTTCTATGTAAAATTATACTATATTCACTATTTGGAACAACTTATACCTTTAAAAGTCTCATGTTTCTTTTCACACATAATTAGTATCAACTTGCTATTGTACAAGAAATTTCAAGTGACTAATGTACAATCTAAATATTGTATCAGAACTTAGTGTGAACACTACTAAGGTTGTTGGTCACCAAAAAAGATTTTGCTATAGTGAAAGAGCTATTGGCTCATGAGGGAGGAGAGAGAAAGGTAAAGTTGAAATTTCTTAACTAAATTAATTAAGAGACAAATAAAACTCTTTGTAACCATTTGAACCTTGTTGGTTGGATCCAGTTAATCAAGTTCACTTATGTTAAAATTGGATTTGACTCACATATGAATCGAACATATATGATTGCAAAATGAAAAAAGACATAGACATAGATAAAAGAGGAAAAAGGTATAGATTTAATCTCTCATCCTCCAACACTTACTTCAAAAATGGTTTGACATGATCAACATCAAAATTTGCATTACATCGATTTTTCATTTTATCTAATAAGTTCCATCATCAACTATGGTGTATGCTTATATGTTTAAGTCATGAACACTATAAGCCATTTACCTTCATAAGGACCATCATAAAGCCTTTCAATATTATTGTTCTTTAGTTAATAATGAGGTGATTATCTTTTTTTTTGCAACAATAATATAGTATTACAATCCACAATATTACATCTAGTGAGTAAATTTTATTGTCACATTTCATCATTCAATGAGTAAATTTTGTCATCATACAACATTTGCATTTATATTGTCACTCTTTCAGCTAGTACTTATTATTTTATTCATAAAATGTAACATAACTTTACACATATTGTAACTTGAAGTTTGGGATTTTTAATGATCATACCTCAATTTTAAATTATATCCATTGTTGTACAAGTAAATCTTAATTTAAAAGTACTTGTAATATCAAAATCAATACATACTCTTTCTACATCCCCATTATTTACATACAATTTCATAATATAGAATCCATAAGTAACATTTTAAAAAATAATTTATACTTATTTGACTAATTTTATAGAGTCACACATCAAAATCATCAAATGAGTGAACATAATAAATTAATAAAATTGTTCTCACAATTTATATTAACATATTATACTTATTTTCTCCATGTTTGAGCCATCCATATGAATTATGCTAATTTTAATTAGATATACTAAGCATGTTTTTATTCTAAAAAACTGAAATAAAGTATTTGTCATTATGTTTGTGTCAAATGAGTCTTCAACACTTACCCAATGACACATGTCTAAGTGACTGCATGCAATGAAGCTCACCAAATGTACAAAAAGGTAAGGAAAAGCTGGACAAATAAGGATCATACCTAAAAATAGGGGAGATGATAAATAATTGGCATCGGTGGAGATTTAAACACCTATAATGACTTCAATAAGATAGTACTTTCATGATAACATAAAATAATAATCATTTGCAATGTGACTTAATTTTTAAACTTACCTAATAATATATGTGGATGATATGTTATTGTTGAAAAAAGTATATGATATCAAAATATTAAATTATTTGATGAAAAAGAATCTTAGGTGAAGTACCATGGTCTAACAATAAAATCTTTTGCTTGAAAATTTATAGGGATTATGGGAAGGGTTTGTTGAGTTAAGGATTTTGATGATTTTTATATTATATTATGAAATCATAAAATGAATATTTCTACTTTAAATTGAGTAGAAAATTTATATATTAAATTATATTAAAGAGTTAAAATTATTTTAGTAATGATCTAAGCCTTAGATCATATAAGATATCTTATTTTATTTTTAATTCTCACTATGGATATGACTATTAGATGATGTGGGTATAAAGACAATAAAATATGTGTGCATAAAATATGTTAGTCTCTTATGAGTAAGTCTTAATGTTTGAATTTTCTGTATGAAATGGCTTAAATAACATAGGCATGTGAGTAAATAGTACAAAGTTATTTGAAAGCGAAATCAAGTGAAATAAATTTTAAAATAAAAAGATTATGACATTGATTTGATATTGATTTTACAAGATTACCAGTTTTATATATTCACACATGAGAAAAAATATCAAGAAGCATGACATTTGATACTAAATTAATTTTTTATCTTGGAAAATGTGTGATGGATATATCAATCAAAGGAAAGCTAACTTAGAGAAATTTAGAGATGAAAATTGTGCTTGAAAATTTCAAGTGTCAAGAATTATAAATTTTTTCATTATTTAAAAAAAATTGTATTTTACAAGAGTCACAAATGGCCACTTAAAGTTCATTTTAACTCAAATATTTGATTTCGATATAAGACCAAAAGAGGATGTTCCAGTCTACCTATAAATAGGGCATTTTGTCCAAATTAGGGCAAGGAGAAAAATACAAATTCTAGTGGACAAATCTACCAACGAATCTCTTTCAGCTGACATCTTTAAACTCTCTATCACTTAATGATAGATTGATCATGTCAAAGGAGGATTGAATACTTCTCCAACCATTTAAAGCTTCTTCCTTCATCCTTTTTATAACTAATGTAAGAAAAAAAATTTGATGGGTCCCATCAGTGTAAAAATCATGTTTTAAAATTAAAATAATTATCAATGAATGGCTTTGTTTATGTTAATTTTTTTAGTGATTTAGATAATCAAAGATCTACAAGAGGTTATGTATTTACAAGGGGACCAATGAGATAGAAGTCAACATTTCAAACTATTGTCTTATTATCTACAATACAGGTTGAATATATGATTGTCATCAAAGTAATTTACAAAGCTTTGTGAATGAAAAAATTATGAAATGGTTTGATTTTAATCAGAGTGGGGATTCTCTATGTTGCAAAACTTTAAGTGACATTTATTTGGCAAGAAATGAAGTTTATCATGTAAGGATGAAGCATGAGTTGATGTGAAATGCCATTGAGTTTGTTAATTTCATGAGATATCTCATTATAGAAGATCCAGTAAGCAAATAATGTGACAAACATGTTGATCATATTGGTTACAACAAGCATTATTTGAACATAACTCAAGTTTCATTTTTTTAAATACAAGTGGACCATCATCAAGTTGTATATTTGAAGGCTCATTAGATTTTCATCAAGTTTTATGTTAATTAGATACATATATATATATATATATATATATATATATATATATATATATATATATATATATATATGCTGGGCTAAAAATAAGCCCTATAACAAAAGAGTGGCCACCTTTATGGAGAATAACTTGTGACTCATATAAAAAGGACAAATGTGTGAATGTCTCATGTGTAGAAAGAGAATTAAAAGTTAGTTGTAAATTCTACTTTTAAGAATGATAAAACCCTTGCAATTTTAGGGTTCTTTCTCTTCCACAATGTTCCCTCTCTATCCAACAACTCTTCTCTCAATTCCTTCTTTTATTTATTGTCCATATTTGATTGTTTCAAGTTCTAGCACTCTGGTGGAATAAGGCAGCAACCTAAAATTTGTAACATTGACTATTGTTAGAGGAGACAAGGGAGACACCTGAGGATGTGATGATTGTTCTTGGATGCTAAAGAATAGTAGGTTGCAAACTATTTTCGAGCTCAATCATATGTGAATAGATGATTGATTGCAGGTAGAAAATAGTCTTAAACGAGTCATCATGTTGTTATCTCAAAGTTATTTATAATTCATTCTTTGTTGAGTAATTTTGTGGTATACAATAGTATGTCACACATTGAGTATCTTTTAGGTCTTATTGATCAAATTCTTGAGAAATGTCGTATTTGTTCTCTAATACATCATTTATATATATTCTCAAATTGATTTCAGGTATATATAGTTTTAAGAAATTAGTTTTATGTTCCTTGTTGATCTTGACTGGTTTTATGTCATGTCCATCAAATTATCCAGACATGCATTACACCTGGATGAACGGGCAGCCTCCGAAGCTCAGCTAGTGTCCCGGAAATTATTGAACGGTAGAAACCACCAGCATTGTTGTTGAGGAATGAATGAACTGGCGGCATTGGTATGGACAGCAAGCTTATCTTGAGCAATCAGTTTAGGAGACGCCTTCTGACCTACCTGCCACGCTGGCAGACATTCTTGCCCACGTTCCCCGGAACCTCAAGTCTCTCTGGTTTCCTCGGCCAGTGCTTCATAGCTCGCGTCATCCACGAGGTCTGTCTTGGTTGAACTGCCGCCGCTGGCAAGAAACAGGTGTTCATATCAGTGTCGAGCAAGACCGTGCTTCGGCGAGAGTGACGTACCGGAGGGGAATTTTTCGGGGTGATAAGAGCGAGGACGTACTACGCCGAGTAGATGACCAGCCCAACGGCTTCGACTCCGAATGCGAGATAGTAAAGCCAGTCCACCTGCAGTTTGCGGGGAGATGAAATGGGCCATTAGCAGCAGGGAGGCGAGCTATGGCTCAAAGAAGCACGGCCTCGGCGGGGGTGAGATCCGGACCTTCTTACGGTAGTAGAATATCCGGATGATTATCGCCCACATGTCGGTGGTGAGAAGGGAGAGATTGAGCAAGGTCGAGCCGCTCAACTGCGACCAGGCTTGTGAGCCTCTGGCCACGACGGTTTACAGTAGGAAAATGCGCCGAGGGATGAGGAAGAGGGGGCCTGACCTTTATAACAGATATCATCACGCTGTAAAACAGAGCTGACGAAATAGCATACCCAGAGAACAGCGCTATCTGGAGAACAAAGAGTCTCGGTCGGATGGTTTCCAGGAGATTCAATTAAAAACATCCGTCGGCTCGTTTTCCTGAAATTTTAGATCATTATTTCCGTCCCGTACAAATCGAAACAGACGGTCCTCTTCGGCTCCTTCACGGCGTTACTGGGTGTACCCCGGGACGCATCGAGTGGAATCCACAAAAGTAGAAAAAAAGAGAGGAAGGATATAAGAAATGAGTCAACTCTTTACCGTAGTTGCAGACCACCTGACCGCCTCAAGATCCTTCCTCTCGATCACAGATCTGCGGGAGGGTCATGGAATACACCAGTGTCGACTGACCGCCGCAGCAGTGTGCTGAATACAGTCTCTGATTACAGTTTTAGCGGACTCATGTCTCCGGGTCCGATGATTTAATAGATCAACTATAGAGATTGAGCATGCCGTGGGAAGGACAGCGGAACCGGGGAGCTTGAGTGTTCCTCTTCGGTATTTGCTCAAAAAATTCGAAAGGATACATCTCGCCGACGCTGACGAGCGTGCCGAACAAACCGAGCATCGTCAGGAGCTCCACCCGGTCTTTTTTCTTCACACAGAATTCCTGCATTTGTTTTTGGGCAAAGAAGAGGAGAACGCGGTTGGGAGTCAGTAACTAACTGCCCACGCCTCGGTCTGTCATACCAAACAAGGAAAGTCGTCTCTTTGACCTCTCCAATATTGGCTAATGCGTAAAAAAACGTCCCTGCGATGACCAGCATGTTGCCCAAGAGGGGTTTCGTCCCACCTGAGACAGACAGACAGACGGACGGACATTAACCAGGGTCAGCGAGGAAGATTGCGCATGTCAAAGGAGAATAAAAGAGCTGCTATGACCCATGACGGGGAAGTCAGTCTGGGAGCCCCCACGAGGCTTCTGGACGCGGGTTGTGATTCTATTTACGAGCATGAAATTCCCTGCCCTGTTCGTCATCCGAGCCACTTCGACCTACCCAATCATCCCTGGGATCTTCTTTCTGGCTAAAATAAAATTAAAAAGAATAAGAAGAAGAAGAGCTCACTCACCCCCAGTAGAGTCCCACGCATCGGAGAGAAGCACCAGTCCCAGGCCAGCTACGCAGGTGGCCGCTCCCAGAAACTGAGCAATGAAGTGTATTGGTAGGACTTCACAACTGCACGTCAGGGAGAGAGAGAGAGAGAGAGAGCGAGAGAGAGAGAAAGAGAGAGAGAGAGAGCGAGGGGCAGTGTTTATATTCGCCATTCGGGGAGGAAAGCCGCCAGGACAAATAAGACAGCGGACGAAAACTCATCGAAGCGGTGAGAGAAACGATAAGGACCGCAATTCCCCGTCAAGTGGGAAGACTTTCTAAAAATGGGGTCGCTCTCGCGGCGGCCGAAGAGACAGATAATTCACATGGATCATCTGATTCGTGGGTATGGTCCGCAATCAGAGTTTGAAGAACTCTGAGCTGTTTAAACCATCCGTCGTTCGCAAAAGGCGAGAGATCAGACTGGAAGTAGAAGGCCAAGAGGGCCGCACTTTCTCGTTTACGGGCTAAAAATTGCTGCACTGAGGGAGAGGAGGACTCGCGGGGTGTGTTGTGCGCCGTCGAGAGCGCAAAGGAGAAGAAGTTCCTCGATGGGGGAGAGAATCACCGAGGTAGTTCCCTTGGACGTCGACGATCGCTATGGCCAGGTACCAGTACCAAGGAGCCTGCCGAAAAGTCCCACGGTGTGGGGAGCGCTGTCAAATTCCAAATCCGATGCGGCCTCGCGCGTCCGGCTCGATCCGTGTACCACATCAGTCATCTCGTCGTTTGAACGGATAAATACACATTCATAACGATCTATACCCGCAACGGAATAAAAGAATTTGTCTGGAAAAAGGGTTGAATCCGGTGTCGTCGTACCAGGAACTTCTGACGACGAAACAAGAAGACGGCGCCGTACACCAGAGTCAAGGAGAGGTAGGTGAAAAAGGACTGGGTGAGCGGCGTGTCGACGCCTGCGAGGAGGAGATCATATCTCAGGTATAAATTTGGAGGAAGAGGACGAGAAGGAAGGGAAGAAGAGGGAGGAGGAGGCTCACCGCGTTCGGCGATTAGGGAGGAACTGAAGTTCATCACCGCCAGGAGAAGGGAAACGAGCTGCCCCAGGAAGAGTGGGAGCGCTATTCTCAATAGCTCCTCTCTGGCGATGGCCATCGACGAGAAGAGGAGGCGAGGGGTGCCGAGAGAGGGAGGAGGAATCCTACCGCCGCCGAAGTCGTCGTCTTTCGTAGCCTCGGGTGGGTAGTTGATTGATTGCGGAAATTCGCACGTGATTCAAGTGTTTGACGTCCTCTCTGGACCCCACGAGTGGGATATACCATACTTCTTTCAAGTATTTTGGATATCTTCGTAGGAAACTAATGTGTAAATCGTTTAGTATATAACATTTGTATTCAATCAAAACGATTCTCTCAAATATGCTTATAATTTGATAGTGACTGAAGTAGAATCTAAAACATACATTAGTAAAGTAATAATTTCTCATTTAAATCTTATCCAAATTTTGTCAAGCAAAGTATGATATCATATCTCAAATCACAAACTTAGTGTCTAAAATCATAACTTAATCAATATAAATATTTATAATGATTATCAATATACATTTGATAATATTCAGAAAATACTATTCAATAAAAATGACAATATGAAGAACATTTAATTATATTATTGTAAAATCAATTCAAAAGTAAATGAAATACAATTATGAGTTCATATATATCTAATAGAGTTTACATACTTATATTTTACTTCATGAAATTATTTTTATTTGAAAATTTTATTCTTTTCTTTTCTGATTGTGACAATTTCTATGAATAATGATATTTTTTTCATAGCATCATGCAAGATGATAATTCAACAAGATGAAATCAATAAACTATGTTTTTAATATCATGGGTCTCTAATGCATAAATTTAGTTATTATTTATATATTTAAATATTATCTTTTGAGCATTGTTCAAGTGCATTCAAATTCATCAATGTATGAAGTATATTCAATGTTAAGCATAATATGATATTTCTTAATTAATCTTAATCATTTTGTTATCATCAAAATATATTACCTTTGTGACTCTAATAATAAGAAACTTCAATATTATTGTTCTCCAATTATAATGAGATAACTTGACATCTTTTTTCAATAAAAAACTAAATAGAACCTATAATCCACTATATGACATCAATTTTCTCATGTTTTATCTATCTATACATATTTTTAGTCACTGAAAAAAATTGCATATATTATATTTCTCTATTAAATGGTACATGATATTTTATGCACAAAATGCAACATAATTTTGTACATATTTTTGCAATTTAATGTTTGTGATTTGTAATAAGAATAACCATAATTTTATATTATATATTATGTTATACAAAAAATATTACTTTAAAAGTTCGTGTAGTATAAAAAATGATGCACACTTTAATTTATACATCCTCACTATTTAAAAAAATAATTTCATAACATAGAAACATACATATCATTAAAATCTGATTACATAGTTGACTAGTTTTACACAAGCACACATAAAAAAGATCACATATGTGAACATAATCAATCAATTAGGAGGGTTTTAAAAAGTTAAGAAATGAACCTATTCAAACTAACTAATTATTTTTTGTGTGCTCATGTTGAATTCATCCATATAATTGGGATAATATTGGGTAAAGAAAATGATCATGCATCTTTTATTAACAAATTAATTAAAATAAATATTCATATGTATGTTTTTTTATCACATAACTTGGAACTCTTGTTCAATTATGCTTGTCAAGCAAATATGGGTGTTTATTGCCCCAGCACAAGGAAATAGGTGACATATTCAAAAAGGTGAGAGGAAGATGAACACACTAGTAATTGCCACAGCCTAGCATATTATAGATAGTAGGCATGGGTCCTACAACTTGATAGTCAGTAAACTGCTGAAACCTTACCATAGCTAGATTATATAGCTCCCTACTGTTGGGAGAGTTTCCATTCTTGAGTGAGGAGACAAGGAAAAATGGAGTGAAAATCATATTAATCCTAAAAGATCTAGATGTAATGTATTTGAAGATTTTAATGGTTTGAATTGGATTTAAATTTGTGAGTCTACATAAGTTCTACCATAAACTATAATAAAAAAATATCCAACATTATCTCTCAAACTGATGAATTGATATCTTCCAATGTCAACATGAAAGTAAGTTGTTAGAAAATAAGTCAACTCAACCTCTTAGTCAATATGTATATCAATTGATCATAAGTAGACACATGCATGGCATATATGATGCAACTATCTAACTTCTCCTTGATGAAATGATGATTTATCTCCACATGTTTGATATGATTATGTTATATGGGCTATGTACAAAGTCAATATCAGCTTTGTTGTCACAAAATAATCTAATGGGTCCTTGTCATTTGATTTTCAAGTCTTAAAAGATCTTTTTTACTCACAATACTTCACAACTTGTGTGTGCAATCACCTGAAATTCAAAGCTCGTGCTTTATTTTGATACTATTTATTATTTTTTGTTGTGTCATGTAATTAGGTTGCTATCACAAAAGGTACAATAACTCAAAGTAGATCGTTGATAAATAAAGACCATGTATAATTAGCATCAAAGTAAATGTATATACCTAATTTACTATCTCTTTTAAAGGGAATAGCTTTACCTAGAGTATTATTTGTATGTTAAAGTATTCTCTGACTACATGAAAGTGAACTTTTTAATGATTATGTATAAATTGACTAAGTACACTAACATCATAAGAAATTTTAGGTATAACTTGATAGAGATAAATTAATTTACCATACGTCTTTAATATGATTGCATATCTACTAGACTACTCTTTATACATTTGTAAGTTTATGATTTGAGCCCATAAGTGTAGTCATATGTTTGCTTCCCAACTTTTGAACATTTTTGAGAACTTCTAAGGTATAATTCTGTTACAATATAAAAATACCTTGTATTTAGTATGTCACTCCATTTCCAAAGAAATATCTCAATTTTTATAATATGTTAATGTCAAATTCATTGAGTAAATATTTACTTTTGTGATATATCATCCACATATACTAAAAGGGTTATTATTCTCCTTGACAATGAGTGTTTAATAAATAAAGTGTAATCTATGTAATTTTCTCTATCTTAGAAGTAAAGTATTATTTTTATGAATTTCTCAACCCAAGTCCTAAGGGACTATTTGAGGTCATAAAGTGCCTTATTTAAAGATAATTCTTTGACTTTTCCCTTCATTAGATCAGATAGGGAGATTCATTTAGATTTCTTCTTCTGATTTCTTATATGGAAATGTATTATTTACATCAAATAATTGAATCTCCCAATTATATTATGCTAATAGAACAAGAAAAATTCTAATAATACTTATTTATGCAATTAGGGAAAACATTTTCAAATAATTTATACCATATATTTGGCTATATCTTTTGAATACTATTGTAGCTTTGTATCTTTCTAATGTACCATATATTTATATTTGATAGTGAAGGCCCATTTAAATTCGACAGTTCTCTTCACCTGAGGTAGTTTAACTAGTTCTTAAGTGTAATTTTTTTATTAATGCTCTCATTCCCTTGCCCATAACATCTTTATATTCTACATATTGTAAGAGATAGATTAGTTATAGTGTTAAGAGAAGTAAAAAAAGTTCTATAAGTAGGCGATGATCTTTATATGACAGAAAATTAGAAATTAGGTTTTTCATATTTCTACAACATTTTTGTTTTTCCTTCCTAAGAGCAATCAATGTCTTCTTGTATAGAGACTAACTAGATGAAGATGAGAGTTCTTGGTTGCCTTTAGGTTCTTAATTGATTCCTAAGGCCTCATTAGGTTGTTTTGGTTCCTTATGAAGATTTAATTTCATATAATGTTTCATGGGGCCATATTTGAGAATTACAAGTATTTCAAAAATTTTAGGTGGTAAGACACAATTACCACCACTCTCCTCTCCACCTACAATTTAAAATTTCCCCACATTATAATGTTTATCAAAATAGGACTCATGTTCATGGAATGTAATACCTAATGAGGGGTGATAGCATTTATAACCTATTTTTGCATTTTAAGTAGCCCACAAATATGTATTTAATAACATGTTAATCAAGTTTGACTTTACCTTGATATTAGTTGTGTACATAGCATAAATATCCTAAAACTCAATATATTAAATTATTCTTAAGTTTACTTTTTTAGTAGAAACATGTAAGAGTGTCAAAATGACTCTTAAACTCTAAGATAACTTGGTTGAAATTTATTAATAAGGTTGTACTAAGGTTGAGGCCTCCCCCCAAAATGTTTGGGCACCTTTTTTTGGAATAAAACTAACCTGGTCACTTCTAAAATGTGTTGATTCTTACCCTTGGTCACTCCATTTTGCGGTATTATTCAATATAAATTTATTTATAGTAACTCAAAATTGATTTTTGAATAATGAGTAAAAATTTTAGATAGTTTTATCAACTTATGTTTTGTGAGTAATTAAATAAAGCTATGTCATTATAGAATAACTATCAATAAAAGTTGCAAACTATTTTGGCACTAAAATGTTATGGTTAGCAGATGGTTCCCACACATCACTATGAATTAGGTGAAATATGGTATACTCTCTTCATTGATAGGTGGAAGAGAAGCAAGCTTGTGTTTTACAAATTCACAAGCCTCACATTTCAATTTATCTAAGTCACACTTTGAAATTAAATGAAAAAAATATAACATTCATCATTCTATGACAATAATGTCCAAGTCAGCAATGATATAGTTAAAAAGGCTTGATCGTAGTTGAGACAAAAGTCTTAGGTATTAGTTGTTCATGTGATGCCACTTTTAATACAAGGCTTTTTTATTATTTCATGGTTTTATATCCCCCTACATTCATCAACATGTCTAATCCTCTCATTTGTGACCTTATTATACATATCACAAAAGTGAATATTAATAATTACTCTACATACAATGTTATTAACTAATTTACTAACAGAAATAAAGTTATTGGAAAGCTTAGGAACATGAAAAAGATCCCTAAATATGCTTATTGATTCTATTTTAACATCTCCTTTATTGACAATTGTGATCAAGAATCATTGACAATAACTACCTTTCTATTTCTCGAACAAGAGGTATATGATAAGAAGTAATTTGATGAATTAGTCATGTGGTATGTGACTCCTATATCTAGTATCCATGATGGTGAAAAGAGTTATATGTGACTTAAATTATAAGAGATTTGAATATCTTACATGAATAGCTCGAGGAGTTATATGTCAAAGCCAACTACAACTTTTCAATTTCACCCTTAAGATTCTTCACATCCTCTTTTGTGTTTCTTATGGAAGAAGAAGCTGCCACATATGCATGCCTCTCCCATTTACAATGGTGCATCAGTTGCCTTTCTTTGCTTTCTGACCTAGTGATTGAGGCAGTCAATTTTCATCTCTGTTTCATCACAAATGCTGAATTTTCAATATTTTGTGATTCCATCAGTAGGTTCCTTCTACTCTCTTTATTTCTAATTATTGTGATAACTTCCTCAAGGTTTTGGAGTTCTTTCTCTCCTTAATAGCTGAACATTGCTTTGAACATTTTCAACATTAAAACCAACTAAAAATTTGAAAATGCTATCTATTTCAATATATTTTCTGACTAACATCCCATCATTTAAGGTCTTTGTAATAAGAAGTCAATATATATCTATTTTTCAACTGCAAAACCTCTAATTTATTGACGTATTCATGCATAAATCTACTTCCTTGAGTCATAGACATAACCTTAGATGTAATACAATATATTTCGGCACCATCTTACATCTTCAAAAAAACTTAACTAACTTTTTCCTAAATATCATCAACTATTGATAAAAAAATAATTTTTATTAATTTATAATGCCATTATACTCCACAACCATGTTTTTATGATTACACTTTCTTCTATTCATAGCTAATACTTGTGATCTGTTTGCTCAAATTTAAATTACTAAATATGATTTAATTCTCTTTTTTGTTTAAACTATCTTAACAAACTCACCCAAGAACAGATTCCGTCCAATTTAAATTAATTGGAGATGTTTGACAGCTCTAAATACAATTTAAAATACTTTAAAGATGAAGACGAGAATGAAAACAAAGACATATTGACCACTTCTGACATAAGGACAATGTTTTCCTCTGAAAAACAAGACATTGTGATCCCACTGTTAGGCACGTGGCTCATCAAGGCCAAGTTGTGTCAACTCAAACGACAGTGTAGAAGACTACATTTAATGTGGAGGAGAGAGAGAGAGAAGACGAGATGTTTGAAACAGCCCATGATGTGGACTGCTTCTCACGCCTCTCAATGGCTTAGTAACGAACCACCGAACCAGAAGGGAAACAGTTTAGTTGAACCATTTCAGCTTCAAGGAGGAAATAGTCTGCACATTTTCCGATGAGTCATTGGCACATTTCTCGAGGCAGTTTTAAGAGGTCTATAAATAGAGGCCATCTCTTCTTATCTTAAAACACCAATACTACCACCACTCAATAGAGGGTTGGGAGTGAGTTTTTAACAAAATGATCTCTACTTGTTGGTGAAGGATTAATAAATTCTTTGAAGGCCAAGATTAGATATTTATATTCTAAGTTCTAGGGTGTGTTCTTCTGTACTTCTTCTACATCTAGTAGAGCTTTTCATCACCGCCCGTGGACATAAGAGGCTAACTTCCAAATCATGTAAATTCTTGTGTCTCCGATTGTGAGTTATTCATTTCATTTGTCTTCTAGCTTCCGCGCTAAGTCCATATTGGGCTTTTATCTCTAACACCAACAACATGCTCAATCTTTAAGATATGTCGAGAAATATATAGTAGAAGATCTAGATATTTCAACCAAATGAACTTTCTAAGGGTTAATATAAAACAAAATGAACACATGATCAGTTCGAATACTATGTTAAAACTTGACAATGGTTGAAACCTCGCTGCAGCCAGATTCAAATTCCTTACTATTGTTATGAGAGTTTTTCCTCAGTCAAGAGAGAGAGGGAGAAGAGGAAAAACGAAATGAAAATCACATTAACCCTCCAAGAGGCAGATACAACGTAGTTAAAAGGTTCTAATGGTCTTTCTCGGATGTGAACTTGTGGGTCCACACAAGTTCTACCCGGAGCCATAATACAACGATCTCCGACAATTCTACAGCCCGATCGTTAGCATGGCCGACATACTATCTAGATGAGTAACTATTACAGTAGGATAAACCGGCAGCCTCTGGTTGGTGGAAATCAGCATTCTTGCTGAGGAATGAATGAACCGCGGCACTGACATGCACAGCGAGAAGACGAGGAGACGCCTCCTGACATACCTAAACCGCAGGCGGGGATTCTTGCCCACGTTCCCCAGAGCCTAAAGTCTCGCTTGCGTCCTCGGTCAGTGCTTCGTAGCCCGCATCATCCACGAGGTCTGTCTCGGTTGAACTGGCGCCGCTGCACAGAAGCGGGTGTTCATATCAGCGTCGAGCAAGACCGTGCTTGCGCGAGAGTGACGTACCGGAGGGGAATTTTTCGGGGTGATAAGAGAGAGGACGTACTACACCGAGTAGATGACCAGCCCAACGGCTTCGACTCCGAATGCGAGATAGTAAAGCCAGTCCACCTGCAGTTTGCGGGGGATGAGATGGGCCATTAGCAGCAGGGAGGAGAGCTATGGCTCAAAGAAGCACAGGCCTCGGCGGGGGTGAGATTCGGACCTTCTGGCGGTAGTAGAATATGCGGATGATTATCGCCCACATGTCGGAGGTGAGAAGGGAGAGATTGAACAAGGTCGCGCCGCCCAACTGCGTCCAAGCTTGTGAGCCTCTGGCCACGACGGTTTACAGTAGGAAAATGCGCCGAGGGACGAGGAAGGAAGAGGGGGCTGACCTTGAGAACAAAAGGGACCACGCTGTAGAACAGAGCTGATGAAGTGGCAAACCCAGCGAACAGCGCTATCTGGAGAACAAAGAGTCTCGGTCGGACGGTTCCCATGAGATTCAATTGAAAACATCCGTTGGCTCGTTTTCCTGGAGTTTTTAGATCATTCTTTCCGTCCCGTACAAATCGAAACAGACGGTCCTCTTCGGCTCCTTCACGGCGTTACTGGGTGTACCCCGGGACGCATCGAAAAAAAAAGAGGGAGGATAGAAGAAATGCGTCAGCTATTTACCGTAGTTGCAGACCACCTGACCGCCTCAAGATCCTTCCTCTCGAGCACAGATCTGCGAGAGGGTCATGGAATATACCAGTGTCGACTGCCCGCCGCAGCAGTGTGCTGAATACAGTCGCTGATTACAGTTTTAGCGGAATCATGTCTACGGGTCCGATGATTTAATAGATCAACTATAGAGATTGAGCATGCCGTGGGAAGGACAGCGGAACCGGGGAGCTTGAGCGTTCCTCTTCGGCATTTGCTCAGAAACTTCAAAAGGATACATCTCGCCGGCGCTGACGAGCGTGCCGAACAAACCGAGCATCGTCAGGAGCTCCACCCGGTCTTTTTTCTTCACACAGAATTCCTGCATTTGTTTTTGGGCAAAGAAGAGGAGAACGCGGCTGGGAGTCAGTAGTAACTAACTACCCAGCCCTCGGCCTGTCATCCCAAACAAGGAAAGTCGTCTCTTTGACCTCTCCAACGTTGCTGAATGCGTAAAAAAACGTCCCCGCGATGACCAGCATGTCGCCCAAGAGGGGTTTCGTCCCACCTAGGCAGACAGACATTAACCAGGGTCAACGAGGAAGATTGCGCATGTCAAAGGAGAATAAAAGAGCTGTTATGACCCATGACGGGGAAGTCAGTCTGGGAGCCCCCGCGAGGCTTCTGGACGCGGGTTGTGATTCTATTTACGAGCATGAAATTCCCTGCCCTGTTCGTCATCCGAGCCACTTCGACCTACCCAATCATCCCTGGGCTCTTCTTTCTGGCTAAAATAAAATTAAAAAGAATAAGAAGAAGAAGAGAGAAAGAAGAAGAGCTCACTCACCCCCAGTAGAGTCCCACGCATCGGAGAGAAGCACCAGTCCCAGGCCCGCTACGCAGGTGGCCGCTCCCAGAAACTGAGCAATGGAGTACCGCGTTCCCAGAGCGAACCAGGTGAGGATGAAGACCCACGGTATGGTCCAGCAGTCCAAGAGCGTCGCGCTGGTAATTGAAGTGTACTGGTAGGACTTCACAACTGCACGTCAGGGAGAGAGAGAGAGAGAGAGAGAGAGCGAGAGGCAGTGTTTATATTCGCCATTCGGGGAGGAAAGCCGCCAGGACAAATAAGACAGCGGACGAAAACTCATCGAAGCGGTGAGAAACGATAAGGACAGCGATTCCCCGCCAAGTGGGAAGACTTTCTAAAAATGGGGTCGCTCTCGCGGCGGCCGAAGAGACAGATAATTCCAATGGGTCATCTGATTCGTGGGTATGGTCCGCAATTTGAGTTTGAAGAACTCTGAGCTGTTAAAACCCTCCGTCGTTCGCAAAAGGCGAGAGATCAGACTGGAAGTAGAAGGCCAAGAGGGCCGCACTTTCTCGTTTACGGGCTAAAGATTGCTGCACTGAGGGAGAGGAGGACTCGCGGGGTGTGTCGTGCGCCGTCGAGAGCGCAAAGGAGAAGAAGTTCCTCGATGGGGGAGAGAATCACCGAGGTAGTTCCCTTGGACGTCGACGATCGCCAATGCCAGGTACCAGTACCAAGGAACCTGCGAAAAAAGTTCCAAGCGGCGGAGAGAGCTGTCAAATTCCAAATCCGATGCGGCCTCGCGCGTCCGATCTCGATCCGTATGTCACACGCAGCCGTATATATCCTCGTTTGAGGGCATATATGATGTGCATTCGTAACGAACGATCTACACCCGCGACGGAATGAGAAACTCTCTCTGGAAAAGGGGTAGAATCCGGTGTCGGCCATACCAGGAACTTCTGGCGACGAAACAAGAAGACGGCGCCGTACACCAGAGTCAAGGAGAGGTAGGTGAAAAAGGACTGGGTGAGCGGCGTGTCGACGCCTGCGAGGAGGGGATCAAGTCTCAGATATTAATCGGAGGCGGAGGCCGAGGCGGAGGAGGGGGAGGAGGCTCACCGCGTCTGGCGATTAGGGAGGAAGTGAAGCTCACCACCGCCAGGAGAAGGGAAACGAGCTGCCCCAGGAAGAGCACGAGCGCTGTTCTCCATACCTCCTTCCTGGCGACGGCCATCGACGAGATGGGGAGCGAGCAAAGGCGAGGGAGGCTGCAGAAGCCGTTGGAGGCGGGGAGAGAGAGAGAGAGTGAGGGGCCGCGTTCTTAATGTCGGCGCCAACGGCCTCATCTTATTACCGCCGCCGAGGCCGTCGTCTTTCGGCCCCTCGGACGCCTCCGGTGGGTGGGTGGGCGGGCGGGCGGGGGGTGGTCAGTTGGTCGGGGGGCGGAGAGTCGCACCTGATTCGGGGGTTGCATCTACCCCCCACTGCGGCGGCGGCGGCGGCCGGCAGCTGTGGGCTTCCCTTCTGGGGCCCACGAGAAGCCCACTCTTCGTCGGATCCGAGTGGGGCCCACCGCTCTCTACATAGACGGCTGGGATCGCGCGCGTCCCCGATCTCCCGGAACCCAGTGGCCCCGGCCCGTTAAACGGCTGGACGAACTTCTTCCTCCTCTTCCTCTTATGTGGGAGGAGCCTGTAGCCCACGGCCCAGTTTACGGTGGTCCGCCGGCCCACGCTGCTGCTCGCGCTACCGCCCCACGAAGACCGTGGAATTCCGAACGCGTTGACTTGGAGCAACTGGAAAGATAAACACGAAGGCGGACATGATATTTCTTCCCTTTTGCAAAAACAGGCCTTTTCTACGCCGGGCACGCGACTCCCGGCTGCCGGGGGCCGCCCGCCGCTCGAGGGTGGGAACTGGCAGGAAGCTTCGCGCCGCCGTCAACAGTCGCTGCCACGGCTTTCCCACCTTTTTTCCTTACAAACAAGGAGCGGGAAGACGGGGGCATATTTTTTTTCCCCCGCCACAGCGGACCGCCGTAATTAATCTGATTCACCCCATAATTATAATATTTGCGTGAGGAGACAGGTGGCTTATCAGGGCCCGGGCCGTCCAAACCCGGGCCGAGCCATGTGGATAAGGCACAGGCAGGGGCCTATCTAGAGAGGGGGGCGCGAATAGGGGGACCACCCACAGGTTGGGCCCGGCTGAAGCTTATCGGGTGGGTGCATCCAGCGGTGCCCCCCGGATTCGGGCCTCCGAGGGCGCCTCCCCCACCCGGTCGCGGCTTCTCGTGAAGAAGTGGTCCGAGTCCCCGACTCGTTCCGGTCGGGCGGGGCCGCGATCTCCATCATGATCATCTCTCTCGTCCTGGCCGACAAGCCGTCGTCGCGGACCGGACGTGCCACGCCCGCCAGGGCCCACCGACGCCGTGTCCAAGTCATCCCCCCTTGGCCCCACACCCCCTCTTCTAGACCCCTGGGCCAGCCACGTGTCGAGCTCTGGACCGTCGAGAGAGGATCCCGCTCGCAACTCGGGAGGCGGCGGCCCAGCCACTCTCGCCCGTTGGAGTCGCCGGGATGGCCCGCCCGCGCGTGAACGCCGCGGTGGGGGTGGCACCGCCACGTCACCGTGCCTCGGTGCATTATTTTCTTCTGAAGAGATAGAAAGGCTGGGCGTTTGGGGGGGGGGCGTCAGTGGGGCCCACAATAAGCCCGACTGCGACTCTCGGAAAACCGCTCCCGGGGGCGGGCCGATTCCACGTCTTCACGCCTTCCAGAATAGTAAATACATAAATACATAAAATAAGTAATAAAATAAAATAATCGCGTCCGCCTTTATATACGCGCCGACCCTCGCCCGTGTCAGCCTTGTCGCAGTTCGCAGTTTCCAGGCTGTAAAAACCAGGCCTTTTTAGGTCCAACCCCCCACACCAGCCGTTCACTGCCGGCTCCCCCTTCCCCTTCCCCCTCCGATCTCGCTGCCCCCTCCTCCTCCTCCTCCTCCTCCTCCTCCTCGTGGCCCGGCCGATCTCCAGCGCCACCACGCCCGCCGGGGCTCGCTCCTCTCGCCTGGTGAGTCGCTCGCCCTCCGGATCCCGCCCTTCGCCACCGTCTCTCCTCTCTCCTCTTTCTGCCGGGGTCGGGTCGCCCAGACGGACGCGTCTCGCCCCGCTCCTTCCCGCCGGCGGCCGGTTACCCGCCAAGGCGTAGCGCGTTGGCTTCTGGTTTCCGATCGCTCTTCTCGTGATTTCCCCGTCTCTCTCCGATCGCCTCGGATTGTATTTTTTCTGGGTTTTTTCCGCCCCCATCTTCGCCGTCCTCGGATTTTATCCCCCATGCGGTTATTTTTCTCGTTTCCCTTCGCCGTGTGTCCCGGTGACTTGGACGTCCAGCGGGGGGGGGGTCCCGTCTGTCTTCGGGGACGCCTTGACGTGTTCGTCGCGTTGATTCCAGGTCCTTCCCGGAAGATACCCTCCGAGCTTATCTTCCTCGGCCCCATCCTCCCTCTCCTTTGCTCTTTAATAATTCTTCTTCTTCTTCTTCTTCTTCTTCTTCTTCTTCTCATCTGCACCCAGCTACCCTCCGCTGCTGCGGGCGCCTCCTGTCACATCCCCGTTCTCCTCTTTCGATCCTGGTTCGGCGGCCGACTCCGTTGAGGAGAAGAAGTTATCTGATCTGATCCCCCCCTTTTGACCCTCCCTGTTTTGTGCAGCTCTCTGTCGAGGACCGGCTCTTGCGAAGCTCTTCCGAGAAGAAGAAATGGCGGAAGAACATCGGTGCGAGGCTCAGGCAGAGGCCCCACGCCTCTGCGCCAACAACTGCGGTTTCTTCGGCAGCCCCGCGACCCTCGGCCTCTGCTCCAAGTGCTACCGGGACCACCGCCTGAAGGAGGAGCAGGAGGCCTCCGCCAAAAAGGCCGTCGAGAAGTCCCTCTCCGCCGCCGCCGCCGCCTCCTCCTCCTCCTCCTCCTCCCCGCCGGTTGTCGCTCCTCCGTCTCCCATCGTCTCCGTCTCCGCCGAGGCCGTGCCTCCGCTCTCTCTGAACCAGGAGGAGGCTCCCAGCTCACAGCTGGTCCTAGAGACCCCGTCCTCGGCAGCGCCGCCGCCCACAGTGGCGCCACCGGCGGTGCAGTCGGGTCGGTGCACGTCGTGCCGGAAGAGGGTTGGGCTGACGGGTTTCAGGTGCCGATGCGGGGAGATGTTCTGCGGGTCTCACCGGTACCCTGAGCAGCACCGCTGCACGTTCGACTTCAAGTCCGCCGGCCGAGAGGCCATCGCCCGGGCTAACCCCGTCGTGAAGGCAGATAAGCTCGACAAGATATGAACCCCCCCCCCCCTCCGTCCATCGGCCCGCCCGAAGATGTCATGTCCTGCCCCCTGAAGAGGCCGCTTCTGCCGCGTCTCGTCGGTCGGAGAAGCTCCACTGCAGACCAACACCCGCCGCCGCCGCTGACCGGAGCCTGCCGCCTTCGTCCCCGAATTTGTTCTCATGGATGCTTTCTGATCTCTATGGAAGAAGAAGACCCCCTCCCCCCTCCCCTGTGCTTTCCATTGTCGGGGGGTCTGTTGTAGCCGGTGCGACTGCATAGACGGATAATAGCCTATGCCACTTGCTTGCTTTTCCTCCTCCCCACTGCCTGGTTTTACTCCGCCGCTTCGGCTCTGCTACGCACCCCAACCCGCATCCCCCGGGTTGCTGACGCGCGACGACCGGCGCTTTCTTCACGGCGCCGGAGACGACGACGCGGAACAGGCTCCCGGGTTTCGGAGAATTAACTAATACGTCGTGACGTGCTCCGTGGGGACCGGCGGCGAGAGGCTCTCGCCTCGCCCGAAGAAGTGGACGGCCTCTGAGAGTCGGTCATCCATTCCGGCGAACTGCGGAGAGAGAGCTCGGACTCTGAAGAAGCTCATTCCACCACGACTTGGCGGCGCTTCTCGTCCACCAGAAACCCAGTGGCCATAATTTTATGGAGTCACTGTAATTACAGGCAAAAAATATCCCACCGCCGTTCCAGCGCCGCTCCGCCTCTAAAAAGAAGAAGAGGGTTTTATTTTCTACCAAGGTCGAGGGTCGGCCTCCCCCGGGGTCAAAGGACGCGCACCCAGCCGCCTCTCACTGCTCCATCTGCTGCTCCTCCTCGCCGTCAAGCTCCTGCTCTACTCCTCTGATCTGCCAGTCGGGCCGCGAGCGGCGGAGGCGACGGAGATTTGTTGATGAACACACGAGAAAAATCGACTGACTGACGACCATGAATCCTTGGCGAACGTACCTCGGGAATGTAGTGCATGAGCATGTTCTCGATGCCCGACTTGAGGGTCACGGAGGAGCTCGGGCAGCCGCTGCAAGCTCCCTGCATCCTCAGCTTCACTATCCCGGTCTCCCTGGAAGAGCCAAGCCCGGAGGAAGACAGAGCAGAGGGGCGGGTCAATAGCGTCGCAGACGGAGCGGCAGGCGAGGCCCGAACCATCGTCCTGCTGCGTCCATCTCCGGAGGGAAAAAAAAACCTACGGGTCGTATCCGCAGTACTCGATGTCCCCGCCGTCGTCCTGCACCGAGGGGCGGATCCGCGTCTCCAGCAGCTCCTTGATCATCGCCACGACCTCCGAGTCGTCCTGGACGGGGAGCAAGCAAGACAGTCGGGCAAGGGCAAGGCACAAATCACGACCGCGCGGTGGCGGGGAATGCCAGGGAAGGGGACCTCGTGGATCGCGGTGTCCATGGACGCCGCGGCGCTGGAGTCGAGGAAGAGCGGCTGCCCGGATGAATAGAAGTCCATAATCGCCGCAAAGATCTCGGGCTTGAGGAGATCCCACGAAGCGTCCTCGGATTTGGTCACCGTGACGAAGTCCGATCCGAAGAACACCCGCGTTATCCCTGCAATCACCCGCCACTCACAAAATCAGACCCATCCGCATCACTGAACCCATCTCTGCGGGAAACGCGGCATGCCCTGAATGGGTCTGCAACGTCGACCCCAGAGAGGAAGGGAGCCAGATGCGTACCGTCAATGCCGTAGAGCGCCTTGGCAAGGGGGGAGGTCATCGCTGAGCGGGCGTTCGGGAAGTCTGCGCTTCCGACTTCCATGACCGGCTTCCCGGGATGGAACATGAGAGACGACGGATTGGGCGTAGACTGCGTCTGGATGAACATGCTCCTCCTCTGTCCTGAGCAGACAAGTATCAGAATTTCTTCAAAAATTAACGAAAAAATGGAGGTCAAGCAAGCTTGTCCCGAGTAGGCTGCAATTTAGAAGATCAAGGCAACCCCCCCACCCCCAAGGAAAAAAAGAAAAAAAGAAAAAAAAACTGTGAAGAAGAAGATCCATTCGAGGTGGGGAGGTCAACGGGGACACACAAATCAATTCTAGCAATAATTCACACCGAAGGTCAGATGCTTGATATAGTCTATGACAGCGGAAAAAAGTAAAAAAAGAAAGGAAGAAAGTGAATGCAACCCTGAGAGGGCATCGCTCGAAATGCTCACAGAAAAAAATACTCTGGCATTCTGCCCGGGACCATTGGTGATCAGAATTGCCATCCAATTCATTCACCGTGTCTGCGATTTGCACCTCGCGGCCGGCGGGCCCAACTGAGGCTGGAGACCTTCACTCCAACGCTTGGATCTCCCCCGTGCATCACAGAGATCACCATCATTTACGTCCCCTGTTCGTCCAAGATCATATTCCGCGGGGTGTTTTTTGGAGACGTTGACTTCCACGGCGAAAATCGGGGCAGAAAATCAAAAATCTCATCCGAGATCATTCTGAGCTTTATCTGAGTCGGCACCTCCATTTCCGTAGAAAATCTGTGACCTGCCACCCGGCCGTCTCTCCCTTCCGCAGAGAGTTCAATATTCGGATGGATGAAACGAATTTCCGCTCGGAAATAATTTAAGCTTTATGAGGTTCAGTGATTTAAAGTCTCATTCGAAAATACGCGCCTCGAAGTGATGAAATGCGATGAACAAGGGAGTACATCTTATTCGAGCGGAGGCCATGATCCAGGTGGTGGAATCTCACAAAAATACGGCGCAGTTGAGCATCTTATTCAAATGGCGCAGATTTCGGGAGGAGCCGCGCGCTGAGAAACCGTGCGAGATCTCAAATAGTGCTTCGATCAGAAGGTTTCGAGCGACGGAGAGGGTGCAGAGTTCAACAAAAATTCAACAACTTCTTTTCAAGCCCTCTTCTCCACCCATCAAAACGTCGATTTATTTGGGATAAGAGAGAGAGAGACATCGCAGGAGGCGGACCCACCAACCTTCGAGGCCGCTCCACGGACTTGTCGAGCAAGACGGCAACGCCCTGGCCAGAAATCGATGCTGCGCCGCAGTCGGCGGGGGGAACGGGGAGGAGGAGAAGAGACGACGGCGCTGGAGGAGGGGGGACGGGCCCTCGCCGTCCGCGGCCGTCGCGCTGCTCACATGGCGAAGAAGCCCACCCAGAAGCAGCCGCCGTTGCTGCTTTCCCACGAGACCCCCCCTCATCATCGCCCACGCCGCTAGGTCACACAGTGGAGGAGCTTCCTCCTCGCCGCCGTCGCCGGTCTGCGCGTCGGCGTCGGCCCTAGAAGCCGCTCAGCGAGTCGGTCGGTAGGGTTCTCCTCACGGACGGTGGGGATGCAATGGGCTTCGGTCAACCCTTGGAACCATGGGACACTCGAGGCGGTTTGTGGAATGGGCCGGATCGATTCCCAGGGAAAGCTTTGACTTGTGATTGCAGGGGGAAGTAACGACAGTTGGGCGGACATTATTCAGTATTTATTTCCTCCGCGTGAAAGATCTTTTTTTCTTACAGACGCGCGCATGATGAAGGTGACGGGGGGGACGGGCCGAGGCTCGTCGTCTATCAGAGCTCGTCGCTCCACGCAGCCGCGGCCGACGGCGGCGATGGGCCACGCGGCGGGTTGGAGCAGGAGGACCTGCTGAGGCTCTCAACCCAGACGTCGTCCCGGAGGACGGAGAAGGGATCGTCGTTTCGGTGCCATGACCAGCGCGCATGCGTCCCGTTGACCACCCTCAGCCGCCCATGCCCAAAGCTGGCCTCCCTGAACTCCGACAGCGGCGCCGCCTTGTGCTGCTTCTGGAAGCTTCGCAAGAGCGCGGCCCACCGTCAGAGGATAGATCGAAGAGTAGATGAGAAGAAGAGCCTCTGAGAGGGGCTTGCTTACTTGTTGGCAAGACCTTCCCGGTTCCCTCCGTCGCCGATGGTCACGTACAGGGGGCCGCATGGGTCGGCGGCGTTATTGTATATCCTCCTCTGCATCAGACGGCAGTGAGAGAGAGAGAGAGCGAGGAGAGAGAAGAGGGAGAGAGAGAGCGAGGGGTTGTTCGTACGAAGCGCTCGTAGGCGTGGACGTGGCCGGCGAAGACGATGTCGACGCGAGCCCTGTAGAGGAGCTCCTCAAAGGCCTTGCGCATCTCCTCGCCTTCCCCCTGATGAGCCGAGTTGGTGTTGTACCACGGCGCGTGGAGGAGCACGACGAGCCACGGCGTCCGGGAGCGGTCGACCTTGGCGAGATCTGCCTCGAGCCAGCGCCGCTGGTCGGAGGAGGGGCCGAAGTCGGCGTAGGAGCCCAACATGAGGACGTGCACGCCGCCGCCGGCGACGTCGAAGGAGTAGTAGAGGTTCGAGGGGGAGCCGCTCTCCCCGTGCGGCATGCGCCACCGGGCGTCGTAGGCCAGGAAACGGTGGGGGCCGACGAGGGGGAGGGACTCGATCTCGTGGTTGCCCTCGGTGACCATCCACGCCCTGCGGCTGGCGTAGGGCTCCACGAAGCGGCCGAAGCTGTCCCAGAGTGGCTGATGCATGTCGGCGTAGGGCAGGTCTCCGGGGAGCAGCAGCATGTCGTAGTCGCTCCGGTTGACCTGGGCCAGCGTCGCCGCCGTCCACTCCGTCTGCCCCAGGTCCCCTGCGGAAGGAGCAAAGGAACAAACAGGATTACTCGACGGCCACCATTCGACCCGGTACCGTCCCGTGTTTGGTTGGTTAATCACCGATGACGACGAACTCGACGGGGAGAGCCGCCGGCGGTGTCTTGAAGCTGAACTCGTCCCCAGCGCCGCCGCAACGGTAGTAGTAGACAGTGGCCGGCTCCAGCGGCCCGATCCTCACGTAGTGGATCTTCCCGGACCGGTAGAAGAAGAACTTGTAGGACGTTGACTCGCCGGTGGCCGAGTGGGAGTACTTCCCCGGGGCCCTGCCGTACTCGACCAGGGAGGGGACGCTCTTGTCCTCGGTGACGTACGAGATGGCCATTCCGTCAATCCCCACCGCCGATATGTGAACCTGAGCAAGCACCGTCAAAGATGATCGACCCCCACGATCAGACTAAAGCTCTGTGCTTGGAATTCTTGGAGAGTCGACTTGCAGCGACATGTGTTCGAATGATGCCGCATTCGATCGATTATTTTTAAAGAAGCATCTGAATTATTCCGCCGGCGATTGCCTGGTGGAAGATTAGGGAGTTTATGCGAGGAGGACGGGGACAGTTTTCAACGTCCACTCCTCGATTTCAACGTTTTATTCGGAGGGTTTGGGTCGCGTGGCCTGTGAAGAAGGGGGTTGTGGTGGGCGCTCATGGGGTTCGTTCACGTTTTGGAAGGGTAACTCGTTTGGGTAGACGACGCCGAGACCGTCGTCGTCGTCCTCGTCGCCGCCGTCTGATATGAAGTCTACGGCCACCCGCACCAGAGACAAAGCGGACGCGTCCTTGTGGGACTCCGGTCAGCCCAAGATAGGCAATTCTTTAGCCTAACTTGGTTGGGGCGAAAGGAGAGCACCTCCGACCAAGAAAAGTTAAGAGAGAGCGAGAGAGGGAGAGAGACCTGCTGCGGGTGCGAGTCGGCCTTCCTGTGCAGCGCGGTGACGAGCGGCCGAGACGGCGGCCGAACGAACTTCGACGCGTCCGCCGCAGCAGCGTAGATGAGCAGCCCAAATGTGAGGGCCAGCACAGGAGTCTGGCTCTTCGCTGCCATCCCCCTGTCTCTGACTCGACGGAAGAACAAACTGGAGGGGGGACGGGGACGGAGGAGCTGTGGCAGCAGCTCGAGGACTCGGAGGCAGAAGAACGGCGGCAGGATGGGCTCGAACAGAGAGAGTCCGTCGAGGAGTGCGAGCGATTTTCATCCCTATCCATTGATCTGTCTATCTATAAACCCATCTCTGCGTGCGTGGGACGGAGTTCAGCCTTGCGAGAGGTGACTATGACAGCACCCAACGAGGAAGACGATCGCTTCACTTCTGCGACAAGCGTTCATCGGGGCGCATATTCGGGCAGCTTGTTCTCGAAATATATTCTGGGTTGGCATGCAAGCAGAGCCTCGTCTTTCTTACGATTCCGCCGCCCCCCCCCGCACGGAGCCGCCGCAGATGGGTTAACGGAACAGAGGCGAACTCCCACGGCAGGGTTGAGTTCTTTTTCCTTGATCCATCTGAGCGCGAGCTCAGCTCTCCGATGCCGTGCCTCTAAGCTCAGCGTTTTCGTGTATCAGTCTATTGTGATGCCCTCACCGGCGTGTATGGGGGATCCGCCCGACGCGCGGTGAGTTCCTCGGTCGCACGCCAAAGCAACCCCATTACCGTAAGCCGGAGTTTGGCTGGTAGATTATCCAACCGTACGCCCGACCACCGACGCCGCCTCCGATCATACGGATATCTGAGGGACTGGTTGCTGGAAAGGCATCAGCTAGCGTGAAGGAGAGCGTGAGGTCGAAGTTGACCGTCCGATCGATCGATCTCTCCCGTCGGCGCTGCCATGGCTCGTCGGCGGCCTGGCCTGGCCCTCCGAAGAGGTGCCTTCGGCCTCGTCGCTCTCGTGAGAGGAGAGGGCACCGTCTTCCGTGGATATGGCGCATGGAAGGTCGCCGACGCTCGCCCTTGCTTCTGGAGGGCTGGAGGCAAAAGTCAACGAGATTTAGCCGTGCAGTGAAAGGGGAACCAACCGTCCAATGAGACCGAATTCCAGCGTTGACGTTCCAGACAGCTGACTAGATGGGATGGTGCGTTATCTTCGGGCCATCATTGGGCAGATAGGGGACCCAACCCTTCCGGTTGCCGCAGCTCGGGAAGATGGTGAAGAAGGCGACAATAATGAATATTATATCATATCTACAGGCTTATTTATTTATTAATATGATGATTGCCTCCGATCTATGATGACTGTGGGTTCGTTTGGGCTGCTCCTTCCAGACGCCCGCCTCCCGTCTCCCAAGGAGCCAGCTTTCGGCTTCTCAGCGGAGCCCCCCGTCCCGGAGGAGGCGGATTCATGATAAGCCTGACGCCGGAGGAAGGGGAGAGGCTCTGTGCTCGGGCGCAGGGGCCATCATTTGGGTCTTGCTCCATGAGATGAGAGAGAGGGCGAGAGTCAGCGAGGCTGCAGACGGGGAGCCGCTGCGGAGGTTGAAAAACAAATAATATATATATATATATACAAAAGAACCTCGGAGGAGGATGCCGTACGGGAAGGAAGAGCTCAGATCCGCCGTCCAGAGGGGGTCCGGGGCGGCGCGAGATAAGGGCCTCCTTCCCGTGCCACGCCCTGGCAGGGACGAGATCGGAGGCGGGGGAGGAATCCTAATTTCTCCCCGCTCATGATGGGTCGGCGTGTGGGGGTTCTAATCAAGTGACGCGAGCTTCGTCCGCACAGGGCTCGCAGTCCTTCCCTCGTCATCTTCTTCTTCTTCCCCGACTCGCGTAAATATGCCATTAACGCACCCCGTCTTTTCGTCAGAGCTCTGGAGGCGGGGATGGCGTGGAAGCACTGTGGGGGAAAGGGGTGGGGGGGATCTTATCTTCGGATCCTTCGCCCCGCCCCCTGTTTTTTCCCATCTTCGTTTATCGCCGCTCCCCTCTCGGGAGCTTCTCCGAGGGACAGAAGGAATGGAAGTTAAAACTGCGGTTCCGATGGCAGTGACGTGAATGCCCTCCCCCCTTCTTCTGACATGGAACACATGAGAGAGAGAGAGAGGGAGAGAGAGAAGAGGCTAGGGCTGCTGTCTTCTGACCGGCGGCTTGTTTCGGGAGGAGCGATGCGGGAACCTGGTCAAATTGGGATCCGCTGCCCTCGAAATGTTCTTCCACTTGGGTGGCCAAGCCATGCAACTTCTCGGCAGAGAGAGACAGAGAGGCGTATGAGCGCAACCTATGATGGCAATGTGAAGGATGGAAACGGGGCGGCGCAGGCGACTACTGCGGGGGCGGCCGGCAGATTATAACGGGCGGGGGACGGAGAGAGGCGCTCATTATTGGGTATCTATCATCCTCCGGCGCGAGTGTGAGCTGCCGCATCATTCCTTCTCAGGGCCCGGAACAGCGTCGCTATCATTGTTTTCCATTGAAGACGCCTTCATTTATTCCCTCTGCTCCGCTCCCCCCCGTTCATGTGACGCCGCTCATCATCGTGCTCAATAACGCTCTCTGAAGCCTGCACCTCCCTTCGACTCGAGAAGAGAGAGAGAGAGAGAGAGAGAGGACGAGACAAACCCATGAAGCATGCCCTCTCTGTCTCTCTCTGCGATCAAGCGGTCTCGAGGGATTCCCGGCTCTCACTCATGAAACAGGCCGCCTCATCCGAGGAGGGGGGAGGCGATCATTTTCTTCATTCATTCATCGTGTCTTCAACCTCCTAGAAGAGGGGAGGAGAGAGGAATGGAATGCAACGAGCCCAGCGGGGGGCTTGCAACGAGCCCCACGAGGCGGCCACCGGACCCACCCGCTGGGCGGATACACAGAGAGAGAGAGAGAGAGAGAGGAGGGGGAGGAGGAAGACGACGCCCCTCTCAAGGCCTTCTGGTTTCCCAAGAACAGCCCCCGCGATCCGTGGTGTCTCGTAGTAGCACAGCACACATCCCGGGCCCTGAGAGCCTTTCTCGAACGAGGCCCACGAGGCCGCGACGGCGGCGGCACGAGGTGCTGCCCCTCCGTTCGCCCCCTTTTGCCCCGCCGAATTCCCATTCTGCGTGGGCCAGGGCAAGGGGCAGCCTCCCCCCTCCACACTCCCCGCAACTCGCTCGCAGGGTCGAGAGCGAGTGATGCCGGGGCGGTCCAAACCCCGTGGCAACGAGTCGCAGGCGACAACGCGGCTCCTCGAGCAGCCAAGGCCCCCAATATGTGCCCGCCCATCATTACGTCGCTCGGCTCCAAGGCGCCGGCCACCAGGAGATCCCCTTCGCCCATCAGTACGCGCGCCGTTCTTTGTACACCGAGGGGTTGGGGGGGGGCGGAGGGAGGGAGAGAGAGAGCAGCGGCATTACAGAAGCCGGGATGTAAAAACAAAAGAGCATCGATGGAGGTCGGGGCGGGGGGTGATGATGGGCCGACCACGGCGCCATCATTGCGAATCTTGGGCCGACAAACCCATCATAGCTCTCGAGGGGCCGCGAATTCCCCAGACTGCCCTCGCCACCCGCCGTCACGTGACGCCCCCGCGCCGTCCCCTTCTTCCCTCCTCGTCGTGGGACAAACGAGGATCCCCTCAAGCTGCTCGCCCCGCGCCCTGCTTACTTACACGCGCATGATACCCATGCCAGATTCTGTGTGTGTTTGCGTGTGCTCCGGAGAGTGTGCGTGTGCCCTCTCTCCTCTAGAGCCTCTAGAGCCTCTAGAGAGAGAGGGGGCGTGTCTCCTGCCATGCACCCCTCTCTCTCCCCCCGCCCTTTACACCTCCGTGAGCCCGTCGTCTTGCCGCTATATATTCGCCCCCTCCCACGCCCCGCACGCAAGCACCCCTCCCCTCGCCTGCCTCCCCCTCTCCGCTCTTCCTCCTGTCCCGCCGCACCGCCGCCGTCGCTCCGCCCATCTCCGCCAGAAAACCCGGCACGAGAGGCGACCGGTCGGCAGAAGGAACGCCGCCACCTCTCTCCTCTCCCCTCTTCCCCACACTCACTGCCGAGTGCGCGGGGGCTTCCCTTCCAGTTAAGTTCCTCCTGCTTCACGGCGGCGGAGCCCGCCCGCCGGCGACAGGGTATGCCCTCTGACCAGAGGTACTTGCTTGGATGAACCAACCCTTGCGCTGCTTGCTTCCCTCCCCTTGCCCTCCCCTCCCCGCTCTGTCCTGGGTTGTGCGAGTCTCGGGTTCCGCACAGCACATTCCTTCTGTCCCGGATATAATATAATCTAGCGGCAGATCTCCTCCTCTCTCGGCCACCGCACTGTTCTCATTGATCCTAGTTTGCCGCGCCGCCCGTCTCTTTGTTCAGGGGAGCGTCGTCTCTATCGGCCATGGAGAGGCTCAATTCGAAGCTGTACCTGCAGAACTGCTACATCATGAAGGAGAACGAGAGGCTGAGGAAGAAGGCCGCCCTGCTCAACCAGGAGAACCAGGCCCTGCTCTCCGAGCTCAAGCAGCGCCTCGGCAAGGCCAGCCAGGCCCAGCAGGCCCACACCGCCGCCCCCAACAGCGCCACCCGGACCCCCGCCATCCCCGACCTCAACAGCCCTCCCGCCGGAATCGACAAACTCTGATCCTCCCAGCACCCCCGACCATGGATGAGCCCCATTCTTAGAGCACCGACCCCGTTTCTCTTTCCAGCGGGCCACGCTCTTCCTGGGACCCCGGGGCGTGATCATCGACAGGGGGGGGGGGAGGGGGCTATGTGGGTCCTTTTTTGGGGCAACACCAGCGTCTCACAGAGCTCTCACCGCCTTTCTTGTAGCCATCAGTCTCTGCATCTCTTCAGCAGCTATGGAACAGAAGCGTTCTCTTCTCCCTCCATGCCCTGCCATCAACTAGAAGTCCACCTTCAGTCTCCGGTCGATGCTGGAGAAGCTCCGGTAGAAGGCCACGAAGTGGCTGTAGGCGATGTCCACGTCCTCCTTCCCACAGATCTCACGCACACTGCATGCATATAAAGCGACTTCAGAGACAGACTGAGATCAGGTCAGACTCTCCGTGTGATGAGAGAGGGAGAGAGAGAGAGAGAGAGAGAGAGTACATTCTCTCTGCCCATATACACCATCTGACTGCTGGGTCTCAAAGGGGGTCCTCCCCTAGATTCCCTCCCCCCCTCGGGGGAAGGCGTAACGTAGGGAAGGGGGGGATGAGGAAGGGTCAAAGAGGGAGGGAGAGGGGGCGCCGTAAGGCAGGGGCGTCAGGCCATCACAAGAGGAGACGTCAGGGTTTGATCAGCATTCAAAGCTGCGCACCCTTTTTCGGCCGGCCCCCTTCGATTTCGATTTCGATTTCGATTTCCTTGTGGATGAACAAGGGGCAAAAGGCGAGGGCAGATGGCAGGTGCGATGGGCGCCCTCGGCCTCAGCCCCCCACCGGAGGGCGAGCAGCCAGCCGCCGGGAGCGTCATGTCACCAGGCCAGTGGGCTGGTCCGCTCCGTACGGCCAACAAGGCTACGTCACCGACGAAAGCTATTCTTGTCTAGGAGGTCAACGGGGGCCGCCGTCGGACGGAGCTGCGGGGTGGCCCATTATCAGCACCAGGCCTGTGGGTTTTCCACAGCCCGGAGGAGAGCATAAGAGAGGATGGAAATGAACCTGTGCATGGACAGCTGAGGGATCCCGCAGTCAACGGTGCGAATGCCGACCCCTGAGGCGAGTATGGGCCCGATCGTGGACCCGCATCCCATGTCGTTCCTCACGACAAACTCCTGCATCCATCGGGTCGGGCTCAGTCAGCAGGTGGATCCAAACTCAGAGCTCTCTCTCTCTCTCTCTCTCTCTCTCTCTCTCTCTCTCTCTCTCTCTCTCTCTCTCTCGACTACTTTGTGCTGGTCAGTGATAACGAAATCGGTGAACAGCAAGCAGCCGTGGGCATCAGAGTTACCTGAGTGGGGATGTCGTGGATGGCTGCGACTTCCCTGAAGAGGAAGGCCGTCACCGAGCTTGTGGCGTATCTTTGGTTGGCATTGTGCTTGATGACGAGCCCCCTCTGCAACTCGGGCCGGTGGTGGTCCTCGTACTTTTCTGGGAAGTTTGGGTGCGTCCCATGCGCCATGTCCGCCGACACTGGTCACGAGAAGACAAGCGGTTTCTCATTCCGTCATCTCTTTCCCCACTAAATATCCTCTGGTTTCATGCTAGAAGAAAATAAATGTCAGGCACACGTTTCTCTCTCTCTCTCTCTCTCTCTCTCTCTCTCTCTCTCTCTCTATCTATCTATCTATCTATCTATCTATCTATCTATCTATCTATCTATCTATCTATCTATCTGTCTGTCTATATATATATATATATATATATATATATATATATCCATATCAATCTTCTCTTCTCCACAAATGTATGTATGATGACGAAATGAAATAAAAACCCAGAGAATGCGGCCAGATATGGCGAAGAACATACCAAGAAAAGACTGGCGGATTGCTCGTTCGTAGGTGTTCTCAGAGCTGCGCCCATTAGACAAGGAGTCAACTATTCTCCGAATGGCTTGAAACATTGTCGGCGCCCCGGCTCCCTGTGCTGAATCCGACCCCACCTGCCATGAGAGGAAGGCAATGCGGAGACAGGTGGCAGAATGCGCTTCAAATGGAAATATCATGAAACTCGCGGATATGAGCGACAACATGTCCAAGTATATTCTCTGTGGCGAGGCTTAAAACTCTCAAGGCTATCGAGATATGAACCTCGGCACTGAATATGAATCATGAATTGCAGATTGGTGATGTGAGGAATAAAAATACCATTAAAACGCACACGATCGAAAACTGTCGAATTATTTGCTAGAAAATATGTTGCGTTGCGTGCATGAGCTTTCAGGAGAACTCATACCTCTTCATTATCAAATAAGGCGACCATTCTGACCGAACTTTCATCTTGCAGATCGCCGGGAGAGCTACACGAGTCCATGAGTGCTCTAAGTGCACAATAACTCGATGCCAGGTTATCCAATCTGCCTGAGAAGATAAATTCATTGTTTCCACCTCCAAGGCAGCTGGGCTGAACATCACATATATTTAATTCAAGGCTTGCAATTTCCTCTGGACTGCACCCAAGTTCCTCAGACAAAACCTGGGAAGGAGAAAATAAACATGAGATTAAGATAACCGGACTTTCAGCAGCTCTCTTGAGCTTGACTTCTCATAGCCAGAAGGCTGACGTAGAAACCCGTTTGAGTCCAAGCAACCTGATCACTGGGACCATGCCTGCCTCTTGAATTCACATCGAGCAGGAGACCAAAAGGTGCGGGGGGAGAGGGAGAAGTTGCTAGGGTGAACCTGCAGGAGTAGCGGATGATGCGCTCTTTTTTTATTTGGCAGCTGGCTTCTATTATCTTCGGTCTTCACTGCTCTCTCCTCTGTTTTAATGGCAAGAAGTGGAACGAGGTGATTTTCCAGATTTGGTTTGAATCCTTCCGTGTTCACTAACCTGAGGAGTATTCATTCAATATCTTTAGTGCATGGACGGCTGAAAAATTCAAGATATCATAAATAAATTAAAAACTAAGTTGGCCGTTAGATGACAAAAAGAAGAAACATCGGTTCACTGTTTGGCATCTTCAAATAGCGTTCATGCGATGAGAACAGAAAACATAAATTGGACAATATATTCCCCAAAAGTGCCTTAACCTGAAAAGCTATGAGAATGCCCTGCAAAACGAGTGAAAAAAAAGTAAAAATATTTTGAAAAATATCATCATGTATCATGTATTCTAAGAGACGTTCATCCTTAACATAACAAGACGATCTGAGAGCCAGTATCCTTAAAAGTACTTAGCAAAAGGGGAAAGGATCCGTTTCTGTTCACTAATGATCTGAAAACGTGCCAAAGAATGATTTTTTTCTCTATTATTATTATTATTATTATTATCTGGAGATATGCTAAGACAACAAAAAAAAAATACTTACAGAAAAACTCTGAGTTACTCATTTCATACAATTGCAAGAATCAAATAACAGTGGAAGTAAACTTGAAGAGCACCGATACTTATCATCATAACTATCCACTCATTTATAATCCCTACGCAGTAGATGGAGAATATTAAAAAATTGCCTCAAAGCACTTCATGATTGAAAACGGATATGGAAATATCTCTTATGTTATGTAATACAATTCAATTTTCCAAAGTAATTATAGAACTATAACGCATCAAAAGAATGGGCTAAGAGTGTAGGCAGCAACCGGTCAAGATGAATGGCAAGAGTTGGCACTCGCAGCAATGGTCTTTTCACTTTAACAAGCTTATGCACGAAGGCCCCATCACCAGTTTTCAAGATGACTCTTCCTGCTACACTTAAATCTCTATCAAACCATGTATACCACAAGCCGCCTCCATATGTTTGCACATTTACCATAAGAAATCCAGACTTTGTTGCTGCCGAAACAGGTTTCAACTTTAGACACGGACTGTCTGTATGTGCTCCAATAATGTGAAACCCACTTTTGTCACTATATCTGTCAGAGAGAATGAAATCTATGTTATAAAATACCTTTCTAAGTAAAAAATAACAATAGACCAAAGAATGCACATTGAGAACAAAAGAGTATGAATTTCCAAAGGGCAAGGTAAGCCAATCGGCATCCAGACAATCACACAAAACGTCTGGTCCCTCAAACCACATCAAAAGTCCTTTTGTATCACAGTGTGGTAATGATAATATGCATGCTGCCATAAAATAATACAACCAATCAATTTTTGTGTTACGTAGAAAATATGGAACTTTCCACTATGAAAAGAAAATGTTCTACACTCTAAATTTACAGTGTTGAATGTGAATAATTAAAATCATAAAACGTTTATGAACCCACAGAAAAAGAGGTTTTTTTTAACCTTAGATACTAGATGGGATTTCTCATGAAAGGGACATGGAGCTCAATTTCTGCTCTTTAACTATGAATTTCAGCATTAAAAACTCCGAGTAACTTCATAACCAAAAATCAAAATACCTAGATTTATGGATATTTTAGGAAATAATTTTTTTTTTTGTGGTAGTCGTAGCAAACTTTGTTGAGGAACAAAGAGGAAGAAGAAGAGCTTTTCAGAAATCCATGAAATGGCTGTAATAAAACTTCTCATGAGAGAAGTGATAACTCTGAATCGAAAAAATAGAAAAACATAATGATTTGGCCTAGGCAAATTAATTTGCCCTGAAACAGGGACGTATCCCTTAGTTTTTGAAATCAAGCACCGAATTCGCATGCAACAGGAAGTGACTACCCTAACTAAGAGTCTAATCCATAGTTCTGACCAAGAGACAAAAACTCATCCTGAAGGCACATTACATTCCATCATGGCTCAGGGCCATCCAGCAATCAAGTCTAAACTGCTTAAATTTAGTTCAGAAAAAGAAAGAATCGGAATTTTATTGTTTTCGTACCACATATAGAATTTAATCTGAAGAAACATTACTCACTTTTCTCCGACAGCAAATGCAATCAAACAGGACATGTTTCGAGTGAAGAAGTAACGCCCGCCAGGCTTTAGGTCCCAATTCTCATTCTCGTTGAGCAAAATGAATCCAGATGCCAATAACTGCCTCTTTGCCTCAGCTAAAAGAGAAGAAAATATATATTTTTTAGAATCCGTAGGAAGGAAATTTTTGTGGATAAAAAATTTAGCCCTCCCCACCCACCCCCTCTCAAAAAAAAAAAAAAAAAAAAAAAAAAAAGATAATATGGGAAACATTTTTTTCAAGATTCTTGGCGTTTCACCACAAAACTCATTTCTGTCAGTTACCTTGAATTCAAATCGAACTGTTGAACGAAAAATACAACACTCGAAAAGAAAATTAACGAAATGTGACGACAAAATGAAGCTGAATCCAATTCAAGACAACGTAACAAGTAGATGGATATGAAGCCAAGAAGTGGCGAATAGTAGTTGATATGGACCACAGAAGAAACTAAGCTAAAAAAATATTGCAATTGGTGGCCATCACAATTAGATAGGAAAGTGGAAAATAAAGGAAATGTAAAATCTCAGCGAGTGATGCTCAGTTCTGCCTAGTACCGGTGGCGTGGAACTGCGTCCAAGACTCGTTCAGGTAATCGAGTAAATCCTTCACAATTGACGGCGAACTCGCGGATTTTGAGTCCTGCCACGGGCAGAAGCAAAAACGAAATCAGAAAGAACATTCAACGCACAGCACGAAGCATCGGCAATATTTGTCATCCAATCCAAGCTGAGTCTACATCGCGCTGCCGATACCACCACCAGCGGAAATGATAGCAATGCTGAGAATTGAATCCTGCTAGAGATACAATTAACCTGACATCGTACCTCTGAAGGCTGATCAGGGGAAGACTTGGTGCAAAAGAGACGAAGCGAGGGCCAGCTCCGGCGACGGCCACTCCCGCGAAATGACAGGGGGTGGTAGAGCCTGACGGAATTTGCGAGTCGCCCGAAAGACACGGACGGGACGGCGGCGGCGACGCCGGCATGGACCGCAGGGTGGCAAGAGAATAACTGCGCCCGATGGCCCATCAGCGCCATTGATGAAGTCCCTCGGCAGCAGAAATCTCTCTCTACTTGCCCACGTCAAAATTCCCCCTCGACTGAAAGAAATATCGGAAGACGAAACATGAGCGCTCCACCGCCGCTCCCGCCCGTCCTCCGCCGGGAGCCATGGTCGGCGCAGAGCTCCCGAGCAAGGCGCTAAGAGATAAAAACAATGCATACCCTCAGTTTTGTAACCTTTTTACGATCGTACCACTCATCGGCAGCATCGTACGGTCCTGGAGGCGACACCGAGCCTGGCCCTCTCTGCCAACCGTTGGATGATGCTCCGTCGGGCGTCGTCAAGTGGGCCCACTTGTCTAGTAGTACTTCGGGCCGTGGAGGATGAGCTGACCCAGCCCGTTGAAAGCCCTGGTTTTTAGTGGTAAAAATCTCTGCTTTTCTGGGTCGGCAAGAACCCAGGTTTTGAAGGACAACGGTCTGTCTGTCGTCCACGCTCTCTTGACGGCAGGCGAAGGAGAGAAGGGGGGGGGAGAAGCAGAGTGACCGCAGGAGAAAGCACGGGAGCCGGCCTTAATGGCGTCCGCCTCCAGAAATGGGAGTGAGCCAGTCTACTAAATTGCTTCCACCAACCCCCACCCCGCCCTGCGGGTAGGGTAGGCGAGAGGCTCCGTCAGAGCTTCTTTACGGCCAGCCCGAAGGGAGAGAAGATCTGTTCGGACGGCGGCGCCCGGAGAGACGACGGGCCTTTCACGAGGAGGAAGGGGAAGAAGAGTCGCCGTCTTCCGCAGGGGTCAAATGGACTGTGCACGGGGGCCCGCGGAGGAGGAGGAGCGGATCCCGCCGCCGGGGGAGGCGTCCGGCGGTGACGACGAGGAGCTGTTCGAGATCGACCTGGAGAAGGCGCTCCACCGAAAGCCACCGGCGAGAAAGCAGCCCTTGGAGAGAGGAGGTGAGCGCCACCGTCGGGAATCCGGTCGCCCGGAGGTCGCCGCCCTCCTTGCCAACTGCATCCTCCCAGCCTCTTACATCTGCAGCGCCGTCCCGGTTGATCAGATCGACGTCGAATTCTTCTGGGACTGGGAGTTCCCCAGCATGACGGTTCGTGGGGGTGGCGGCGCCGACGTGATGTCGATGGAGAGGAGAAGAATCAGAGAAGAGGGCGATTTCTTCCACTCTCGTGCTTGAAGTTCTGGTCGTCCATTATGAAGAAGTCAGCGCCTAGAATCCCCCCGCCCAATTATTCACCATTATTCCGAAAATCTGATCAATAGCTTCTTCCTCGTCTCGCCTTGTGCTCTTGGGCGTTCACTTCCACCTGAACGCATGGGACCAATCTTCTCGGAAAGATAGGATCCACGTATGGGACAGATCTCCATTTAGAAACCATATTTCATCCATTGAGAGCGTTAGACCGTCCTCCTTTCGCAAAGTTGATAAATAATCTTTATTTAAATAAATTACCATTCCTGGCGAGCGCTTGGCGTCGACCATCCGCTGGCTGCTTCGTTTTTCGATGGCCGCTGCCTTCACCACCTCACGGCCGCCATAGGAATCGACGGCGCTCCCCCACCCAATCGAGAGAGAGAGAGAGAGAGAGAGAGAAGATTAGACTATTTGGACTTCAATTCTTGCAACCACCAAGTTTTGGATGTTGGCTGTTAAATTCTTTTGCTGTGTTTCACTTCTTCAATAAGAAAGGACATCTGTAAGCTGGCCACGGGGCGTTGACCGTCCCCGTGATCAGCCACCGGTGCCCGTCGCCGTTGGCGAAGCTGACGGGGGCGGCCTCCGCACGGCAACAGCCGGACGACCGACGGGGTTGCGGTCTGCCATCCTCGAGTCGGCAGCCGATTCAATAAAATTAGAAGATGATTCCTGTTCTTGAAATATTTCGCGCTTCAAACTTTGCAAAGAATTAGGTTGGATCAAAGTTTCGTTTTTTTTCTCAAGGACGCAACAAAACGTCTGCCTTCATCCGTCACTTGGGGGTCTCGAAACATCCTCCTGAACCTTTCGGGCTCCTGGCAGCTGAGCCCGAAAGCCCTCTCCAGGAGCTCCTCCCGAATCCTTAATTCGAAGCGAAGATGAACACCGCCACCTGGCCCTTCTCCTCGGCTGCCGGAGTCGAGGAAGCCTATGAAAGTCATGCACAAGCCCCGATCAACGGAACGGATCGACTCAGTCAAAATGGATCCGAGGCCCAACTAGTGACTCGGGAGTGCTCCAAGCCTCAAGGCACCGCCTCAGTCAAATCAGGCAGTGGGCACCCTGAAATCAACGGCCGGATCTAAACTAGATCGACGGCGCGACAGTCGCTGCATTTGACTATGAATATAAGCCCCTGTGTACATTTTCGTACATGAAAATTCTCGCTCTTATGTTTCATTTACATTGAATCCATCCTGTCTCCTGCTCTCCCTCCCTCTCTCTCTCTCTCCTCTCTCTCTTCTTGACTGTCTTCCTGTCTTCTTCATGGTATCATAGCAGACAGGAGCTCCGACAACAGAGCTCTTATGGGATGACATCGGACAGATGCAAGCCCTTGCTCTAGCCTTTGCTGCTTGCTCAACCCCGATCATTCACCGAGACTGATCATCTCAGTGAAGCTCACGGGGGACAACTACATAGTATGGAAAAATATTATACTCCTCATCCTCAATGGTTATGACATCTTGTAGGTGATACAAGATGACCCACTGAGGTCAGAAGATGTAGGCTACAAAACCTGGTGAATGACCGATCAACAAGTCTTTGCCTTCCTCTAGCCATCTCTCTTAGAGAGACAGTCCTCTCCAATCTCAAAAATTGGAGACTGAGAAGGATACATTAAAAGCCCTTGAAGCAACATATACATCACGAGGAAAGTCTAAGATCATGAACCTTCAATGATAAATGCATAATATAGTCAAAGGAGACCTATTAACTAATGAATATATGAAAAACTTCTATAAATTGATTGAAGAACTTCAACTTGTTAGGGAACCTAGAGACAAAGGATCAACCATCTTCACCTTCCTATGTGGTATTGGCCCCAAATATGCTCTATTCACAATTAGTATCACAACTAATCTTGGACAACTCACCTTTGACAACATTGTAGTCAGCCTCAAGACACATAATGCAATGCAAAGCTTTTACCAGCAACCTTCGACCAAAGCCACATAGTCAACTAATTTTCTCAAGTCGCAAACCTCATCACATCTCAATCTAACTCGCGACATAATAGATAGAGAAACATGGGTGAAAGCCGCGGGAGTGGAAATGATCAACATGATCGAGGCAGAGGCTACGAGAAAGGAAAAGGATGCAATGGTAACAAACCTCCCCGGTGTCATATCTGTGGACAGTATGAATACTACGGCTAGGAATGCAGGGAGCGATACACTCCCAATTATCCAGCATATGCTCACAACAATCTAGCGCCTCCTGCAGCTCCTTACAATCACACTAATAGTACTCCCCAAGCCTATGTGACCACATCTTCCTCTGAGGAATTGTCTTCGTCAACCTAGTACCCCGACAGTGGCGCTACTCATCATGTAACTCCTAATCCGAACTTGATTCACCAACCCATCCCCTACCATGAATACGAGCAACTTCACATCGGCAATGGCACAAGTTTGAAAATCCTAGCCTACGACTCTACTTTTCTTCCCACTTCTACCCGACCCCTCCATCTCAAACATATATTACATGTTCCCTCTATTATACGTAATTTACTTTCAGTTCATCGATTCACTAACGACAATCAGGTCTTCATGGAGTTCCACCTGTCACATTGCATGGTCAAGAACTTGGCCACTCAGACAACTCTCTCCCACGGACGCAGTAATAGAGGTCTCTACTAGTTTCTTACTCACCAACTTTCTTCACCGTAACCTTTTTCATCATAAGCGCTTCTCACCAAATGTCCTAGCACTATCACTTGGCACAACCGATTGGGGCATCCTCAACTTCGCATACTCAAAAACATTATTGCGCGCTTTGGTCTTCCCACCACTCATCTTCCAAAAACTATGTTTGTGATGCATGTGTTGTCTCGAAGTCTCACCGACTTCCTTTTGAATGCTCTCAAAGGGTCTCAACCAAGCCCTTTGAGCAAATTCACTCAGATCTATGGGGACCTTCACTTATTTTATCTAACCTTGGATACCTCTATTATGTTATCTTCATAGATGACTTCAGTAAATTCACTTGGCTCTACCTTTTAGTTCGAAAAAATGATGTCTTGCATGTGTTTATAGAATTTCAAACCCGTGTTGAACGACAATTCAACACCAAAATTATCGCCCTTCAATCTGATTAGGGGGGAGAGTTCTAGGGTCTTCATTGTCACCTTATCACTCAAGGTATTGCTCATCACATTTACTATCCGCACACTCCACAACAAAATGGGACAGCAGAATGGAAGCACCAGCACATCATCGAAACATGCCTTAGCCTCCTCAACCATGCCTTAGTACCCTCTCGCTTCTAGGATGAAGCAGTGGCCACCACAGCCCACTTGATTAACCAAATGCCCACTCCCGTCCTCCACAGCATCTCCTCATTCTCCAAACTATTTGGGCACACACCAGATTATGATCACCTCAAGATGTTCGAGTGCATGTGTTTCCTTTATCTCTACCAATATGCTCCGCACAAGCTCACGACTTGGCTAGAACGGTGCATCTTCCTTGGCTATAGTGCATCCCACTGTAGATACTACTGCCTATCACTAGTCACATGTAAAATTCTTATCTCTCGACATGTGTTATTCCATGAAATGGTGTACCCTTTTGCAGGAGGCAGCTATATCGACCCTCCCACCACGACGCCGGCCCAAGACAGCTCCCCCGGCCCACTCATTCTTACTTTTGCTACCGACATCTCTACCCACCACACCCCCCTGAACAGTACACCTCCCACTCTGGCCGACTCCTCTCTAAATATCACCTATGATCAGCCTCCCTCACCTGTTCTCACATCATGTGTGTCCTCTCCATCTCCATCCTACCGTTCTCTACAGGAGATCTACTCCCGCACATGTGTTGATCTTGCGGCCCTACAACAGAATCTTGACGCCAAGGCCTTCACTGCTCATCTTTCTACCCCTCATCCATCTGTCTCCTCCAAACCGACCACTTACTTGCAAGCCTCCAAGAATCCAACATGGTGTAATGACCTCCGAGTTCAATGCGCTCTTTCACAATCACACTTGGAGTCTTATTCCCTATATGCCTCACTTGTATGTCCTCGGCTGCAAATTGATCTTTCACCTCAAATATCACCCCGACTACATTATTGATCGGCACAAAGCTCGACTAGTAGCCAAGGGCTACCATCAAGAAGATGGACTGAACTATGTTGACACCTTCAGCTCGATCATCAAAATTACGACCATCCGCCTTCTTCTCTCCATTGTAGTCTCTCGCCAATGGTGCATTCATCAACTCGATGTCTTTGAATTCTACAAACGTGATTTGGATAAGCGGGATGGTGAAACCCAGGTGATTGCTCCATATAAATAGGTTCCGTGAAATCGCCAATGGCACATTCATCAACTCGACGTCTCCAACACCTTCCTTCATGGTGATTTCACGGAACCTATTTATATGGAGCAATCACTTGGGTTTCACCATCTCGCTTATCCAAATCACGTTTGTAGAATTCAAAAGTCTTTATACAGACTCAAACAAGCTCCCCAGGTGTGGTTCCACAAACTCATGGGCTTTCTCCACCAACTAGGCTTCACTAGCTCTCACACGGATGCGTTGCTCTACTTTCAACACTGACCAGTCCCTCTATTTATTCTCATTTATGTTGACGACATTCTCCTTATTTTCCTAACGTCTTTGCCATCGCTCACCTCATCTCCTCATTACATAAAGCTTTCGTTGTCTACGATCTAGGGCCCGCTCACTACTTCCTCAGCCTCAAACTCATGCCTCATGCAAATGAGTATGTTCTCTTCCAAACCCGATATCTCTTTAACCTCCTTTCACATGCAGGCATGGAGAACTGCAAACCCCTAGCAACTTCTTGCTCCACGTCCTCATCGATCACCAAGGCGAGTACACCTGTTGATCTGACAACCTACTGCAGCATCGTCGGGTCTCTCTAGTATCTCACACTCACGCAACCTAACATCACCTTCGCCGTCAACAAGGCATGTCAATGCATGCATGCCCCCAATCCAATTGACTGGGTGGCCCTCAAGCACTTACTTCGCTACCTACAGAGAAGTCTCACCCATGGTCTCCTACTTCCTCTCAGTTTACAGTGATGTAGATTGGGCAGGATGCACTGCTGACCGCCACTCCACTGATGGATATTTAGTCTACTATGGCACCAACATGATTTCTTGGCGATCCAAGAAGCAACCTACTATCTCCAAGTCCTCCACTGAAGTTGAACACAAAGCCATGGCAGACAGAGCATCTGAGGTCCTATGACTTCACTCCCTTCTATGTGAACTACAGCTCAGGCCGACATCTGCCTCAACCCTATGGTGCGACAACTTGGGTGCCACGTATCTCGCGGCAAATCCAGTCTTTCATGCACACACAAAACACGTGGAAATAGACTTTCACTTTGTCCTTGAAAAGGTCACCAGTTGAGAACTTCAAGTCAACTTCATTTCCAGTGACCAACAAGTCACAGATCTACTCACTAAGGCTCTACCCCATAAGAGGTTTTTGTGGCTTTATGACAAGCTGAACCTTTGACCTTAATTCAGCTTGAAGGGGGATGAAAGTCATGCATAAGCCCTGATCAGCGGAACGGGTCCACCTAGTCAAAATGGATCCGAGGGCTAACTAGTGACCCGAGAGTGCTCCAAGCCTCGAGGCACCGCCTCAGTCAAATCAGGCGGTGAGCACCCTCAAATCAACGGCTGGATCTAAACTAGATCGACGGCCGAGAGTCATTGCATTTGACTATAAATATAAGCCCATGTGTACATTTCCATACATGAAGAAAATTCCCGCTCTTCTATTTCATTTACACTGAATCCCGTCTCCTGCTCTCCCTCTCTCTCCTCTCTTTCTTCTTGACTGTCCTCCAGTCTTCTTCAGCCTGAATAGACCCTTCCCTCCACGACGAGGGCCACCTCGGTGGCCCGGGGGTGACAGCACGGCGTGCTGAGACAGCCGGGTGTGAGGCCCACGCGGACGAGCGACATGCCCAGCGTGTTCGGGCCTGGGAAGGCAGCGACGTTGATAGGGACCGCGGCGACGGCGATGTCGCACCCAGATCCTAGAGAAGACCAAATCGTCGGCGGCGGTGGCGGCGGCCGGGACCTTGCAGAAGACCTGGATGGGATCGGGGTCGGAAGACACCCCTGTCGGGAGGACGAGGACGAGGAGACGGCGACGGCCCACTGCCGCCCGGCGACGGGCGGCCTTGCTTCCCTTCCTCTCCATCTAAGATTTCTTGGCGTTGCGCGCGGCGGGACCTGGGAGTCTATGGTGGAGCCTCCTTTTACATGGAGCCTCCCTCCATTCCCCGTCGTCCTATGGTGGCGCCCTAGCGCACCGGCGGGTGAGGCGCCCATGTGGGGAAGAGAGGTCACGCTGTATTATATTTAATAAAGGAGGTGTTTTTACCGAAGACCGTCTTTGTTCCGGGCTCCGAACGTGCGGGTGGCCGGGACACGCGTCCTAAGGACCCTGACAGGCGTCATCGCGCACCCGGAGAGCCGGGGACCCGAAGTAGCATCAAATTCGGCTCCGCGGACCGGCACACCTGGCCCCCTCTCCCGCCGTCCCACCCCCTCCCCCGCTCCAGGGGAGGCCGAGTGTTTACTCTCCTCTCTCTCTATCTCTATCTTTCTCTCTCTCATTCTCTCTGTACATATATATACACATATGCAGCTTGTCCGAAAATCCAGTCCCTTCTCCTCCTCCGGGGCAGTTTGGCCGCAGGGGTGAGGGCGAGGGGGCCGAGGGAAGTTCCTTGGCTGTGGTAAAAGTAGTTCCGGGGAGTCACACCTTCCTTCCTACCATCGAAGTCGTCGAGCCGCCGTGCATGCGACATCCGGAGATTCAGAGACGCTCTCTGCTCCGGCACCAGGAGTTTCAGGTGCTCTCTCTCTCTCTCTCTCTCTCTCTCTCTCTCTCTCTCTCTCTCTCTCTCTCTCTCTCTCTCTCCCTCTCTCTCCCTTCCTCTCTAGATCGTCGGCTCCGGCGACGGGGGAGGTAATACGCTCCACCCCACCAGGATTTTTAAGGTGTCGATAGATCCTCCTCGGCGTTTGATTCTGATAGCCACTCTCTCCTCTTCCTCACCGCCTGGAAGCTTCGGGGAGGGTACCGTCTGTGTCCCGTCTAGCTGATCACCTCGACGTGAGCGCCGTCTTCTGCGTCTTCTTCTTCCACGCAAGTTCCCTCATTAGCGGTGGACAAAGGAGGCGGCGGGCTTCACCTACCACGGGGCACAGATCAATTCACAAGAACCGGAGCGACGGGGGAAGGAAGGGGGGGAGATGCTTGCCGTCTGCTCTCCGTCCTCTCTCTCTCTCCAACTCCTCCGGTTGCGCGATCATTAAATGCCACTGGATCGGGAGTTGGGACGATGGCAATCGCGGCCGATCGGTGCAGCTCTATTTACGCAGTTCAGCGTGGATTATTAATTATCAAGCTTCGGACATGGAAAAGAGCTCGCCCTCCGTCCGTCTGGTCTTCCTTCCCGGCCACCTGCCGCCGCCCCTCTGACCGCCGTGACCCCCGTGATTCTCCGCCGTCCCGCCGCCGGCCCCGCCTCCGGTTCGGATCTCCCTATCGGGTCTCGTCCCAGAATCCGATCATTTGGCCAGAGAGGGCTGCGGAAACGTTCCGCCGCCGGAAACTTGGGGGGGGTGCGTGGCACCCCAGGGCGCGCGTGGGCCAGGGCCGAGATTTTTGTCCGGTTCGGACCGGTTTACTTTTGTCCTTTTCCGTGAGGATCACGTGCGATCCACGCGCCACCATCGCATCCGCAGGCCTTGAACGGCTAGCTGGCGTGCAAGCAATGGCGGCGGTAGTGGTAGAGTCGTAAATATCCTTCAGGGGGGGTATAATGGTCAGTAAGAAAGAGCCCGTCCCCGCGGTCTCTTCTCCCCATCTAATGTGCCCCCGGAAACAGGGGATCGATCATTCAGCCTCTCTCTCTCTCTCTCTCAACACTGCCCTGTCTGCGGAGAGGAATTAACCGATCTACTCTGTTTTTTCCTTCGTGCAAGTTCTGGTTTCCCCCGAGTTGAATTGCTGTGCAACTGCAGAACTGCAGCCGAGGAGGAAGGAGGGCGACGATGACTCCGGCAGTAGGGGACGACGGCGCCACGGGAGTGGGTGTACGAGAGGACGGTGGAGAAACCCTGGATTCGGAAGCTCTGGCGACCGGCGGCTCCGAGGGCTTCCCCCTGGTGAGGCAGCAGTCCTTGCTCTCTCTCACTCTGGACGAGTTCCAGAACGCTGTCCGGGGGCCCGGGAAGAGCTTCGGGTCGATGAACATGGACGAGTTTCTGACGAACATTTGGAACACCGAGGAAGGGAACGTCGCCGGCGCCGGCAACGACGAGGGGGAGCTGCCGGCGCGCCAGAAGGACCTGCTGTCGGTGCCGGCACCGCTGTCCCGGAAGACCGTGGAGGAGGTGTGGTCGGATATTCACTGGGACCGGCGGGAGCCGCCGCCGGCGATGGCGCCGCCGCCGGGGAACACCCAGGACATGGGGCGTTCTCAGCGCCAGCCGACCTTCGGGGAGATGACGCTCGAGGACTTTTTGGTCAAGGCGGGGGTCGTCCGGGAAGGAGGGCACCTCCCCTGCTCCTCCCCGCTGCCCCTCAAGCAGCTTCCTCTCCACACCCAGCAGCTGCACCAGCACCAGCAAAACGGGTACGGCTTGCCTGGGGGCTACCAGACGGCGAGCGGACACCACCCAGAATACGGCCACGTGGGGGGAGAGGAAAACACCGGCGCTGCGGACAGGTCCTACCGTAACTACCACCCGAGACAGGTGCTGCAACCAGGCGGCGCCGGGAACAGCTACGGCGGGAGCGGTGGGGAGAGGACGGGTAACGGGCACGCGGTGGCGGCATCCCCGCTGAGCCCCGCCTCGTCCGAGAGCCTGGACAGGAGCAACCCGAAGAGCGGGCCGTGGGACAGCGGCGGGCCGAGGAGAGGCGGCGGCGGCGGTTCCGCTCCGTGGGGGAGGAAGCGGGTGCTGGACGGGTCGACGGAGAAGGTGGTGGAGCGGCGGCAACGGCGCATGATGAAGAATCGCGAGTCCGCCGCCCGCTCTCGCGCCCGCAAGCAGGTAACTTGCTCCCCTCCCGCGGCCCAGCGCCCTCCCCGTCGTCCCTGAAGAAGAGCGCTCTGCTCTGCTCTTCTCTTGTCTCCTCTTCTCTCCTTTCCGCAGGCCTACACCGTGGAGCTGGAGAAGGAGCTGACCTTCCTCAAGGAAGAGAACGCCCGCCTGAAAGACGAACAGGTCAGCTAAGACACGCACACACACTCTCACCGCTCCTCCCATCTCTCTCTCTCTCTGTGGGGGTATTTGCTTGCTTCTCCCCCGCCGTCGCTGAAGAACGAGCTTCTGCGCGTGGACAGAGAAAATTCGCGGAGCGGAGGCGGCAAACGGTACCTTCTCCTCCTCGGCCCTCCCTCTCATCCACCAGATCCTCCGCCCGGATGACCGTTCCCATGTCGTCGCGCAGCTCGTGGAGTCCATGGCGGAGCAGTCCAAGGCGAACCTGAGGAGGGACGCCAAGTCCGGGAGGCCCGGCATCAGGTTCTGCCGGAGCTGCATCTGGTGACTAAACCCCTCCGCCGCCCCCGCCGGCGCGCCGCCGTCCCTTTCCGAAAGGGCTAGAGCTGTGACGACAGTCGGGCCGTCCATGTACATGAACGACATTCGGCATACATGTACCATATATATAGTATCTATCTATCTATATATATATATATGTGTGAACGGCAGATCGCAGAGGAGCCTCGCACAAATTAAAATAAGCCACGGAAATAAACCCCATCGAGCGGTTCTTGCGAGCGGCTCTGCTGCCTGCGTCCGGCGGAGAGCAGACGCTCTTCGTCCAACGATCCGGGCTATCCTCGAGTGGCAAAGCGTGGAACCAGGGGAACGGAAAATGCAGAGAACGCTGGGCCACCCACCGCGGCCCCCCCTCCCTCCTTCCCTCAGTAGCTGTCTTCCTCCGCCTCGGGCTTCCGGAGGTGGTAGCGCAGGCAGTTGGTCAACACCTGCGCGGGCAGAGGAGGGAGTCAACGCGAAGATGGTGTGGCAGCAGGGGGGACGGCGACGGGCGACGAGAGCGAGCGAGTACCTGAGAGAGGGAGCTGTTCAGGGCCGCGCCTCTGTAGCTGACATGAAACTTATCCTTGGCGACCAGGCCCTGAAACGCCGCGGGGAGGAGTGCAGGGTCAGCAGCGACGATGATATGATGAGTTAGGCTTTCTGGTTGATCGCAGGGAGGACGAACCACTGTGTCTATCTCCGCCGATTCGACGTCGATGCTGATGTCCGCCATGATCTGGATCACCTCCAGCAGAAGGCCCGGCCGGTCGGCCGTCTCTATGTACAGCAAGCTGAGGGAAGGGGAGAGGCGGAGAGAGCGTCACGGCACCGGAGCCGGCCGACGGCCGCAGAAGACGAAGCGGCGAGGAGGGGAGAGGGGTGGCAGGACGCACCTTCTCTTCGGCCCATCTTCCTGAACGTGGACGTGAGTGGCGACGTCAACGTCGACCTGCAGCCGGACGATATTTCCTTCCCTGGGTCAGAGTCGTCCGAAGAAATGCGCAAAATCTCGAGGACCACGATTAAGAAAACGGCGCCATGAGCCGGCGAATGGCAAGTGCTCGCCAGCCCTGGCCTCGGAATCATGGAGAGGAGGAAGATGAAGCCAGACAGGCTAAGACATCGGAGTGCTCTATGAGAGAGAGAGAGAGAGAGCAGAAACCTTCTTCTCCGGAGCTCTGACTCCAAAAGCCTCCCCCATTGCAAGCTTCACACTGGACTCCTGGGGAAAACATGCGGAGTCAAGGCGCAGAACGAACGAGATCTAGCAGGAGCTTGGCGACGAGTGAATGGTTGATGAAGCCATACCGGATGATATTTCAGCAGGTTGTTGATGATGGTCAGACGAATTTTCTCAAGCATGTCAGGATTCTCAACCTTGCGCCCCCTATAATGCTCACGAACACCATAAATATACAGTGAATTTTCATTCGTCTCCTTTGACTTTTTAAATGCTAAATGCTAAAATGCCAATAGTTTCATAACATGACTACGCCAGAGAAACGCCTAGAGTGTTCAGCTTTGCTAACCAAACTAATTCATGTAGTGGCGCCTGAGACTAATAGAAATAAATGATATGGCGTGTAAAAAGTAAACATTACTGAGGGCTATCAACCTCGTCAAAGTCTTGACAATAAACTTATCGATTGTTTACAAAGACTGCTTTCGGTAAGAATGTAGCAGCTACATCACAAGCATCCGGGAGCACCATACATGCCTCTGTACCAGACTTTTTTCAGATAACAGGCATGCATAAATACTTGCACGAACGGGTACGCCCAGCGAATCGATGGACTGGAATAATTCATAATAAAGATAGAATTGCCTCTCTACTCAACGAGTAGTGGCAACGGTTTCAGTGCAATCAACATGGATGACTAAAGGATCATAATGGGCATTATCATGGATGCGACAGACAGCCGTGCTGTAATAACAATTATTTTTTGGTCGTCAAAAAAATTCGTCAATTTTTTATTATTATTCTAGGTTATTCAGCGCAGTCATTGGCCGGGGCTGTGCAGGGAACCTACAATCTTAAGATCTGTTAGCAATTTATTTCTGAAAAAGGAGGATTCCAAGATGGTCAGCCTGTTGCTTACGATCGTGCGATGAAAAACTTTGTCTGTTTAACTGAAGACTCGGTTGTTACAGTTCCCTTAGTCACATCCAAGCCCAGATCTTTCAGTGCTCTCATCTGGGTAAAAAAACAAAAACGAAAACCATTAACCGAAGATAAAAATAGTACTAAAAAATTATCCATAAAAACAGGGGAAAAAAAAAGAACGCTTTAAGGGAAGTGCTTTCTTCTAGACTGCATTTTTCTACTGCATTACCATGTAGCCGTCTGGATAGGCGAAGACATGATCATGACATGCTACGATACCATGATATCTATACTTATATGCAGAAAAGAGAGATAATTTGAGTGTCAATCTTTCTGAAGGGAGTCGTACTGTTTGAGAGAGAGATTAATTCAAAAAAAGTTCCAACCAGGGAGTTCGGGGAGGGAGAGAGAGAGAGAAAGAGATCATAATGTGATATTTGTGTTGTAAAGAAAAATATTAGAATGATGGACAGAACTTACGTATTTTGCAGTATTTATCCAACAGAAAATCAATAAAAATTGATGCGAAAGTTTTTGTATTTTTCTTTTACCTAGCACGGAAATCTTTATCAATGGTTTCCCATAATAATAAATAAATAAATCTCTTCTAACGTTCATCGTTGTCGTGTCAAATTAAACGAAAAAAATTGCATGGTGAAGGAAAAATTTCACAAGGCAGGTTCAGAGTCACTTTACAGTATCAATGAGAGCACCCAGACGGTCACCAAAACTCAATTGTACCAGGGTTGCATTCGGATCAGAGTCCTGGTCAATTTGCAATATAGGCATGGGAACTGAACTCACGTCCGGATCAGATATCTGTCAAAGATGCTTTGTCCATGTTAGGGCCCCTAAAACAATCAAGATGAAAAACAAGATGTATGTGCTCACAACTTATAGACCATTATAGTTCGGCCGATACACTTCAGGAATGAATCTAGGTGGCTAGGATGTTACAGGAAAAACAAAATGGCAAGAACAGCGCAATCGGTTTCATAGGCAAAACAAAAAACAAGTGAAACAATTACGAGAGCTGCAAATTGTCCCACCACCAAAGAAAAACGCATTTTTCCTACCCATGACTTTTAATTAATTTGAAACAAATATCTGTCAAAAATTGACGGCATATCCGCGGGGGAATAAAAAAAGAAGAAAAAAATGAGAAAGGGAAAGGTACAAACCGTGGGAGAAGATCCCAGAACATCTGCTGAATTAACAGAAGATAGAAATATGTTCCTACACCACAGCCAGAGAAAGATACCAACCATTAAGATCGTGGCACACTCTCTATGAATACCAACCGCAGATAATAGTTTCTTTACTTTACACAGAACAAGTATGAACTGGAATCCCAGGGAATGCTATGAACTAAACGCATGCCGATAACTTTATCTACCCGTCCAGCAATCTAAAAGGCTAAAAATTCATGATGGGAAATGGATAATAAAATCTGTAATATCTTTCAACAAGCAAAAAGCCACGTGCAGGAAGATCTCACTGAATGCTCTCCAAAAACTAGAATAAGTGATCGGTTACAAACACTGAGCCCAGGAAATAGAGAATATATCACCACCACCCAACATGGCAAAATTCAGAAACTAGAGCGTCACAGTCAGAGGGAAATAAATGAGGAAACAAGCTTTGATGATGATAGAGGATGCAGAAAGAAATTGAAGAACACTTGAGCAGAGGAGAAGCTGGAGTACCAACAAGCGTCCCATAAATATAAGCTCATCTATGACAGGACACAAATATATCCATCCATGCTACCGGCCTATCTAAGCACATTAAAATCTAGACAGTAGAGAAATGAAAAAAAAAACGAAGGATAAGGAGGCTTGTCCGGCGAGATCATACAAAATATTCGAGCAAGAACAGTTGGGAGACAGAAGAAAATCTCTCCTCGCCGCAGTCATAGGCAGCCCATCGAACAGACAAAGCGCGCGGACTGAGGAATTGAGACACCGGAGAGTCTGAATCCGAGTCAAAAGCACAAGAAATCCCACTCCGGCATCCCGGCTCACCTCTGCGGCTTCCCCGGAAGACCAATCCGCGCGGCGAGCGACACATGGCGGAGGCGGAGAGGATCTCTCCCGGCAATCTCAACTGGCACGGACCTGGGCACTGGCCCTCCCTCTGGAAGGCTCCCTCGGCGGACGGGAAGGGAGCAGGTGGAGGACTGGGAGGAGAGGAAGCTGTTGGCGGCCGCCATTGTCGGAAGCGAGCGAGTGGAGACCGCCGCCCCTATCGTGCGCGCTGGCCGCGTGAGAACGGGAATATGCGAGTGCGGATAAACCGGAGACGATGCGGCTGATTTATACCGTAGAAATCATCGCCGGCCGAGTCTTGGCCGACGATTCCGGGTGGCGCCACGTCGGACGGGGCGTCATAGGATATTTACAACCGGCCAAAGTACCCCGCGTCCTCTTGCTCCGAGATATTTCCTTCCCGGGGAGGGTAGATTCTTCTCTCTTACCCCTCTCTCTCAAGGATAACACAAATTTTCCCCTAAAAGTTCAGTTTTATGTATATACCCACCCGCCCCGTCGGAGAGGCTACTTGTGCTATTTTTAATTAAAAAGGATCCCATCGCATGGCCTTCGGCGGACGCCACTCATTTTGTGGTGGGGTCCCCGTCGGCGATCCTGATGGGCCCGCGACGAATTGGCGGCCCAAACGGGGGGCGTCGCCGACGACGAGGACCGGAATCTATACAGTCGGAATCTGCCGACCGCGACATGACGTGGACGGAGGTGCGGCTGACGTGGCCTCTCACTCCGACGTGCCATTTCGCTTTTCTTTTTCCCGGTCGCCGCCCCCCGGGAAATTGGAAATTAAAAATAAAATAAAAAACAAAAATGGGCCAAGATCAGCGGCCCAAACTCATCGTATCATTCGCTCTTTTATTATTATCATCGCATCGCCATTACACCCCCAGGCGGGCCGCCGCCACGTCAGAAGCGGCCCAGCGGAGGGCGATGGGGGTGGAGCTGGTGGAAGTGTGACGTGGCGGGGCATCCGAGCGCGTCCTCCGGCGAGTTCCTGTCCGTCCACGTGGATCACCGGTCAGCCAGGCGCCGCCGATCGATCAGATGGACGTAAGGCGGCGGTTGACTTACTCTATCTGGGGGCGGGAGACCCAGAGGGAGCCAAGGGAGCGCAGCCGGGCGTGGTACTCTCCGACGGCCAGGAAGCACCTCGCCGCCTGCCGAACGGTCAGGATCTTCCGCATCTGCTGCAGCGTCTGCTGCCTCAGATTATCCGCCTATCAGCCACCAACACAGACATCAATGTAAATATCTCCATCTCTAGAGAGAGAGAGAGAGAGAGAGAGGAAAAAGAGGGGGGACGTGGCCGTTGAGTAACGACGAAGGGAGGGGCATCAATTGGGCCGAAAGCGGTGGGGACCAGAATTGGTCCGATGGCGGGGCGAGGGCGTGGCAACACGTGGCGAAGGAGCTACGCTACAGACAAGCGGGGGCGTTTAAAAGGGATGGGGCCCACGAGGCCGGTGCTCAGACAGCCTAGGGCTGCTGACGATAAAAAAACTCAATTAGGCCGTCCTGCCGACACGTGTGTTAACAGACCGAACAAGCCGAGAGAGAGAGAGAGGGAGGGAGGGAGGGCGACGGGTGGCTGGAGACGGAAGGGTAGGAGCGTACCTGGTGGACGAAGCCTTCGAGATTGGAGAGCTTCTGCAGGGCGAGGGCCATCTGGGCCATGTAGTCGCCGACGTTGGCGCCGTCGTTGAGCGGGCCGCCGGCGACGGTGTCCGTCAGCGACTGCTGGAGCTGCTCGAGGCCCTGCGAGAGCGCCTCCTCCGCCTGCTGCGACGACTCCTGCAGGCTGCATATCCACGCCAGCTGCTGCTCCGTCAGCGGGTCCAGCTGGGGGATCAGCATCTGTTCAATCCGCCAAGCAAATTATATATCTTTGATTAAATATACCATAAGACCGTCCTACATCTTCAATCTGCTGCTGCTCTCGTTACATAGACAAATAGATTGATTGATAGATGGATAGATTAATTGATTATCGCCCGAATCCTCCGCGCAGCCGAGAAAAAGTTCGAGGAAGGAGGTGAGACCTTGAGGATTTCGGAGGGGCGGAAGCCGCCCATCCAGAGGAACCACCTCTCCGCCGGCGACGCCCACATGCCGGTGATAATGTGGAAGACGTCCGAGCTTGCGGCGACGGCCTTGAGCTGGAAGATCTCGTCGTGGTGGGCGAGGCACTCGTCGACGACGACTCGCAGGTCGTCGTCCGCCAGTTGACCGCGCAGCCCCGTCCCCAGCTCCGACATGAGCTTCCTGTCCTCGTCCAGCCACCGGGCGTACTCCATGTCGAAGATCGCCGCGCCTGCAGAGGAGAAGCCGACCCCATTACAGTCGCGGCGCGTCGTGGCGATCTCGACGGGTTTCATTGGGTTCCAATTACCTGGGCTGACGCCGGATCCGGAGAAGAGACCCTGGAGAGCAAACCAGCACGAGGATCAGAATGGCGACGAGGAAATCCAGACACACACACACAGCTTTCCTCCCCGTGAGAGGCGGCGGTGGCGGAACCTGCGAGCGTGCTCTCTGTAGGTCTTGCTCCATCTGGGCGAGCTTCAGTCTGCATGTCTCTAGCTGCCGGACGTAGGCCTGATGAAGAGGCGTATAATATTAGCCCTCTGGTTTCGTCGGAACCTGAGATATGGACAAGGAGGATGGGACGACGAGCTCGTGCCGGTTTAGGGCTCCGGCCTGGTTAGTCAGTACCTTCTTCCTCAGCCGGCTCTTCCTCGCGGCCTCCCTATTCTGAGCCAGCCGCCTCATCGTCTGAGGTTGATGAACAACAACTGGGTTTCAGGGAAAGTTTCCAACTTCGGAGAGCCAAGCTCGTGGTCTCCATGCAGATGCGCGTGCCATGACATGCACGGTCCTCGTGGACGTGAGTAGCGAGATAGATAGATAAATACATAGATAGGGAGATAGAAAGATAGATGGATAAAGCTTTCATCGACAGACATAGACATGCAGGTATAAGCAGATAGATAGACAGACAGATAGAGCGAGAGAGAGAGAGAGAGAGAGAGAGAGAGAGACCTTTGCGTCCAGCGGCTTGCCGTCATTACTGATGAACTTTCTCTGCAACATTTAGAAGGGAAAACTGGGTCATTGGCGTCATTTCAGTTGTTTGGGAAGAAGAGAGTAGGGATCTATTGCATCCGGGGGAGGACGAGGAGGATCGAGAGAACCTCAAGGAGCGACATGGGAATTCTCTGGCGGGCAGTTCTAAGAGGTGCCTCTCCTCCTCCGAGGAGAAGCAGTACGGGGACCCTCTAAATACTGCTAAAAGATCATTGAAAGGCCATTTTTTCAAAGGGGTCGCGTGGGGAAGGAGAGTCCACTGTACACCCCCTGGCGAACAGATTGAAAGCTGCTCCTCGGAGGGGCTTTGGTACCTTGGTTGACATTAGGAATCGATCCCCTCAGAGCTGCGACTTTGTACCTCCTTGGGTCTTGCTTCAGGGGCGTCACGAGTCCATGGAGAGGGGGGAGAGAGAGAGAGAGAGAGAGAGAGAGAGAGAGAGAGAACCTTTTCTTGGGAGCTCACCTGATGACTCGCCCCCCCAGGAGGCGCTCCTCTGGAAGGATCGCCGGCCATCTCTCGCCCGTTCTGCTCAGGTATCTGCCACGAAGATACCTTCCTACTGGCTGGAGAGCCCGAGGCCAGATGAGCAGTAGAGTCTGTCTTCTGCGCAGATCCTGACTCATTGCTCTCTGCCGACCGCGAACTCCCCTGGTCCCATTTTTAGAACATGGAACACGGTTAAGACCCCGACGTTGCTCTCGACAGTGGGCAGATATCGTCTCCATTAAATTTCTCTGGCTTGGAACCAGAGCCAAGAGGGGGAGAGGATGGCCGTACCCAGCTCGCCTGCGGAAGCCTCATTGGCCAGGAGGGAAAGATTTCCAGGGTCGGCGGAGGAGGAGCTGGCCTTGCTGTGAAGAAGGCTGCGACGAGCAACAAAACGCAGAGATCAACAGAGCATCTCACGCGACAAGAAAGGAGATGAAGCCCAGAGAGTCGGTTTCAAAACGGGCTCCTCCGCTTTCCTCTCGCGCGGAGAACAGAGAGAGCAAGGTAGATAGAACAGGATAGTCCAGCTTCTCCCTTCCTCTTGCATATATCATCCCGCATCGTCATATTTCAGGGCATATGTATATTTAGGGAGAGAAAGGTAGATAGATAGATGGATAGATGGAGAGATAGATAGATAGATAGATAGAGAGAGAGAGAGAGGAGAGATGAGGGGATAGATAGTTGAAGAAGGGGGATAGGATTATAGAAGATGGAGCTAATGGAAGGGGCGAAGCACGAGCGGTAATGCCTACGCTTTCCGTCCGCGTCATGTCTCACGGGCACAACGCCTTGAATGAAATCCTCGTCCAGTTCTCCAAAGCAATCAGATCCATCTGGTGCACCGCTGGAACCACCAAAAACGGCACCACTGAGCAGCTACGAATACTATATAGAATTAGATCGATGAACTGGTGGCAGACAAAGCAGGCGAAGAGAAAGGAAACGGCCAGCCGATGAATCGGATAGGAACTCTTCTCCGCAATTGGGGAGAGAGGTGTAATCCCATTAAGGACTTTATGGGGGTGGAAAGAGCGGTAAGTGTCTTCTGATCTAACCATAGAGAGAGAGAGACAGTGAGAGATAGAGAGAGAGAGAGAGAGAGAGAGAGAGAGAGAGAGAGAGAGAGAGAGAGAGAGAGAGAAGAAGGGAGAGGGAAAGGAACAGTACAATAAATGTGGTGAAGTAGTGACTCCATTCAGGAGAAGAGCTTGACTTGAAGCTGCTGGTTCAGGGAGGCCGGGGTCTCCAGGTCGATGATGATTTGCCATCCAGTCGATCACCAACCTCTCTCGCTACTCTTCTCTGCTTCTATGGAGGAACTGCCATTGGCGGCGTCCCTTCGAGCTCTCTGGTTGTGCCAAAATATTGCTCGGGCTCTCTGAATTGAATGAAGAGGGGGATGCGGAAAGACGGAAGGATCAGGACGAGCTAATATGATCAGAAACTCAGATGATTCGTGTCGAGGAGAGAAAGAGACAAGCAAACAACCGGCGGAACTGCGACGCAGAAGAATAATATCGTCTACATGCAGGCCTACCGAGCGAGCGAGAGAGAGAGAGAGAGAGAGATGGAGCGTGAGAGAGAGAGAGAGAGAGATGGAGCGTGAGAGAGAGAGAGAGAGTTGGAGCGAGAGAGAGAGAGAGAGAGAGAGAGATGGAGCGAGAGAGAGAGAGAGAGAGATGGAGCGAGAGAGAGAGAGAGATGGAGCGAGAGAGAGAGAGAGATGGAAAGAGAGAGAGAGAGCCACGGGCTGTCTTCTTTTTATGGCGGAGAGGAGAATCACTGTGAAACCTGATTCGATCCTTGACCATACATCTTGTTGTCTTCTTACGAAACTAGGGTACAGTATTAGCAGCCGCGGCATTCATGCATCTGCGGTAGAGACGATCTTGTCCACGGGGCAGAGAAAACTAGCCAGAGAGAGAGAGAGAGAGAGAAACTGACGTGGGGTCTCCCAGGGCATAAACCTACTGGGACGGATGACTCCTATTCCACTCCTGGCAACCGACTGAGCGTCCCCACTGCCTTCTTCTTATCTGCTCTCTTCGGAGATTTTTAAAGCAGTGTATGAAAGTAGAGGAACGGGCCGGTCTGGAGCAAGCTCTCAGCACCCAGGACGCCTCCCGGCGCGGAACAAGAAAGTAGCCGCCGCCGCCGCCATCGAAGCCCCCTCTCCCCCCCGGCCACGGGATCTACTCAAGTCTCCCCTCACCAGACCCTCGCCGCCTTCCGCATCACCCATCGACAGGAGGAAGAGGAAGGGGAGGAAGGAGAGGAGGAGGAAGAGCAAGAACAAGAGCAGGAACGAGAGGAAGGAGAGAAAGTCTTCCGGTCATCTGGCAGCGCCGGCGGGTGGGACGTCTCCACGGCGGCGCTCCTGGTGGGACCCGGCTGGCTGGGCCGTGGATGCTCGGGATTATTAAAATCAGATGCCGTGGGCTTAATCGGCGGCCAGTGATAATTAATCCAGCCGCCGGTGGGCTCCGCCGCAGGAACAGTCTAAACTCTGTTAGTCACCCACCCCGCAGCGGTCAGCCACAGGCGCTGCGGCATAAGATAATTTGATGTCGCCACGATGTCGACATTCTACCGCCGGTGACCTCCAAAAAGGGCCTCCATGGTGGCCCATTAACGGCCCTCCCCAGAGGAGGCCTCCGTGCAGAGATTCGAGATCCGGCCCAGTAGCGATCCCCCTCATCGGACGGCCATGATTGGCCCGCTGTACGGTCGCCTCATCAGGTTTATGGAAGGAGGGGGAGCGCGCTCTGCGGCGCGCCGGAGCTACGACGGCGGGTGATGGCGCAGCTTCTCAACGCGCACCCGCGCTTCGTCGCCGGCGGCCGCCCTTCGCCGGCGGCGGATTCGCCTCCGAGGCGGAATTACGCCGCCGCGTCCTTGCTGAAGGTCGACCCCCCTAGCAGGTCGGAGTGGGCGGCGCTGCAGAGGAAGGTCGGCGGAGGGGGCCGGCACTCGTGCTTCTTCAGCGACGGGCGGAAGCAGGTGGCCGCGGGACTTGTGGGCTTATGATTTCTGTGCTCTGATGCTCCATCTCTGCGCCATACGTGTTTCGGCTGTGATTTCTGTCGTTCGGGGAAATCGTCCGGGAACGGTGGGGAGAAGAAGGGGGGAGGCGTTCGTGAAATTCAATGGCGATTTAGGGCGGCAGCACGAGCTCGAAGCTCCGTTTTTTCTGTCAGAGTTGCTGCTCGCGGCGGCCTCCATCTCCGTCTAATTCGGTCTCTTGTGCCTCCTGATTGGTTCGTGAACCAGGACCAAGCTAAGAAAGCCCTGGAGAGCGCGCTCGGGGGGAAGAAGACGGAGTTCGAGAAATGGAACAAGGAGATCGAGAAGAGGGAGAGCGGCGGCGGCGGCGGCGGCGCTTCGGGGCGGGGGGGATGGTTCGGGGGCGGCGGATGGTCCAGCTGGTCCAACGACGAGCACTTCTGGGGCGAGGCCAAGCAGGCGGGCATCACCCTGGGGGCGCTTCTCTCTCTGGTACGCTTCTTCCCTCTCTCCTCTCCCCTCCCTCTGACGCTCGCCGTCATCATCATGTTGCCGGCTTCTCTCTCTCTCCCCGCGCAGTATCTCCTGCTCACCAAGGGCAGCGTGATGTTCGCCGTGGTCTTCAATTCCCTGCTCTTCGTCCTGCGAGGGATACGAACCCGGGCGGAGTTCGTCGTCTCCCGCGTCTCCGGCAAGGTCTCCGGCAAGGCAACGGCGAGCAGGTCGCAGGTTGCTACGACGACCCAGGCGTCCTCTGCCAAGGAAAGAATCGCGAGCAAGTGGGGATCCGGCTGACGCTCCTCTTCCGCGGTCGACTGACCCAGAAGCCCGAATCTCTTCGAGGAGGATATGGGTAGGAGGAGGTCGGAGATCCTCCCCGCCGCCACCCGTCGCCGTGTCTCGATCGAATGAATGTAACGGTGGGACTCCTTCCATATGCTCCTCTGGTTCAGACGGCCGGCGCTTGCCTGGCCTGCGGGGCAGGTCGCCGAGCCTGTTCCCCCGTAGAAATTTTTGCTGCTGCTGTTTCTTGAAGAGGAAGACCGAGCTCACTGCCCCGATTATTCTCTCTGTGGTGGATCCTCGTATCTGACGGCCGTCCTCTGCCGCCGCGTGCCCCTGGAACGCGGCGGCGCCACCAGACGGGGCTATGGAGGACACCGCTCCTCGCCTCCGACAGTGTGAGCGGCGCTCTTCTTCGGGGAGTACGAACGCCGCCGGTGGAGCGGGAATGGCCGCCAGGAGAGAGGATGGCGGGCGAATGGGGGTAGAATTTTTTTGGGATTTCAACACAAATCGCCCAAATCTTCTTCGGTTATTTGCGGAAGCCCCCGAGTTACAAGGGTGCGTACGCAAAATCGTCGGGAGTCATCGAGCCTTTTAGGGGGGGTGTTTATATACATAATTTATTTGCGGGGTTCTTGCGCCGTTGTATGCTTTAGCGGGGAGCGAATTGAGAGAAGAAGACGGCGCAACTCTATCCAGTAAAGACAGGTAGGAGGAAAGGGGGGGGGAAGGGGCCGGAAATCATCTCGAGCCCCCTCCCCGCAGCCCCTCGGAATCCCTCGCCCCCGCGATCCTCGCGTCTGTTCTCGGCGGATCGGTCCGGCCGCTTTGATGTCCTCCTCCTCGGGTTGCCCGTGCTTCGATTGCGGGTGGTGTCCTCCGCCGGCAGGAGATAGAGGGCGAGGCGAGTCGTAGGGGGGAGCGAGCCCTAAAGGCGGCAGTCTGGTCGGTCCTCTTCGTTCGGGGAGTCCAGCCTTCCTAGGGCTCCAGGGGTTCCCGAGGGAGGGTGCGGGCTGGCGCGGCGCCTCCTGGTTTCCTTGCCTAGGCGCGATCGCTGTGGCGCACTGAGGACGCCCGCGCCCCATGGCGGGGAGGTCAACCAGATGGGAGACGGATCCGCTGTTCTCGGCCGCCGAGGTTGTGCAGGACTCCGCCGACAGGTCGGTAATCTAACTGCGTCCCGGTGAATACTTTGCCAGCTCTACAATGGTTGCTCTCGGTGATCTTCGTCTTCCTCCGTTCCCCCGGTGCCCGGCCGCATTGCCGCGTCGATTTGGACGTCTGTCCTCTGGGTCTGGTTCTCTACCTGGTCTGTGTCATCTTCTCCGCGTAGACGGACGATAAGGGGAAAACTTTTCTCACAATCGCCGGCGGAGACCTCGCTCCGATAAGACCATCTAGTAGAAGTTCCCATCTTAAGATATCATCCCTCTTTCCGCTCCTGCTTTCTTTTCAAAGAAACAGAAAACCGATACACTCAGATATCTTCGCCATGGTATCAGAGGTGCACCACCTTTGAGAGCTTTCCAAGTCGTCATGGCACCTCGCCTCTCGCATAGTTTTTCCATATCGTCAGGGACTGATAAGAACACAGGATCATCATCATCATCGTCGTCGTCGTCGTCGTCCTTGTTTCCCATGTCGACGGTGTCGGCAACCCGGATCACGACAGATCGTGGCTGTTCTACAGATTGGGAGCTCATCGTAGCACGCTGAAACTTTAGCGCGCTGCTCAGCAGACAGATGTAGTTATTTGAGAACCTAATTTCAGATAAGAATCATTGAAACCCAGCGGTGTCGCGCACTTCTTAGAAGCTTACCCAGCTTTGTACCGCATTCATTCGTCTCCCGTTTGCGGTTGTGCTGTTTGGATCAAGAACAAAGCCCTCGCCTTGCTCAGAGATGGGAATGATTCATGGCGTTCATCATGTTGTCGCATCTAGCTGTGGAGTCGTTCCATTTTGGCTGGCATCTGCTCATCTTGGATGAACCACCCTGCACCCGTATTTGGCCCAGATGTCTTTCTTGAGTGATCGAGTTCTTTTTTGGTCAAACGCAGGATGGAGTCGCTTTATCGGTTGCTGATGCACGAGCTGGACCTCGTTCATGAAGACCACCACAAGGACCACAGAATGCTCGGCAGCAGCAGCTCCTTACAGTTTCACCGGCGCAACCTTGTGACCGCTGTCGAAACGGCAAGATGGCAGGTGGTCCTCTCTCGCCGATCATCAACGGCTGCGAGATGTGCCGAGCTGACTTGTTCGGTGGTTCCTCTTCTTTCCTTTCCGGCTAGCTGGAGGACTTTGAGCGAGCGGTGCACGCCATATCCGACGAGACCGGTTCGAGGGAGCACGCGATACACGGGCACAGGCAGTTCATCGGCGCCATCAGAGAGCAAGTCCTCCAGGTGCAGAGCGCCTTGCAGGAGATGTCTGTCGGAGATTCCGGCACGGGCATGCAGTGGGCGACCCTGAATGAACCCGACGCGGCCGGCTTGGCGTCATTCCTTTCTGGCGATAACTCACCTGGCGCTCCTCAGAGCAACGTCGTCGTCGGCGAGCTCTTCCTCGGTTCAGCCGGGGCGGCCGACGAGATCATAGAGGTGGGGCAGCCCGACGAAGCGCCCTCGGAGCCGGGTGACATGAGGCATCTGAATCATGCCTCCAGTTCGAATTATCACTCGCGGGTCCCAGGTAATCTGGAGAATGGGTATAAGACCATGGACGATGTGGCGAATCGCAGCGGCCCTGGAGCCGGCGAATCGACCACACGGCGGCGCCTCCTTGCCAACAGCGGGGCAGTCAGGTATCTGCTGGAGTTGATGAATAGATTTTGGCGTTCAGACAGGTACGGGCATTCCAGGACATTTACGAAGAAGAGAAAAGATGGAGAAATAATGGATGACACTTTGGTGGAGACTGATTATCGCCGAAAGAGAGCATCCTACTCTCTCGACATTTCCTCGGCTGGCCAGGTAGGCAAGCATGCACCGTCACTTTGGGCATGTGCGGTTGAGGATATCGTTGACTTTGCTCCAAGATCACCAATTTACTTTTTTTGTTTTTTTTTTCAATTTAAATCGATATATATATATATAATATTGATTTGTGCTTGAATGTTTACAGAGTGGGCAACCACGGATGTGCTCGGCCTCCGGCTTTGGGATTTGTCCGAGACCAGATTTTCGTGAGCTGAGGGCTGCTGTGCATCTCGGTCAACTGTTCGAACCCCTTTCTAGAAGATTTGAAAGACTCCGGGGCTTATCTCAGCGCACTCCCTTTCACCTGCGCTCGCCGCTTACGGCATTGATCGGAGTAACTCTAGTAGGTGAGCTTGTCTTCTTGATATCAGCGGCCTTTCTTGATTATTTTATTGATTATTTTTTTATTTTGTCTGGAAAAGCTGGGACCGGGCTGAGAGGAAACTAGAAAATATCTTCGATAAAATTCACGTGATTTTATCTTATTTTTCTTCATGTGAATTGGCCTTACAACAAAGCAACTCTCGATAATCTAACAAAGCCTGGGTGGGTCTTGTTTCCAGGTGTCTAACTGGGTGATCCTGTTCAAATTTTTTTTTAAAAAAACGGAGATTATGCCGATTGTTGCCCGAATCAAAAGAATGGAGGAGACTGACTTTTCATGCCCCCCTTTCTGGTGCAGGTGTTCTGGGTTTCGGGTGGCTGATGTGGTAGGGCAGCAGATAACTATGCCTTCCTGTTTCTATGTTGATCTGCTGCGCTTAATTCTTGGGGCATCCTACCTCAATAGATGAAGGGTGCATGGAACCGGGGGGAGGAAGATTATTGTGTACATGTGCACTTTTTTTGTGTGGAAAGGGAATAAAATCTGAATGCCATTTTTTGATTATTTTTGGGTTCGGACTCACTTGATGATTCAGTTGTAGAATTATTTCTGGAGATCTCACTTCGAAACTGTAAAATTGATGAAAAGAAGGTGCTTGAGAGTTTTTTTTTTTAAAAAAAAAAAACAGGCAGGAAATCCAGAGCAGCTCCATGTTTCATCAAAGATTGATTGGCGTAAGGAAAGGGAATAACCTATTAATGGCGACCAATGCATGTTGATTCTGGCTAGTTGTTACCCCCATCCATGCCTAAATAACTCGATCGTGGTCTACATCCTCCCTGTGTAAACGGAGAGAAGAGGATGCCATAAATGGCTGTTAATTAAGCAATGGGCATCAATTAAGGGGCTATGATTCGCAATTAATCAAGTGCAGAGGGGCTCAAATGATTTTCAATGAACAGCGGACTGATGTCAAGGTGGGATGGTATTGGGAAAGAGATACGGACTGGAGGGGGCTGGGTTCCCTATGATTCCTGGACCCGAGAGGCCAGCCTGTGGATTTGGGCTGGGCCCAATCACCTCGGCCCATAAAAGTGGCTGCCTGTAGATTCAGAAGCAGTGTAGTCGGTCAGATGCGGAGAAGAGGAAGAGGAAACAGCGAGAGGACAGAACCAGAGCGCCGATGGCGTCCGCTTGCTCTCTCGGATGCCCGCTCCATGAGCAGAAATGTCTGTGCAGCGAGAGAGGGACGGAGAGAGAGACGAACTGGTCTTCCTTCCGTCAGAGGGAGGCGGGGCCGGAGTTCTGCCAGTCCCGAGTCCGCTCCAATTCCATCAACGATCCCAGGGAGCGGCGCATGAGGATCCCCTGACCCTTCTGCCGAGGCAATGGGCCCGATCTTTCCACTGCACGTTCAGGCCGCGTCGCCACCTCACCGCTCCGCGACGCCGGGCTACTACCCGACGGGAAGCTCTTCACGTGGCGGAGTCCAGGTGGCCGGGCGGCAGGCAGGCTTTCCCCCGATTCCATGATCTTGTCAGAGGACGCTCCTTGGCGCCGGCGGCAGCAGGGTAGCACCAAAACGCGCGACCAGGACCACGCTGTAGCAGCCGAAGATGACTCGGGGGATACACCGGGCCTTGTGATCCGACTGGCCTTCCTTCGTCGGTTCCTGTCCCGATCGGAGAGGACTCTCCCGATGCACGAGACCTTGGGGGACGTCGGCTCCAGCACCGGCGGCTTCCCATCCCCGCCCAACCGAGCACCCAATTTCTTGGGGAAGAACTGCCCGCTGGCGGTGTGCCGGCGCGAGCTGCGGCTGAGGTAGCCAGAGTCCCCGAGCCTGTTCGGCAGAGCGATGATCGGGCCGTTGAACTTGGCGTAGTAGCCACGGGAAGCCGCGTGGAGCAGCTTGGAGTTCCCGCGGCGGAGCGCCGCCCCGCTTCGGTCAGAGATCCCCCTGGCGGAGCCGTCGCGATCGAAAGGGGCGACGGCGTTGCGGTCAATCCAGCCGATCACGTCCTCCTCCGGCAGACGGAAGGACTCCGCCGGAATTTCATCGTCTCCGGGCGGCGGCGAAGCGTTCTGAGGGAGGTCTTCCGTTCCCCGGCCTCTGACCTGGTCGACGAGCGTCTCGCAGACCACCTTCCCTTCCTTGCCACCTCCCAACCCTGCAATCTCCGCCTCCGCCACCTGTGGCATCTGATACAACCAACAGTCGAGGGGGGAAGAGAGAGAGAGAGAGAGAGGTCTCGAGGAGCAAGGAAGAGGGGGGTCCCATTTTAAAGGATGGAGAAGAAAGTCAGAAGAGCGCGAATGTCTGGGGGTATTTACGTAATCTCGCACAGCTCACGACGACCTGTGGACCTGTGGGCGTGACGTAGGAGGTTTTGGGAGACGCGTGCGCCGAGCACGAACAAAGCGTGAACCCCCATAACGCCGAAGATCTCATCTCCGCCGTTCGATTTCCGTGACCCCCCCCCCTCATCATCGTCCATCGCGCTGGGCCATAATCATATTTCCTTCGTGGGCCCTCACCACTAATGGGCCTTTTCGGAGTCCGCTTGTCCAAGGCGGGGCCCAGTAAGACTTCGACCCACGACGGCGATCGTCCGCTCCCCGTCTAGCCCCCCGCAATATTCTGTATCAGACGAATCACAGCCGTCGATTTCCTACACCTTCCGAGGCGAGCTAACAAGGGGCCTTTGGGGGTGGGTTGGTGGAGGTGTCCTCTAGCGCTAGTCAAGAGAAGAAGACGCGTGATTTCTGGAGATGATACTATAGTTTTAATGCCCAACTCTGACGAATCTGGTGCACCAAAAATTAAATATATAAAAATTCTCGGTACTAAAACCCAATCATCATCAGCCCAAAACAAACATTATAACTGAACGTTAGGATAAACCCTTCATCTTTAAAGACCTTTACACCATCAACATAGTGAAACAATAATACATCAGCTAAACATGTTCTTATTTATGGGGCATCAAAACTTTACTTTATGTTTTCTTCTATTTTAGATCCATCACATGACACATCTCTCCTTTAGGCCATTCAATCATCCTTTAGAGTTGCTAATTTCAAGTGGGCCACAATAGAAATTAAGAAGAGGGGAGTGAATTGGTTATTTCATGAAACAATAAAATGCCTTAATTAGCTGATTTTTTGTCCAAACAAGGTGTTTGAATAATTTAGGAAATGTCACACTAAATAGTTGGGAGTTTAACACCATGCACATATTGCCCTCTCCAAAGACATCACTCATATTCTCTATTATTAATATCTAATTAGGTAAAAATATGCTCAATAAAATGGTGTCAACTCGTCTCATCTAGAGTTTTTGTTGGAAGGGGCTAACACACTAGTCCTTGAAAACTGGCTCATTATTATAGGACTATTGTCGTCGGAAAGCCCGTTGGTGCTAGCGACATAGACAATAACCTAGCATGATTCTCTATTTAAATCTTCAAAATAAATGCACGTAGTTTGAAAGTGGTAGAATTGTTTTAGCTAAGATGATAATGATTTGGCCTTCCTAGCCTGGTCCAAAACTCCATAAATACCTGGTATAATAGTAAAATACTTGAAGAACACCAAGCTCCAGCTCTCTTGTAGTCGATTCAAGACTCCAGCAACTTGAATGCCCTTTGACATTTACCTGTAGATTCACATCTCTAATCGAGCAAGGATCAAGCCCATTATTCTCTATTGAGTTGTTGAATTATCATCAGGCATGTCCTCATTCCAATTGTTCTCGATGCAACTAGCTTTTTATGTGCTTTTATTTCTACATGTCCCCCCTTGAATTATGAAATTTTCTCTTATTAAGGCTAGCTTTTGTTGTTACTTCCGTGTGATTCTTTTTTGATGAGCGAGTTTTCAGAGTAATGTGGGATTCATCTGTTGACACCGAATTGGGCGACGATCCCACCAATGCGTACCACAGATCCTGCAGACGACGGCAAAGAAATCTCAACCTCTGATTAGAGACTGGAGGGGTGGGGGTGATGGGAATTCTATGAATTTTGGAGACGATCTAATTTGAACCTGCACAATTCTAACAGATCCGCGTCACGTCCCCACAAACACACTGGAAGGAGAAAGCTGAGATCATACAGATGAAAACTGAATGATATCATACAGCTTGAAGACGACGGCAGCGAAATTTGAACCTCCGGTTCGGGACTGGAGAGGTGGAGGGAGCAGAATTCACGCTGTTTCATGGGAGAAAGCTGATATCATACAGGCAGAAGACGACGTCATCGCTTTACAAGAATGTACACACAGACGATCCTCGGTGGGGTTGCTGGGGGTTTCTCCGGTCTCCGTCAAGCGCTGTGAGCAGCTTCAGTTTTCTGGGAATGAAGAAGCCGGGATGTCAGATCTAATGACGGAAAAAGCTGCCGAATCCCCAATCAGGGCAGAAAATCTATCGATAGAAAAGCAGAACGGGAGATCGGGGGGAGGAAATTTGACCGATATATACTTTTGTGATAATCAGCCTTCTAATTATCAGTTAATGCAAGACGGAGATTGGTGAAAAAAATTCCAGGGATAGCGGATGAAGGGGAGAAAGACAAGGATCTTCTGCGCGGTCATCATTGGAAGAATTCATGTTTTCTGCCTATATTTACTCATTCGTCTTTCCAGATTGAAAAACCTGGTATCGATCCGGAACATCAAATTGCAGGACAAGGACCCTCTGGGAGTCAAATCATAGCAAATGAGCGATATAGCCACCTTGAGCTCAGAAAGTGCGAAATTAAAACGATAAATAAACGTCAAGGAAACACGCTGATGATCCCATACCTCTGCGGCCGACGGCTTTCCCGTCAACTTCTCTGCCTCAGCCTTCTCCCTCTCCACCTTCCTCTTCAGCTTCTCCATCTTCTCCCTCTCCATTTTCTACATCCACAAATTTACAGAGAGACAACACCGATCAAATCGAGGTTCAGAGATCGGAAGTGGAGATCGAAGAGAGGACAGAAACACAGGGGTTCGAGAAAATGAGACACCGGAGGACGACAATATGATTCCGCCGCGGACGCGGAAAACGAACCTTAATATAAACATTCTCTTTTGCCATCTCTTCCTCGCTTAGGATCTTCCCCTGTCCGCCGCTGAGCCATCTCTGAGCACTCGCCAAGGCCGCCGAGGAAGACGACGTAGGCCGGCGGATAACCCTCGCGATCGCGCATCTCATCGCCATCTCTCTCTCTCTCTGTCTCTGTCTAGAACTCCAGAGGATTCCTCGCAGAGCCGAGCACCGCCCACTGTACTAGACAGTGCTGTCCCAGGTATTTATAGCGAGACCGGAGAGAGAAACCGGATAACGACGAGGCAAAACCTGGGGGGTTGTTTTCCTGGAAGACGTGGCAAGCGGTTTCGAGAAAGCTCGGCCGCCGGCGGTTTCGGATCCAGGGGCCTTGGTGGGGTCCGGGTGGGCTACTGATGGGCTCCCCCGTACGCTCCCGGCTGTGGATGAGTGGCCCGATAAATAATATAACAGGCCAAACTCGAAGAACGGCCCATTAATCGGGCCACGGTATTATGGGCCCAGCCCATTTTCACCGTTTTTTTACACTCTCGCGATTCACGGCGAGAGCCCAATATTACGTGGTTAATTAGATTTTTACTATAAATCTGTCGCCGGCGTCGTGAGGAAAATGAAGGAAGCACGCCAGCGTTCGCCAGAGAGCGAGAGAGAGAGAGAGAGAGCGCGAAGGAGAGAGGAAACTTGGTGACGAAGGAGGTGAGCGGATTAGGGCTTTGAAGCTGCAAACTCTACTTCGGTCGCTGCTGCTCTTTGCTCTGATCCGGATCCGGATGTCGCTTAATGTTTCGTGTTTAGCTTACGATTCGATTGATTTCGTCTAAGATCTCTCCTAGATTCTCAACAGATTTGGCCTGGCATTTTCCGCGTGTTACTGATTTCGAGAATTTTCGCTTGGGTTGGATCGGTTGCCGATAATTTATTTCTTGTGCGTGCTTCCGCGGCCGGAAGGGGTTATTCTCTGCCTGGAGCTTGTGGCCGTCGCGTGATGGTGATTTTCTGGTTTTCTGCTGCTCCAATTAGACATCTCCGTTTTGACCCGAGGCGATCATTTAGTTTGTGCCCCTCTTGAATTTCTCAGCATAAATCATATCGTTTCTGGTGAAATTTCGTACGATGAATTGATGTAACCTGTCAAATCTAGTCTCTCCCATCAGTAGCTTTATGATGCCTTCCATTGTGGTGTATGCTCTAACCAAAAAAATCAATCTCATTCATCTAGAGATATCCGTGAATGTTCAAGACATACAACGTTCGTCTGTATTCTCCTATGGTTGACCTAAGGATTCGCTAAAGTGTTGGATGATGTGGAATGGCTCAGCTATCTAGGGGGCTCACTACCACGCATTGTTGAAACGTGGAGGCCCTGCATCCCTCTCTCGTGGAATGGTTTTTCTAGATATTTTTGACGTCTTTGCATCCTACAGAGAAAAAAATTGTGCCCCGAATGATTTCCGTGATTTTGATTTGTCTGTGTTCTTTAAGTTCCATGTTACAAGTGATCATTTGTTGTTGCTATATGCTCTACTTATGTGAAGTTGACAAATATTTCATTTGAGCAGATTTGTGAAGAACTCCAGTTGCTTTGATCTTATAACACAGCCATGAGTAGACAGCCACTTGTATATAGCTTTGTTGCGAAGGGAACAATTGTGCTTGCAGAGCACACATCATTTTCTGGGAACTTCAGCACACTAGCTATCCAATGCCTTCAGAGATTACCATCAAACAGCAACAAATTTACATACTCGTGTGATGGTCACACTTTCAACTTTCTCGTGGACAGTGGATTTGGTATCCATTCTTTTATCAGTTGTACATTTATTAAATGCGGCTTGTTTGAGGAAAAAAACTTCTATCATTCTTATCTTTTTTCGCTGTATCTGTAGTTTTCTTGGTTGTGGCTGATGAGTCAACTGGGAGGAGCATACCCTTTGTGTTTCTAGATAGAGTCAAGGATGATTTTATGCAGCGTTACGGGGCGAGTATCAATGCAGGGGAATCTCACCCGCTTGCAGATGAAGATGATGATGATCTGTTTGAAGATAGATTCAGTATTGCATATAATCTTGATAGGGAATTCGGGTATGCACTGTTGATGTTGTTCCGGTCATTATAGCGATTAGATAATACTTATTTTGACATTGAGATGGTAATCACCAGGAAAAATAATATATTCATAGTTTTTGTAGATTTACTCATCGTGATAGATTGTATGCCGACCCATTTATTTTCATAATATGTTACCTTATAATGGCAATAAGACACCTTGAAATTTATGGAACAGGCCAAGGCTGAAGGAGCACATGAATTATTGCATCACTCACCCTGAAGAAATGAGTAAACTATCTAAATTGAAAGCTCAGATTACGGAGGTGAAAGGGATCATGATGGACAATATTGAGAAGGTGAATATTTTTTGCCTTGCACAAAAGAAGTGCATGTTTTATTTTCATTTTTTCCGGATAGAATATCTTAATGTTTCAAGATCCAATGCTTTACTACTCTTTTGTGTTACCTTCATCTGGAGCTACCTGGTGATAGAAAGAAGCATCCAATTTTTCCTTCATGTGCGTAGCTGTAGTCCAGGTTCTCATTGGTTTGGTGATTTATCATCTGGTTCCACCATCTGGTGCTTAGTGCAGCCTCTTGTTGGAATCAACGTCATAAACGGACAATGCATTTCAGGAAACACGCTTGCTTTGACTAGTATTTCTCTTTCTGCATTCTCACAAACTATTAATTGTTAGCGTTTAGTTTTGCCAGTTATACACAATTAGGAAACTGAACAAAATTAATTCGAAAATATAGAATTTTTCTGTATGTTTCGTTTGCTGTATTGCACCGGCATTTTTCTGGCACAATAATTACTCTAAACCGTGAAACAATCGTGGGGCTGTATCTGTCAGAGATTTTTTAAAAGTGTAAGTAGGTTTTTGACTGTTGAAACTTCTGGTCCGATTTTGCTTTGTTATTTGACCAATGGCTAGTTCGGAGCATCCGTAGACCAGAAATCATCATGGTCTGGGCGATTGAAAAGGATGTTAGGGTGGTCGGTGGGCACAAAGAATCAGTGGGGGAGGGAATGACATGCAGTTGGCATTCTCCTATGGAGAGCACGCTTTGGAGATTTGGGTTTATATACATCAATTAGAGATCTGAATATGACCCAGTTACAATGCGCTCCGACAAAATTATGCAGATCCCATCCGCCGCAAAAGGAGAAGACCTCCGATTACGTTGACTTTTGTGATCCCAACGATCCTCTGGGCTCTGATTCAGATGTCTCCACTAATTTTGTTGGAGACCACCAAGGCCCCCACCACCCCTGACAGGCACTCATTTGCAGGTTCTTGATCGAGGGGAAAAGATAGAGCTCTTGGTGGATAAGACGGAGAGCCTGCAGTTCCAGGTCCTGCATCTCCTCTCTGCAAAAGCTTCATTAGACAGAAGAAACCCGAACCTCCCTCTTGAAATAATACATCGGTGTGGTGTTTTCATTAATCTTTTCACGCCAGGCGGACAGCTTCCAGCGGCAGGGCAGGCAGCTCCGGCGGAAGATGTGGCTGCAGAATCTCCGGATGAAGCTCATGGTGGTGGGAGCCGTCCTCGCTCTGGCGGTCATCGTGTGGCTGATGGTCTGCAGGGGGTTCAAGTGTTGACGCAGGGAGCCGAGCCGCCGGACGACTTGCCCTCTTGTAAGCCCAGCGACAATCAGCGTTTTTCTTCGGGAGCAGGTGGCGCTCTCGCGACTTCGTTCGCTCCGCGTGTATATATATATATATATATACACATCTACATATGTACTATGTTTTGCTGCGTTGAGTGAGATCCATGTGGGGCGCCAGTAGCAGGCAGAGCCATTGGCTCTAGGGCGACGAACGAAGCCACTCGCTCGATGCTCTCTACCCTGTGCCGGCCGGTCTGCCTGGAAGGAGGAGCCAAGACAGGAGGGTCACCCCCCCCGGCTCTGAGATTTAAACGTTCAGATCCTGCGGAATTAGTCGGGGAGAAAGACGAAAGCGACGGGCGGATTAGGCTGCCCAGATGATCGAATCGGCAGTCTTATTACAGAGCAGAGTCTTGAAAGGAACGCGGCGAGTCTTCTTCTTCTTCGACGGCGGTTCATGGGCCCATGGCAGCTGGGCTCAAAAAGAGAGGGGCAGGGGGGAGGGCGAAGGGAAGGACGAGGAGGATCACCCAAAGAGAGTCTGGAGTCGAGTCGGAGTCGGAATCGGAGACGGTGTTCAGATGAAGTTCCGGATGTCCAGAGACTTGGCGTCGACCATCTGCTCGTCCTTGAACTCCTCCCTGAGAGCGGGCGGCGGAAAAGACCACAAATCGGAGAGAAGCATTGAGAGGCAAGGAATCCAGGGGGAATATGGGTGGCGTACTATATTTAATCAATCAATCAATCAATCAATCACGCGATAAATAGAATAAAGATGATGCGAATGAAGAAGATCACCTCTTGAGCTGGGTCTCCATTGCCTCGACGGCATCCTTCTTCAGTTCCTGCAGCTGTTCTTTTGCGATCTTGAGCTCCAGTTCCTCCTCGTACTTGGGTAGGCTTTCTTTCGATATGCCCAGCCTGGTTTCAGATTGTTCATATACAGTAGACACAGGGGGGTTTCAGATTTTGAGCTGCCTGATCGAACCTTACAAAAATTCAGACTAAATTGAACAGAACGCTGTCGCGTGTGGCGCGATGTGTGCGGAAGCAACCCAGAACTTGAACCATGCATCGTTAAGATTGGGGGGTCCGAGCGCACGAGGCACTAGAATAAAAATCAGATTGCAGACGAAGCATGAAGCGTTTATCACGCGGTCTAACAAGAAACGCCGGCGTGCGCTTTAACTTACTTCTTGTTGACCTTGTCGAATTCGGCCAAGAGAAGGGACATCCCCTTCTTGTCAGACCTCAGAAGGGGCTTCTTGATTTCTTTCTCCACCTTCTCCAGGGCTTCCATCATCAGGGCCTCCGCACCAAGATCATCTGTGAGCCCCCTCCTACAGCAGAAATATGTCAGCTGAGGGAGCCTCCAGTGACAGAGGCGCAAAGGAATTGCTCCGCCACCAGGTAGGGGGCTCGGCTTAATTTACTACAAGTTAACAAGAATAACACGCGATGAAAACTGGAAAAAAACAAATATGTGGAATCTAAAAAGTTATGCACACCTATCACCAAAAACCTGCGGTAGGTGACCTTTCCGCGGAAATAAACTATGAGTTTAAAGTGCCGAAGTTGATCTTTCGAGTAACGTCATTATATTTTTAAAATACACAGTAATCCTATGAATCGCATATCATCTAGAATAGGAGGTCCGCTGCGTATTCTTTACATCTACTTTTTAAGTCCAACGCCATTTCGCACACATCTCTTCTTAAAAGGATGGTGGGTTTAATTCGCTAGCGTTCATGTTTTTATTACCATTGCACTCCATAAATTACGTGCAGGAGATGCATTAACAATGTATACTCGATCATTGCTACTCTTTCGTGCTGCTTTTACATGATGGAAAAATCATTAGGACAATGTGCTTAAGATATTTAACCGTAATAATTCTGTACCTGACTCTTATCTCCTTCAGAGTCAACAAATAGGTACGTGCATCCTGGATTCCTTGAGTCCGCTCCTCAATGGTGTACTTAATCCTCTCAGATTCTGAGAATAAGCCCGCTCTGCATGGCACATATAGGACAGGTCAGACATTTTTCGATACGAATTTTATAATTAAAAGGACTATGCTGCACAAGTCTAAAATTTAAACCTCAATATCCAGAAAGTAGAATAGGCACGTGAATTAGTTTTCTTTTCACAAAGAGAATCAAGTTAAAAGAAAAATTGTACCGTCGGTTACCCAACTCTCAAAATTTATGGATTCAGTAATTAATAAATTGTGGAATGTAAAAATGGCCAGGTATTTTTTCACTTCAGAATGATTAAATATATCAGAACTGGGCAACAACACCAAAAAAACACAGACGTTAAAAATGTGCGCCTTTCTGTTAATTAAGATTTTCAGACAATACTGCCAATTACTCCAATAAGCTCCCCCCACAGTAGTTTTGGCAAAAAGTTACTCAGCGAACCACGATCACCATTGCCATTATGATCTAAGCTGGCAGAATAACATTGCCAGGATTTCTGTAAAATTTAATCAAATAATAGAATTATGCAAAACAATAAAAAACAACATACTTCTCTCTCACGGTCTTCATAACCTTTGCGTACTGACTGACTGCAGCGGGATCCTCTGGATCAATAGTAATTTTTTCCTGCCTTAGAATTCCAAGAGCTACGTCGAATTTCTTCTTAACATCCAGAAAGATGTTCTTCAGCATCTCTTCAAGAATAAGATATGTATCAATGACGGAATTGGATGCATTAACGGACATAACATTTTGAAGCAAATATAACAAAAGCCATTTTAATGATTAAATACTGAGTCAAGGATACAACAAAGAGGCTCTCCAGAAGTTCAAATGGCAATTAGATGTTCCATGTCCTGAACACCTTCCCTCTAAATGTCCCTTTACTCTCGAGAGTGAGCGAATTGAATTTAGCCCATGACTAGACCAGCGAAAATTTTGAATTCCAATGCATCAGTTTTAAAGAAGATTCTACTTTATTTTCAGTAATTTCAGCGAAGTGGCAAGTTATAACGGAAGAAAATTTCGTGCGCAACTATTTGTGGTATTAGGCCTCGTCGTTAGCTTACCACAGACACGGTTCGACCTATCTTTGTTCAGAAGAGTTAACAATAAAATTGAAATAAACTTCTCATTAGATTTATACGACAAAATAACCCAATGATGTCAACCAAAAGACGACTGCGTTGTTGCATAAAGAAAGGGTTTCTTTGCGCTTTTATAATCCATCGCAAAAACATATCCAAGCAAGCTGGGTTATGCTAGGATTTTCAAGGTCGGATCCTTGGAGTTTGAATTAATATCTGAGATGACCAGGTAGCTTCCGCCAGTTCAAAGCTAGGTAATCTAAATATTTATTTTTCAGTTAGTTATAAACTTTACTAAATGAAATTCATAGGAAATTTCAAGACTAATGATGCAAGGTTGGACATCAAAATGATGCCAATTCGATGCACTCAAATGAAATTTATACAATGCACAAGGACGTGCACAAAAGTTGCATGCCAATGACCAAAAACCAACAAAAAGATAAGTGACACTATCGTTGGACAATTCAATTGGGTTCTTTAGATACAAGGGAAACGATCAAACACCATGTAGTATCTATCTGAAGAACGGAAAAGACCAAGATCATGTATCAATCAGCATGAGAGAAAAGAAAGCAGAAGAAAGTTGGCAGCTAAAATTAGCAGAACGATGACACAAACCTACATCCATGAGACATAGAGTGCATCAGCATAAAATATACGATCAATCAAGATTCATATAGCATAACTTAACCAACTTACCGTCTCCCTTCAGAGGAGGCAGGCTACTCGGGGAAGAATCTTTTGCATATGAACGGACTGGTACAGCATGCTCATGTTGAAGAATAATTTGACTGGAACGTAGCTGCAATAGTTCATCACGATCAGGAAATCAAAGGATAATTATAAAGTAATAAAGCACTTATCGTTCAAAAAATTGAAAGCATTCTGCCATGCCACTGGAGAAGACAAATATCTGAGCTACGATGAACCAAATGAGCCATTCATACAAAGACGACTTGCTCTGAGAGTCAATCTGTAGTTTACTATCATGAATGTAGAGGCAAGACTGGCATCGCAGAGCATTTTTCAAATTCGGCCTCACCATCAAATTCATTATAACCATGCCTCGTTATCACACAGTATTTAGTTTTAATATGGAGCGGTCTGTACGGGCACTCATCACACATAAACCTCTTACACTCATGTTCACATCCACGAGGCATGCACGTGAAAATTCAACATTATGTTATGCCCACCAATGAAGAATTATTCTGTTAATTGACATTCCATCAAACATGAATTTATTGGTCTTAAACTCGTGTAATTAACTGCGGGTACTGCACATCCTTCAGTTGGTAATGTAAACTATAGGAGAATTTTTTTTTCCCAGAGAAGCCAATAAGGAGAAGGACATTTTAAAAAAGTCGATATCCAAGGAAAATCTAATATGTAACTCTCCATCTTTCGTCCAAACAAACTTTGATAGGAACGAGACCCATAGTGTTCACTTTTTGTTTCCCAAATAAGCTAATTATACCTATGAAACCCATCAAAGGAAATTACGTCATACAGAAGTGTTGATGAGCCATGCTTTAATCAACAAGAAAAATTATAGTTGAATAAGTAATACAGTTAAATGTACAAAGCATTGGACTGAAGCGATAATGTATGCATACGTGAGAAGGAATAATACCTGATTGTTGCAGACAGAAGTCTTCAGGTGCGAACAGAACCTATCAAAGGAAATGTGTACGTAAATAAAGTTTCAACAAAATGCTTAAGAATCGGAAATCATAAATCATAAATCATAAATCTCAGTTGATCAAGCACTGGACACTAGCTGCAAGATCAAAACGCCTGAATACATTTTGTCAAAAGTTTTTAGATCAATTTTGATAGCAAAGTTAAATTCCATCTCCAAGAAATGATTTTATAAAATAAAATGAACGAGCTCGCAGGGTTTAGTCATAAACACCATGAATCCACCTGACTGATTTGGAATGGGAACATAGTAAAAAGAATAAAAAGGGAATAAATACTCGGCTGAATAATTAGAGTACAAAAAACTCAAGAGAGAGAGAGAGAGAGAGGCGGCGCAAGGGAGATGCTCACCTCCGGGAGATCATCCCTCCTCTCAGCCTCAGCACTAGATGCAGAGTCGACTCTGTTAATAACACAACGGTATTAAGTCTCGTAAATAGAATGGCTCAAAACCGTCCAACATAATCAAATAAAAAGGACGAAACGGTTTCGACGGTGGCTCAAATCACGGGACGCAGAAAGTGAAGCAATGAACCTTTCTGGATATTGTAGTCCGCAAGGGTACGCCCGTCCTCGAGTTGCTTGCCGGCGAATATCAGACGCTGCTGGTCGGGGGGAATCCCTGGCACGTTCACGAGAAGACCGTCAGCACCGGTTCATTACACGATCGCCGTAACACGGCCGCCGAAATCCGCCACCAAATGGAAGTGGAGATCGAAGGAAAACGGAGACGAAACAGAAGGAGACCACAACGGCTCGCAGGGGGGATCCCGAAGAATGGAACTGCCACAGACCTTCCTTGTCCTGAATCTTGGCCTTGACGTTGTCGATGGTGTCGCTACTCTCCACCTCGAGGGTGATCGTCTTCCCGGTCAGCGTCTTCACGAAGATCTGCATTGTTCCCGATCGCCGGCGGCTTCCGCGCCCTCCCTCTCTCCGTTCCCCTTTTTCCCCCCTCTGGAGGATCCTCCCTGCCGCAGATGTGGGGTGTTCCTTCCCTTCCACAAAGATCCCTGGCCGTCGGATCTGTGCTGATCCGACGGTCCAGCTGAGTTTGTTCTTCTGAGTTCCCGTATACGAGGCCCAAGCCTAATCCGAGTTTTGAGTCTGGGCTAGAAATGAAGGCCCATAAAGAGTTGGGTTCGGACTCGGTGCGGCCCGATAAGGGAGGAGGCCCATTTAGGGTTTTGTTTTCTCTGGGTGTTGCGGTGTCTCGCGGAACTGGTTAAGCCTTCGGAGGCCTCCTTTTGGCGGGAAGTGGGAGACCCGCTTCACCGTCTCCCCCGCGTCGGCGTTCGTCGCGATTCCTGCCGGGCGGTCGGCGGCGCTTTGTCCGGTGATGGCTTCGGTGGAGGGGGCGCCCAGATGGGCGTCGGAGCCCTGTATCATGGGAATCGACGAGGCTGGACGAGGCCCTGTTCTAGGTGTATTTCTTGCCTTTACCGACTTTTATTGGATCATGGTTGCCCGCCGATTTCTGAGGCTCTGGTTTCGCCAGGTCCGATGGTCTATGGATGCCTCTACTGCGCCCGATCCTACCAGAAGGCCCTCGCCTCTTTAAACTTCGCAGGTCTGGATACCGTTGACGTCTCGTTTTGCGAGCACTCGACTTGGTTTTGGTTCTGCACTGATCGAATAATCTAGTCTGAGAATTTGAATGGCATGTGACATTGGGAAAAGTTTAGGTCTCAGAATGCATTCGTGTACATGTCTCTCTAGTGCTGATTGTTGTGATTCAAAATGAAGTTTCTGTGAACAGCATTCATTCGCTTGCCATTTAAATGGTCCATAGTGTACGAGCTCGCAAAATGGAAGAAATTTTGTTATGATGTTGGTTAGCTTCATGACCGTTTCGATAGTATCGGTGAATTCTATATCCCTCTGTGGTAGTGTGAAACTAGAGGTTTTCATTAAGTTAAGCAACATAAGATTTAATGATTAATTTGAGAAGTTCCAATTACTGGGATCATCACTTTGATATTTTTTGAAGCATAAATGATCTCCAGTTTGGATTTACGGTAAGAATAAAAAAGCACCATTGAAAGATCTGGGGCATGGTCATCGTATCCCTACTTATCAGGGATATAATGTGTAGGAGGTTTACCAATCGCGTTTACCGTCAATCTTACCACAGGTGGTGTGAAAATATTGATGTCGTGATTATTTCATCTGTCTGCTTCATTCTGAGCTAATTTCATGGATTGTTCTATCATATTTCTATACATGAGACTCGATGATTCATGTGGAATCTCATGGCCATAATCCAACTAGCCTTCTTCCTTTTGTATTCCTTCCTTGGCAAGGAAATCAGTTCCCCCCTTACAACCTAATAGAAGAAGGGCAGTGCATGTTGCACAATGGGCCCTCTCATCTAAAGTGTTCCCATTGAAAGGGGTGCACCTCCCCGCCCTTTGCATCTCTCTCTATGCAGGAGACGCGGAGTGATCAGTTTAAATCAGGTAACTGATGTTAACTAAGTGCCGATTCAAAAGTAGGGCATGAGCAGCCATCAGCTAGATTGGGTGGGCGACAGGAGGGCCCACACAAGCCCGATTGGCTCAACAGTTGCATCCTGTCCGCAAGGGCATGGCTTCACAAGAATAGAATAGCAATACTTCCAAGAAGCAACAAACCACATAATCGACTGAAATGAATAAGGACGTATTTTTGCAGCATTTTCCAACGGTTTGATTATATTCCCAAAATTAAAGGGCGATTGAACAATCGACTGAAACATTTTTATGCCTGAAAATTCACATTAAACTCGGTCTTGGACAAGAAGATTGCTTTCCTTGGCTTCTCTATGGTTTGGATTCTTTGGCATTTCTACCCAATGTTCTGGCCTTCCAATCCTACAGCCAGCTGAAAGACTGGAGCATCTCTGCTTCTTTCTTAAAAAAGTGCTTCAAAATGACTGATTTTTTTCGAAAACCTATGAGAATCGTAGTTACTTTAGAAGATATATGACTTATGAACGTAGTTGAGAACCAGCCTTTTGGTGTGTTTCAAAGAAGAGTGTGGTTAAATCAGTCATAACTCGACTATCAATGTCTGTGTGCAAAATGGGAAAAACGAAGGAAAACTGTAATGCAAAATTGATCACCATAGGTATAAAAAGGCTTATTTGGATGTGAGTCTGTCGCAGATTTGGGATGTCCTCGTACAGACTCCCTTCCTTTAACCACGAGTTACAGGATTGCGTATGATGAAAGTTAATCTAGATTTAATTGGAGTGCCTGATTTTAGATTCTTGTTCAAACTGCGAAGATATGGTCTCTGATGGCTTGCTCAAGTATCATGTTCCAGATCGCATTGATGTGGCTTAACATGCTATGTGAAATTGGTTAGTCCAACGAGTTGATGTGAAAGAACGTTGTGGGAAGACAAGATGCACCATTTCGTTGTTTTTGGCCTTCTCAAAAATCAAAGAGGGTCTCTGACTCATGATTCAGCGATTTCCAAAGCAGAGATTTGCCTTGATTTGACTGCTTGTAGAGTATCCATCTCATATCCCTCCTTCCCTGGAAACAACCTCCCACGTAGTGTACTTTTCTGATCAATCAAATGATGAATGTGACAATAATCAAATAAATCCCGAAGTGTCCTCATTGTTAATTTTGCCCCGCCGTATAAAGTTTACATGACGCTTAGGCCTGTGCACTGGTCTTATTGGCATTTGGAGATCATTTTTTGTAATCATTTCAGCAGAATGAGAAAAGACTGTGTTACCACGTAGCTGCACATAGATCAAACTAATATGACGCTGAGAATTTATATTTCATTACTTATTTTTTAAAAAATTCAATTAAATTACCCTTTTCATTTTTTTTTCCTTTTTATCCTTAGCACCCCAACACCAATAAATATTTGTCGTTGACAATGTCAAGACGTGATCTCAGTGAAAAAATCTCATTACTCAATGATTTCATGTAAAATACATATTGTTGTGTGGAAGCCAGGAAACACCTCTCATTTGTAACAATTGATTTTTCCTGTTGGCTACTGTTCATCATTGACTGGTGAAAAGTGATTGATAGCAGCGACTAGTTTTAATGAAAGGATCAGAAAACATGTGAATGCATCATTTGCACGTTATAATTTTTGGGACTTAATGATTGGCTGCCCGATCCGAAGCGGGAACTGGGATATGGTGCTCAAACAATTAGCATATTTATCGAGAAAATAATCCCATCTCTTTTTGCCTGTTATCACATGATGATTTATTGGTTTTTTTAATTGAAGATGCTTATTTTGATTGTTGATCCCATGGTTAACCTTGTGGACAGATTCAAAGACTTTGAAAGAGGAGAAAAGAGAAGAATTGTTTGAGACTCTAAAGACCGATGGCTCAATTGGATGGGATGTTGATGTGATTGATCCAAGGGAGCTTTCGGCAAAAATGCTAAAGAAGTTTGTATAAGGCCATATAGCCATCCATTGTTTAACACACATCTCTCAACTGATGCTTCGCTGTTGATTTATGGCAGAACAAAAGTCAACCTGAATGAAATATCTCACAGCTCTGCTATTGGTCTTGTTAAGAAGGTCCTTGGCATGGGATTCTTACTAACTGAGGTGATTATTGACTAGTATCCTCTACTCTTTTTTTCTCCTTTTTTCTCCCCCTTCAGTTTGTCCTATCCTTGTAAAAAATCATCCGATTATCTGAAATCCCATCAAGGTCTATGTGGATACTGTTGGGGATGCGGAGAAGTATAGAATCAAGTTGTCGGAGATATTTCCAGGCATCAAGTTTGTTGTCGCAAAAAAGGCCGACGGCCTTTTTCCTGTTGTTAGCGGGGCAAGCATAGTCGCAAAGGTGATTATTCCAGTTTATTTTGAAGCTCCCAAACAAATGCTTATGCAAACTTTTTTTCATGAAACGAGGGCAGGTCGACATCTAATATCTATGCATTTTAATAAACAAATATGATCCCCGACTGGTGTTATAGCACTGAACTTTCTAAGCACAGCGGCACTCATAGGACTTGTAGAACGATCTCAGATGAGGTGCCCATGCTGCAATTTTAGTTTTTTATTCCAGTTCACCTTTAAATATTTGTGATTTTTTTAGATAAAAAGTAGATGCTTGAGTACCTGAGCCTATCTCAGGATCTGATGCAGATTGATCGAATGGATGCAAATTTAGTCTCTGTGCTTTTTCATAAGCTGTATGATGCTGTGTCGATGGCCTTGATTTATTCGAACTTTCTAACCCTTGCAGCCCTGTTAGGCTGGTGAAATGAACTTGGAACCTACAACTCATTTTTCCGAAGAAATACTAGATCTTTTATACACCCGAGTGTGTCTCAAGGTCTGATTCAAATGGACAGAGCGGTTCTTCTTCTGTCTGTTGCTCCTAAAGTCAAAAATAACTTCTGAACAAAATATAAGCATCTCTTTGCACGTCGGATCCCCACTGACCTTAAGCTCGTCCATTGCTCATCGTATGATGCTCTTTCCTGTGTAGGTCACTAGAGATCGCGCACTGCGGGACTGGGAGCTCGATGAAACTGCTGATAATATGCACAGGAACTTTGGGTCCGGATATCCAGGGGGTAAGCGATGAATGTGATGTAACATTGATATTCCCAATCATAGCACGCCTGCCACCTGGGAACTCAAGAGTCATCGATGGTTGACTAAAAATCTGTGTTTAGACCCAGAGACGAAAGCGTGGCTTGAGCATCACAAGCATCCCATCTTCGGGTTCCCAACGCTGGTGAGATTCAGCTGGGGGACTTGCGCGCCTTACTTCAAGGAGGGGGTCGAGGTCGTCTGGTGAGCCTCCTCTCTCGCTCAGCTCTCTCATTGTGTACCCATTTCGTCTCTGTCGGTTGCGTGCATGGCTGAGCTCTCCCATGGCTTCCAGGGAAGCCGACAGGGCGGAGGAGGATGGCTCCAGCGGCGGCCATGGGAGGAGGGGCCAAATGAAGCTCGCCAGCGTGGGCTTCACCGGAATCAAGAGGAAAGCGGAGGAGGTGGAGTCCAGCGGCAGGGGCCGTTGCAAGTTCTTCCAAGCCCGCAGGCTGGAGCTCCTTTCCTCGTTCTGAGGTGCGAGCCGCCGTTCTCAGCTGGACTCTGTGGAACAGGATCGAACTAGTGAAATTGATTTTTGAAACATGCGTTCGTTCTTCTTTCGTACATCTGAAGAAGACCGGCGGGGTCGGGGGGGCTTGATTTCATCTGTGGGGGTTGGCTTTCAAGAAGCTTGGCTCGCACCGGACGAGGGTGGAGAGCGGCGGCTCAGGGGAGCAGGAGCTGGGTCTCCGAGTGGCTCTCCTCCTCGATGACGTCGAGGTGGACGGGGTCGACGACGACGTGGCTCTCGACGTGGATGCTGAAGGGGTGAGCCCAGAAGAGGACCCTCGCCGTGCCGACGATGTCGACGGTGGCGCGGAGCGTCATCTCCCGGCGGGCGGCGGCGGCGAGCAGCGCCTTGGCGTGGTGGGCGAGCTCGAGGCCGGGGAGGCGCGCGGGGAGGCGGAGGACGCGGCACGAGGAGGGCTCCAGCGCGCCGGGCAGGACCTCGGCGGTGCCGAGCAGGGCGCCGTCGTAGAAGATGGAGAGGGTCGCCGCCGAGTGGCGGATGGGGGCGGCGTTGGGGTTGGTGACATGGACGGTGAGGACGAGCTCCACGTCCAGCAGGGGGAGATTGAGCTTGAAGGAGGAGAGCTCGATGGAGATCAGGTGGAAGGTGGGGTCCCTGGGTCTGCCGTGGATCACGGCGGCGATGGCCGTCGCCGCCGCCGCGCCGACCGCGGCGGAGGCCCAGTTCCAAGTCAACATTTATTAGCCTCTGGTCGGAGGGCCAGGACGAGCGCAGCGCAGCGCCGCTAGTAAGAGAAGATAAGATGAGACGTTGGAACTCTGCTCACCCCGTTTCTTTCTACTTATTTTTCTTCTTCTTCCCGTCTTCCGTCTTCCTGTTCCTGCCGGGTGTTGACGCGCGTCGCCGTCGGTCGATAATAAACGAGAATTGATGGAGGTGACTATAAAGATAATAATTACCATATATAGCCCTTATTTGCTACAGTAGCTGGAAGATCATGGGCGCTGGAAGAGCGCAGCAGATGGGGGGACTGATGAAGAACACGGCGAACTATTTCGCGTCTCGGATCAATTTTTAACGAACCAGAAGAAAAAAAAGAGGTTTTTCGAACAAGGGGGAGCGAGCAACGGAGCGGTTTTTGCCCGGGCCAGGGAGAAGAGCCAGGACCGGGGGAGCAACCGGGGGGGGGGGGGGCCTACTTGATCTTCTTCTTCGGCCGCAGCTGAGTAGAGAAGAAACTCGGCGTGAGACGAGGATGCCCATTGCGGGGAGAAAAACAGCAGAGAAGAACAACTGGTCAGGGTTAAGACGCTCTCCCTCTCTCTCTCTCTCTCTCTCTCTCTCTCCTCACTAATCTCCACCAATCTCCACAGAAGGAGATGATCTCCACTAATCCAGTCTTTAAATAAAAATAAACGGGATTATCCAACCAGTAACAGGAAGCTAACCAAGAGGACAGAGACTACGAGGTGCATAGCTTCTGGGGACTCACGGTCAGAGAAAAATAAAAGGCCCTATATTATTATAATTCAAGTAATTGATAGGAGGCGAAACTAAATAAACGGACAAAAATAAATAAATACCAACGGGGAAGAAGTACCTGGTTGCAGTGGCCGCATTTTTTCTTCCTACAATTCACAGCCCTGGGGTGAAGTCGGGCGTAGCATCTGAAACGACAGAATAAAATCGGATTATCCTTGATAAATCACACGAAAAAATCACATGGACCAAAATAAAATTGAGAAATTGTAAGGCATCCAGGCTATCGATCTGGTCGTATCGCCTGGGGGCGGACTTTCTGAAACGACTTCCAGCATACCTCTTTCTCAGTGGAGGATAGAAATCATCAGCAAGAAAAATAAAGATGATACGTATCTAAAAAAAAAACAAAAATATGTTCCTGTCAACCTTAAGAAACAAGGTCTAGCTGGAGAAGCACTTCAACTTGAAGTTGAACGCCAGGAGATGAATGCGACCAGGGAATTGTCTGCCTCAGAAATTCAGCTAAATGTGAAAATCCCGCATCACACATCTAATGACTCCTCACACTAGGATATTGTGAAGCTTTTACAAAAGTGCAGCCAAGATTAAGCAACCCTATTGCATTCACGAAAATATTCCCTTACAGGATGCGCATTTTTTAGTAAATCTAAAATGTATTAAGAGTCAAAGTGCAAACATTTGATGTGTGATGCGGGTTTGTCATTTCATTTCATATCAAGAATGTATTAAGAGTCAAAGTGCAAACATTTGACAAGAATGTATTAAGAGTCAGACCAGTCTTCATTTCATTTCATATCAAGAATGTATTAAGAGTCAAAGTGCAAACATTTGACATGAATGTATTAAGAGTCAGGCCGGTCTTCATTTCATTTCATATCAAGAATGTATTAAGAGTCAAAGTGCAAACATTTGACATGAAAATACTCCCTAGAAAAAAAAATTGTGCGGTTGAAAAGAGGATGTATATTCTGCAGTTGAAAAAGATCAAGAATATATGATGCGATAAGACCAAGAGTACTTTCATCAAACACTCTTGCTCTTAGCTACAAAAAAGGAATGTTCGTGGGATGGAAGGAGCAGCAACGGTTTCGGATAAAAATGAGTGAATACAAAGGAACTACCCAAAAATTACAAAGAATAAAAAGAAAGGGAGACCCAAAATTTTCTATCCTAATGTGGAAATAAGAGCTCACCAAGCCCTCGCATTCGAAAGTCTCATGCAAAGCACTAATTGATCCGTCGAAGGCTTACGATTTATTTATACATGGTCCAAACCAAGTACAAGTAATATACCCAAAAAAGTAAAAGGAGAACTTGCAGACAGCGAGAATCGTCATTGATTCAATAAAAGGCGAGTATTTAAACGTTCATGAGAATGAACTGAACGGATACACGGCACGCCCCAGAATCGCAACTGAGACAAGGAAAGCAGAGAAGCTGCCTAACATGGCTAAACTCGGAGTAATGTAAAATTGGATGAAAAGGAAAAACCAGAGCAAGAAATCGAGAAACACTCACTTTCGGCAGATCATCTTGTCCTGGTTGTACTTCCTAGCCAAGGCCATGAGCGAAGGCTCAATTATTCCTCCCCTCAACCGCAACACAAGATGCAAGGTTGACTCTGGTTTCGCACGAGCACAGAGCGAAATGGACAAATTCGTAATGCATGAATATCAGGTAAGGATGAAAAAAAGATCAGACAAAAGAAAAGCAAGAACACGCCGAAGAGGAGGAGATGCTGGGAGGCGAACCTTTCTGGATGTTGTAGTCGGCGAGGGTGCGCCCGTCCTCGAGCTGCTTCCCGGCAAAGATGAGGCGCTGCTGATCCGGCGGGATGCCTGCCCTCGCAGCCGAAAGAGCGTGTAAGAGCAATCATCCTAGGGCAAGGGGGGGGTGTCGCACCTTCTTTGTCCTGGATCTTGGCCTTGACATTGTCGATCGTGTCGCTGCTCTCGACTTCAAGGGTGATGGTCTTCCCCGTCAGGGTCTTCACGAAGATCTGCATGCTTCCTCTCCCTCGCCCTCCGACGACCCCTTCGCCTCCGCCTTGGCCTCGTGTTACAAAGGGTTCGGGCGGCTCAACCCCCAAGGTGGCCCACCGGGGGAGGCGGTGGGTCCCATTTAGTAGAGCCCCCTGCTCCGATAACGGCGTTGTCGTCCTTCCGTCTGCGTCGCCATTCGTAGCGGCCATCCCGTCGCTCCGTGTTGCCGCGTGCGGATTCCCCCACGTGGCTGAGATGTTACCGGGGCTGGGCGATGGATGATGCAGGCACTCGCCCATCTCCGAGAGGAGGCCTGGCCTTTTCACGGCGCCTAGGGGCTGCGTCGTCCTCCAAAGATTACGGTAGTGCCCCCGCTCCTCCGCACCACCTTCTACGCACGTGCCGCGCCTAGGCAATGAACCCGGCGCCGGGCCTACGATTCCCGGGCCTTCGAGCCCAACAGCCCGGCCCGGTTGACTACCAGCGTAGCCAAACGAATGATAAGGGTGGTGAGCGGAAGGAGCTGTGGAAACCCGGCGCAAGTACGAGAGAGAGAGAGAGAGAGAGAGAGAGAGGGAGGGAGAGGTAGCGGGCCGGGTCATTGGGCCCGATAAAGAGGAGCATATAAATAATAATGCCGAAGGAGAGGGAAACTAGTGTATGAACACAACGATGAGCACAAAACTGTTCCCAACAAAGGAAAGCTGCGGACTCTAGGAAAAATAAAATAAAGCCAGGAGATTCTAAGAACCCAAGGAGGAGGGGAACAGCGCCGCCATCTGATCCGGCAAGAGCACGCCCGCCCCAGGTGCAGCAGAGCTTGCTTCTTCTTCTTCTTCTACAGCCTCCTCCCCCTTCTCCCTCCCTTCCGGCGGGTGCTGTCCGTGGGGATCGGAGTCACGTCCTCTGCGGCAGAGTTTTCAGACAGGGGGGCGAAACAAAGTCAGCACCCGAGCACAGCGATGCAAAATGAGGGGAGAAATATAAATTCGGATCCATGGTCTGTTTGAACTGAGCGCATATAAATCGCCCATGTTTATTTATTCATAGTACGATTACAGGAAAGGCGAAATCCTCTGATGAGTTGAAGAAGCGGGTGATTTAATTGAATTACCGATTCGGCCAATTTTCATCCCCGAACGGGCGAGGGCCCTGAGGGCTGACTGGGCGCCGGGGCCTGGAGTCTTGGTCTTGTTCCCGCCAGTCGCACGGAGCTTGATGTGCAGTGCCGTGATGCCAAGCTCCTGCAATAAGACCCATTTAGATAGCGCCGGCAGATGAAGGGGAAGAGAAGCAGGAGAAGGCCAAGCGATTAGAGCACCCCAAGCGTAGTAGACTTGGAGATCGATGGTCAGACCTTGCATCGCTGGGCAACATCCTGGGCGGCAAGCATGGCGGCGTAAGGAGAGGACTCATCTCTGTCGGCTTTGACCTTCATCCCACCTGCACGAGAAAATGGAAAAGAAAATCGAAGTCAACGCAAGGATCGTCATTTCTGTTAGAAAGACGGTCGCTGTCTTCTAGGTACTTCAGTTATGAAGGATACTTATAAGAAAGTAAAGGAAAATGGTAACTTGGAGCCTTGCAACCATCTGGCATTGCGGGTGGAGCCACAGAAGAACGCTATCAATGGTGGATTAGTCTCCTGAGGTTTGATAAGATAGAATTTATGAAGGTGCGAAACGACAGCATTCAATGGTTCCAATATTTAAGATTGGCGAATCATCTAAAACTAGGGAAATACGGGAGACCATATTTCCACCGAAGTGTAGAGACAGACGACACGTCATTGCCCCAGATTTATTGGACCACCTGCTACTGGAAAACAGCACATCCAGCTCTCTATTTCTAGATCAAGTCCTTTGAGAATAAATCTTTTCATTTCATTCTCATGTTATCCATGGTGAAATACAAACCAAATGAGAACAAATGCAAGCGCAGCCAGATGAATGGGAATTTTACAGGAAATGTGTAAGCTATAACAACCAAATGGGCCATTGCGCAAACGGCAGGCACTTGTGCGCTTCAAGCAAATACAATTTGCATCCTTGTTATACGTCACCAAAGATTAAATTTAAAAGTTGGCACGGATAAAGCGAAAAAGTCCAGCTGTTTTCCTTCGGGAACTCATCAACGGATGGGCACGTTTAATAGAAGCAAGAAACCTTTGAAACTCACCCGCCCCCTTAAAATAAAATACCAATAGTAAAAAGCCTAAATCACCGTAATGCATCTGCCCTAATCCCATTACAAAGTTTATTGGTCATACGTACAGGTACAATAGCCCCATTCAGAAATTCATGCCTAAAGAATTAACGTTGGAATCAACTTTAATTCTTTCCTTTCGTACTTGATTTGAGCGCATACTTTAAGATGCTTCTTTAGGCATGAATTTCTGAATGGGGCTATTCTAAGTAAACTTTAAAGTTTATTTCTGAATGGGGCTATTCTAATTAAAGTTTATTCAACTTTAATTCTTTTCTTGAATACGTAAACTTACATCAGACGAAAGATATTCTAAGTATGCTATCAAACGAATCCGCGCATGGAATGATGTATATTCAATAAGCATAGGAGGACTGCTCTACATACCGGTGATACGCACGAGAGTTTCCCTTCCGGACAAATCAGTGACATGCTGCAAGGCAGAAAAACAAATCAGTCAATGTGGATCTAAAAATATCAATAGCGTCAAGAACAGAAACACAGAGAGAGATAGATAGGTGGAATCTAACAATGAATGTATCGTTGAATGAGGCGAAGACGTGTGCGACACCAAAAACATGCTCGCCATCGCGCACAGCCGGGCCGAGCGTCACATTCTCCTCCTTTGGCTCCCTGGTCTTTCTCCTCGACTGCACCACACAAATTTGAAAAAATCAGATCTCGCATGAACGGACACATCTCGACAAACACGTCATGTATCACCACTGGACTCCGGAAAGGAGACCGAGGAGAAGGAAGAAGAATCAAGTTTCGTTACATAGGCCTCGCTCAAACTTGCCGATCCCAAACTATCCAACAGAGAGAGACGCCATAGGTCTAAAGAGTGCCAGGAGAGAGAGAGAAAGAAATGGAAGAATCACCATGGCTGCTGCTCGCAGAGAGCGCGTGCAACAAGGGCTCGATCTTCCGACGAAGCTCCCGCTGGAGAGGACTAGCGGCGGCGCGTAGAGAGTGCCATCTGAGCGGGCCAACAATATATATACTACTAGGGTTTGGGGCTGCCGGGCTTCTAGGGCGAACCATTCACGTGGGCCCACTCAGCGATGATGGGCTCGGATAATTCCAGGACCCCCTGTTCCTGGCCCATAAGGCCCAATATAATATCCCCCCCCCTCCACCTGCGGACCAACTTCACGTTGACCGGAGAAACGCGGGAACAATGAACAATTACCTTTCCCCCCCGTATACTCTCCGAGTTTGAGAAAAACCCCTACACGATTTTTCCGAGCTGACAAGTCCTTCCGGCATCATTATAATTACGAATTATTATTAACGTCATATTCTCGTCGTTCATCCCTCCGGAGTTTTTTTTTTTTAACAGTGACGTCATTATAATCGTTGGCTGGCGCGGTCCACTGCGCCACCATCTCACAGCGGACTAATGGACCACAAATACCACTCGGCCAAAACGTATCTGTTAAAAAAGAAAAAAAAAAGAGAGACAAATTTGCAGGATCCCCTGTCATTTAAAGAGCAAATCGTCAGAAGAACCGAACGTCAGAAGAACCAAATCGTCATTTTTTTTTCTATTTTTCTTTCTTCGTGTCATTTTTTCAGTCACTTGGGCCTGCGAGGGGCGGCGGCGCAAGACTCCAGCTTGGGGAGGACGGTGCGCCAGGCGTCGGCGACGTCCTTGGCGAGCTTGGCCTGGCCCTTGGCGAACTCGTGGAAGGCGAGCCCCATGTCGGCGGTCTTCTGCTCCTGGAACCTGGCCATCTCCTCGCCCATCAGCCTCACGATCGTCTCGAACTTCCTGGTCGCCTCCTCGCTCTCCGCCTTGAGCTGCAATGGGCAAGGAAGGTGGGCGCTCGTCTTTCTCAGAGACTCGATCTTGGCTCCAGGGAAGGATCATTTTTCTCAAGCGAGAGAGGATGAACGGGCACAGGCACAGGCACAGACACAGACACAGACCTCTCTGTACTCGATCTCCGCCTCGGGGACCTTGTCGGAGCGTATTAGAATCAGCTTGTCACTGCGAAGAAAACAGATGGGCATCACTCACCCACTTTAAAGGAAATGATCTTGGACTGGCTGGATCTGAAAAGGGCAGCAGGAAACGAAATGGGCAGCAGCAAAGACTAATCAAATGATGCTGGCGATGCCAATAGCGACTCTGGAACGAAGAGACCCCCAGCTTGCAATTTTCTCATGCTGCTTTCTTCCCAACAGAAATAAAACATTGGACATCGGGCAAAATTTGCAATAATATTTTCTATAAAAAAAATATTAGTCTCTGCTGACCGTGATAGAACCGGATAAATCACATACGATCGACTGTCAACAGATCTTTTTGAAATGGCAGGGATGGAGAGATGGAGGTGTGATTTCGTACAGGTTGATCTCTTTTAGCTTCGTTGCTTCAGCCAACTCGCATTGCTGTCTGAAGGCGTTGGCTCTATCCACCATTGTAGCCTGCCCACCAGATTAGTAAGGAAATATTATTGGCAGAAAATAGTCCAAAACTGTCCACGAATTTCATGATAAATTAACGACGAAGTTTTATTAATTCAATGGTCCCCCCCCCCCCCTTGCAGTCACAGACTCCGGAAGGGACAAAGCCATAGTGCGTATGGTGCAGTTCAACCAAAAATTAATTAAATAAATAAAAATCATACGACTGAGGAAACCAGACAAGAATCAACCTTTATAGACTGCACGGCACGCACATAATCCTTCAACGGCTCCTCAAAATTCGTTAATAAGTTATGAGCCTGCATCAAGGCCAGATGCGTACGGTCGTATATAGTATGAAACAACTGCCAGGTTCAGAGAAGAAACGCAGAGGCTGCGGGTTGGATGGCTGACCTCCTTCTGTAGCTTAATGGACAGCAGTTCCGACTTGGACCCGAGCTCCGAAAATGCCCTGCCAAGAGGATCTCCCTCACAAGCACCCAGAAGCTTAATTGCCTTCCCAAAATCAGATAACGACTGCCCCAACTCTGGAGATGGTTAAACAAATAAAATTCATCGGAGTTAAGCCCAGTATAATGATGATGGACGAGAAATGGAAGGCATGCTGTAATTATTTATAAAGGCGGGCCAACTCTTCTCATAGCCCATTCATCAGAACCATTGATTAATCCCGGGGTGCGTTGAGAGTAGTCCCATATTGGTTATTATAGAAACAAACATATTATCGACCCCAGCTGGTGGAATATGAGCCCGCTGGACCGATAACTCTTAACAATCATAATAAAGCAGGAAACTAAGCATTTGAAAGGATCGCATAATCATGTACTCACCTCTGTGTCTCTTCACAAGTCGGAAGGCATGCTTCTGCGCCTCTGATAGATGGTCTTCCAACTCGAATACGTAATGTTTGAGCTTCTCGTATTCAGGAGTAGTCTCTTCAACTGGCTTTTCTTTTCCTAGAACGACATCACTTACCTTTGATTGAACATCCTACAGACAAATCACAGCACAATCCATGATGGCCTATTCTTCAGAATAGAAGACCACTCATCTGGGTGGCCTGCAATCCCACCTATTTGAGACTTTGGCTTTTAAGGACGCTACCTTGAAAATTTGCATCAATTCTGATGGCTTCTTCTTGAAGATTCCGGTTTCATGTGACCTCGTTCTCTCCATAGCCTGAAGCCAAGGTAAGAATTAGAAATGGCCTCTTGACAAATTTAGGATTGAACAAAAATCTGGGGTTTTAGTGGTCCTCTAAATAGGTGGCTCTTAACCCAAGTCAACACACAGGAGGGCGCGCTGTTTTTAAGCCACACAGATGACCAACACATAAATTCCCCATAAAGACCGCTCCTCCTCATGGTCGAATCCTCTAAAAACAAATTGGAATATAGGTGCAACTGTATAACAGACAATGATTTCCAAGGGCAGAGTTACCTCTTCGTCTTCCTGCAGAAATGTTCGTAGTTCCTCACTTTTCTGTAATTCAGGATGTGAAGCTGTTCGATTAATAAATATGTCCAACGCCTGACGCCTTAATTCAATGAACTCGGCACTAAACCTGAACTTCTCTGGAAAAATTTAAAGGTAAACCATCAGAGAGTACCTACTGCAGACAAATGCACAAAAAATGAGCAAGAAAATGTTGGCATCTCTCATATGGCGTGATGCTGGTATGAAGTTATTCGCAAGATTCCTTGCATCAACCTGGCATTACTCAAACAAAAATCACGCTCCGTACAAGATCAACCGGGAAACTAAGTGGGCTTCCCTTGTTCATCAACACCAAAATCTGGATGACCGTTTTTCTAGACGGTTTGGTGAGGACCTCTGATAGAGGTCATAATTTATTCGAGCTACCTCCCAACGAATATGTTTTGCAGGATACGTGACATATCTAGAAAAGAAACAAACTATATAGCGTTCGAACTTTGACAAGAGACAGAAAGTTGACAGAGAATTCGCTTTTAAAATGATAGCAATGTGCAGTGATCTAATGTTTTTCAGAAGGAAAAAGCAACAGGCTTTTGCCTTTTCACCGAACAGCACTAAACATGATTTTTCTCCCACCAAACGTTTTTAAGCACCAAAGTGACCACTAGAGGAAATAGAAACCATACCATTAGACAGGCAAAAGTGAAAAATTAATTCCAGTTGTGTGAGCTACGCGTTGAACATATAGTTTAAATGTCCAATCCAAAGTCATGACTTAAGCTTCAAAGTAAAGCTTCGCCCATAACTTATAAATTCAAAATAAATGGACTTTTCAGTTTTTTAGTCTTGTGAACTATATGCACAGATTCGAGAAAGCAATGCTAACGTACAGCAACTTTGCTGTGATTTGACTGACAGAGAAAGATTCTGCATTTAAAATCATTGTTATGGACAACAAATGTTATTGCTAAACTATCAGTAACTTTAAAATTTAAAATGAGAATGGAGAAGAATTTCCGAATAATTACCTATCAGTAACTTTCTAGCATACTTTATCACAGAAGTAACAAGAAAAAGATTTTAACTTGAAGATAAGTAGCTCCATAAACAACTAAATCTTTAAACATGTTCATACAAAAGACAACAGCATGTCCTTTCCCACTGGAAAAAACACTAGATAAGGTTTCTTCAGGGAAAACAAAATAACTAGTTCCTCAATCATCAGGTAGTAAAATACTATTTTGTAAACAGTCGCGATGCATTGAAGCAATCCCAGAAAAAAAGCCTAGGAAGAGAAGACAATGAAACTCAAACAAAATATAAGAAGGCACCAGAAAGTAAAGAAACGAACAACAACTTAGAAGGAAAAACTGGACGATAATGATTTCATGGCATCCACACCATAGAGATGACACAATGAAGATCATCTTCTCATTCATTTATCATTAAAAAAACTGAAACTCTTGTTCCAAATCTAAATCGCATTAGTTTCCTTTATACTTGCAAGAGCGAACAATTCTTTAATGGGCTCATAGATCAATGGTATGTCTCATCCTGAATAAAGGATCAATCAATATACTTCTTCTCCAAGTATGGCACTGACATTTTAAGAAGACAACAATGAAAAGAAAATTTAGTACACGGTAAGTTTATGATAAGACAATCACAGCTTCATGCGAATTCCCTAGCTTCAATATTTAGCGTAGCGTCATGTCAGCGAAATTATAAAAAATAATATTGTTTAATAAGGACAAAAGGATTTGAAAGCTTACCTACAGCACTCTTCTCAGGGAGAGGAGGAATGAAAACTCCTTTGTACCTCTCACAAAGCCGGTCCCGCAGCCATGCAAAATCACTAAAACGCCGAATAACAATTTTCTCTTGTCCCTGATACTCTGGTAAATTTGTCTGCCCAAAAAAAGTCGTACGAAACAATTTAAAAGAAACGAAATTACTATGGTGATAAGAGAACAGGAGAAATATTAGATAGTAAAATAAATGTTCTAAAAAATTGTGTAGGAAATTTACTTTGTGATAATATAATATGCGCTAAAACACTATGATATGTGAAGCATCAACAGAATCTGCATAATCTAAATCGTTTACAACACAATCTGGGCAATAGACCTGTTTGATGGCATCATTATCCATAAGATCTAGTAAGCACATCATGGGCCACTGTATGGAAAAGGCATCTGTTGATCACTTAGTCCACATGCCCATCCATTAGAAAAACTAGAAATAAAGGCTTCCTAGGTGCACAAACCTGAAGTAATTAATGTATCTTCGTAATCCTTTAGTAAGTCCCTAGGAACTTACCGTGGTATAGATGGATCAAAGGGAGATCTGCCGATCTCAATTCCTCTAAATGGAAGTAATGCAGGGATTCTATTGCTAGATATCAAGATGAATACAGGAGAGGAGGAGGAAGAAGAAGAGAGAGAAAAGAAAGAAGATGACAGCCAGTGAGAGAAACCATTCGGGAGCCTTCTTCTCGTCACTCTCCCAGAAACTGCCCCAACTGATTTCCTGCCCCTAGCTCCTCCATGTGTCTCTTATTTATAATCTTTATTCGGTTATACTGTGGTGACGTGGCCTGCCTCAATTGGCCACCAGATCTTGAGGCCTTTCTGGAAGAAGTCCCCGCTTCCTCATTCGATATGTGAGAATGGGGTTCTTACCAACCTTCCACATATGGTAAAAGCTAGTCCCTTCTCAATCAGTCAAAAACACCAATTATTGCAGTTTCTCCAGCAACCCCACTCTACTACTACCTCGCATGAGCGACAGCAATGAACAGGGTCAACGACTCGCAGAATCCTGATGGAGCATTTTTTCAACACTGTAATGCTAGCAGTAGCTTACTAGTCTCTAAAATGCTGTTTTCTTCTAACAGTATTATGTTTGATAAATGATAGGGACAGGGTGCTCTTATAAGTTGCTTCATACTCAGTAATTGCGGTGGGAATATGGTCTTTCTCATTTGGGCAGCATTCATTCTTCATCATCAATGGCAATTCCAAAGCATGGCAATAAGAGGAAGAACCGGAAGATTGACAGAAGATGAATTTTAACCTTATTCATTCATCATCTATCTTCACTTTTAACTAGAAAAATGACAGCATCCAACCAGTTGCATCTTTTCTATCTGCAACTGATCAGCGGTCTGATGGCCAGTGGCCCTTCAATCTAAATGATATTCTCGTAAATGTTATTTACGGATATCGTATTTTTATTTCACTGTCTTATTAAAATTAAACTTATTTTAGACATCTCACTTCATTATCTAGGTCTCAAAATGGGAACGCTAATAGATAATGCTACAACATGGATACATAAGTCAGTTAAACAAAGAAAAACACAAGGGAGGTGGAATGTGGAATGTAATCTTAAAAATAATTAAACTCTGCAGAATTTGATCTATAAACATAAAAAATAAACTGTTCAATAGATATAAAGGACGCCTTAACGAAGGATACTGCAATAATTTTAACTGTAGATTGCAAGATAATATTTGTTTGAACAATAGTCATAGCTGTCGTGGTTAATCAGTGTGATTGTTGGCGCGATAAGAGACATGGGACATTTTTCTCAACCATACAAGCGTTGACTAGAGAAATAATTTCCACGAAAAAATCAAACGAAATTTTAATTTTTGTGTACAGGTATTGAGTTTACGCGATCTGAGTACTAAATCTACTCAAGAGTTTATTCCACGCTAAGAGCGATTAAAACACAAAATTTTAGGTACGGGGATGACAAAGACAGAAAATGAAAATTTTATCAAATAAATTTCATTCCCTTGTCAAACATGCAACCCCGAAGGGAGGATGGCCAGGAATTTAGAAAATTCAACAGGAAACTAAACGCGGAACGAGAGCACATAGATGTTCGAGATTAGAAACAAGGGACCTTGGTGATGACGCGATAAGAGACATAGGCCTGAACCCCATTCCCGAGCTTGACGGGTTCGGTGACGGAGACGGAGAGGAAAGGCCTAGCCGATGGAGATCTAGGGCTCTGCGCGGACGATCCCGAGTTACTCTGCAGAAAGCAGAGAAATCAAAACAAAACAGACGGAGAAATTTCCCAAAGTCGCACGGTGAATCCGCGACCTGCCAGAGTCAAGATGTAGCAGGGAGCTCCGCGCTTACCACGGGAATCATGGTCTTCGGGCCTCAAAACGGTCCCGAGGGAGAGGAGGACGGGGACTCAGAGCCCGCTGCGGATGGAAGAGAGGGCGGCTGGCTCCTCCAGTGATCGATGAAGATCGACGAAGACGTTGGAGGTCTTCCCCCGTCAGTACCCGAGGGAATCACGCTCATTCTAACTAACATGCGCCTCCAGCGCAAGATAGCATCCTCCCATTTCTTGCCCTCCTTGAAATTATTCGAATAATACTTAAAATAAGACTTCTTTCTCTCTCCCCGTGTCTGTGGGACCCATTAGACACGCATCAGCCCGCTCTGGGCCTTGATGATGATCTTCGGCCCCCCCGGTGTGGTTAGCCAACTCCTCGCACGTGAGGGAGACACGTGTGGAAAGTGAAGGTCCCGCCCGGGGGGGTGGGGGATCGCTCTCAAAGAATGACTGGCCGGGTGGGTCACTCCTCCCATTTCCGCCGCCACCGTTCGCCGGAGAGGAAGGCGGCGCCGCCATTGCACTGCAAGGGTGGGGTGGGGGGCTCGTTATTGGAAGGAACGGGGATCAAGAAAGCCGGATAATGCCGCCACCGTCCAGGTGCGGTGAACGCCGCTCCTGGCATAGCCTCCGTCAACCACGGTCAAAGCTGGCGGGCCCTTCCTGTCCGACGTCCCCGTGAGCTTTCTTATTTAATTTCCATGGCGGGCGCTTCCTCATCTCTAACCTGGAGCTTTCCTCCTCTGTGTCTCTCCCTCTCTCTGTCTTTCTCCACCCGTCTATCCCAAGCGGCGGAAGAGTCGCCGGAGCACCTTGACGGGTACCTTGAAGAGGGCGGCGGATCTCTGCGAGGGGGATGGACACTTTCCGCCAGCACAGAATCTCGCCGCCGTCGGAGCGCTTCCTCGGCCTGTTCTCGAGCCCTTCGGGAACCCTAACCGGCGCCGGCGTCGAGCTGCACGAGGACGAGGTGTTCTGGACCGGGGCGGACTTCTCTGCAGCTAGCAGCAGCCCAAAAGCTGCGGCGGGGGGGGGTTCGAAGCCGGTGCTGCGGCTGTCCCCTTCTTCCCCTTCGTCGCCGAGGACCTTCAGAGGACTCGCGGAGAAGAACTTCGGGATACTCGCCGCCCTCCCGGAGGAAGAACGGAACCAGACCCTGAGAAAGTCCAGCTCCCTCAAGCCCAATCCCTCCTCCTCCATCGCCTCCACTTCCTCGTCCCCTTCCTCCACCGCCGCCGCCGCCCGGATGATCCCCGCCGTCCCGAAGCAGAAGCCGGCGGATATCCCGCTCCTCCACCAGTCGGCCCCCGTGAACGTCCCCGTCGTCCCCAGGCGACGGCAGCAGCAGCCGGCAGATGGGGCCTATGATTACGACGAGGAGGACGAGATGCTCCCGCCCCACGAGATGGTGGCAAGGAAGCACACGCCGGCGACGACCTTCTCGGTGCTGGAGGGCGCCGGAAGAACGCTCAAGGGGAGGGACCTCCGGCGGGTGCGGAATGCCGTCTGGCGGCAGACGGGTTTCATGGATTGAACCCCCATGAATGTAGATCCATCACTCTCCTCCGCAAAAATCAATTCTTGTATGTAGATTCATCTGGGTTTTTTCAACCAGTTGTTCTATGCGATTTCAAGGGCGATGGGAAGGACGGCCCTCCGAACCTCCCTCAATGCAGAAAATCCAGGTCCTGGTCTCTGGAAAACCTTACGACGGAGGGCCTCGCTTCTCGGATTCATGGCGCCGATGCGCCTGGTCTGGCTCTGCAAGACGACCCAACCCCCGACCTGCATGAGAAACCCTAAATAACCCATCCATCCCACCCCCTTTCCCCACTTCGTCACGGTCCTCTTGCTCAACAATGGCTGCTCCGACTCGTCCGAGGAGGCGCCACGTGAGAGGTCAACTGTCACGCCAACAACAAAGCTGAAGCTTCCCCTACAGTGCCCGACATGAGGAAGCTCTTCGGCCACCTGAGAGAGGTCCGATGCTTATCAAGAGACCGTCACTCTAGGACTTTATGTGGGCAAGACAGCAGGGACCAGGATGAAGGGGCTCCATAGAGACGATTAGCCACCTTATTCATAGAATGGCTTTATGATGATGTATGATCAAGCATTTGCAACCTCTGAATGAGAGTAAATTTAACCCTAGACACCCTCTTCTGGCTGGCTCAGAGAGAGAGAGAGAGAGAGAGAGAGAGAGAGAGAGGCTTTATACGACCCTAAGTGCCACGCTTAAACGACGTTTTCAGAAAGGGTGTTAGAGATGGATAGCTCCTTCGTTTTATTGTGCTCGAGAATTTTGTAGCATTAATTACCTAGAAGTTCGTAAGAACAAGAATTTTATTACGAGGTCAACTCGTGGGAGCTGCAGGGGTCAAAGACCTTGATCATTCTTTTTTTTTAACTCGAATTATGAGCTAAGAGTATCATCATCAAACCGCACGTACATCGAAATCCTTCGAATCTTTTTTTCTGTGCCAAGTGGGTTACAATAAGAACCAAGATGGTCGTCGTTTCTCAATAATTGTTGTTGTTCCCTTTTTAGCAAACAACAGAAGTCAACCCGATATTTTGCTATTTAAAAACTTTTCTCAATCGTCCCGACTTTTGGCTGTCTTAAGAAGATCCACCACTTTAAATAGGCTCGGACGCATCCAGCTTACGACTTTTCAGCTGGTGAATATCAAATGGTTGCTCAAGAACGTCAAAAGAGTTGGTGAATGAATGCGTGGATCCGCCTTACTATCACTTTATAGGGGATGATTCCTCTTGATCTTTCCCTACTCCAACGACTGAAAAGTCATCCGTTTGTGATCCTTCGTAACAATAGCCTAGGAACACTCAATCGCTCGTTGACTTGTACCATACTATGGTTAAAAGTCGTCGATGCTATCAGTGCAAGTGCAAAAAACCGATAATATTGAGCGTACTTGAAGGCATTTTAAGCGCATGGGTCGCGTATACTGCGGCATGGGGTACACTCATTTTGGTAAGCACCATCAAACCTTTGACTTTTTTACCTTCTTCTTCGCTGCATCACTCTGATGTGAGCATCCACGACTCTTAATCTTGAAGTTGACCCACTAAACATAACATATTCGTATCATGACAACAAGTATGTTTAGATAATGATGGAAATGGTGCATCAATGAGGCATATCCTCATCGTCTCTTTTTTTTCCCACTTCTCGTAGCATGAAGCTAACATGAGGGGGCTAGTATGATTGTCTCTCTCATTATATTTTATTTTGTCCACCTCGTGACAAATTGCAAAGTTGATTTATGGGGTGGGTTTGAAAAATTAAATGCAATGAATCAGGGGGTGGGTACGATTATTTTCCGTTGCTTGCACCAAGGTTTCGAGTGTTCCTACGAATCTCAAGCAAAATAGAAGCATATTCTTCTCAACAAGAAGAAAATCTCTTTGCCACAACAATCTTCTTCATAACATCTGCTCGTTAGAACTCGCACCATCCTTTATACATGCAGCCAAACTCCGGCTTCTGGTTTAATAATAATAATAATAATAATAATTATTATTATTATTATTATTATTGTGATAAAATTATTTGATGCGTCATCATGGTTGACCCATTTATTTACTCTGTAGCTTCCGCCGGGGGAGCCCGTCTGTCGACGACGACGAGGGCCGCCGGATGCGGCGACGGAAAACCACGGCGCGGGTTACCGACCCCTCCCGGAAAAGCCCAAACCCCGTTCCCCTTCCCCCCCCTCAAATCCCGATCGTGACGGATGGGAACGTGGGCGGCGCGCCGCCCCCACTGCCGACGCTTCGCCGCGTCTGCCCACTTGCCCCTTCGAGCATATCCGCCGCCTCCCGGGGGGCGTTGACTCCCCGTACCCATGGCCCAAGAAGCGTCCTCATTTAAGGGTGATTTGAAGTTTCTTAGCCGCATGGCTCCTAGTCCAGCGCGTGCCGGCCATGCCGACAGATCCAACGGTCCGTTGACTTCTTGAGTGCTCTTCGGACAGACGGAGGATTGACATCTTACGGCGACCGGCGGTGGTGGTGTTGACAAGCTCGGGTCCATTCCTCAACTGGGTACGGCCTCGTTGACGATCCAGGGCCTGGGATCAGTCGGGTAAACGAACAGGGGGATCTGACGCGGGTCAGCCACGTGGCGGCGCGCATGCCGGAAAATTTGTGAGAATGGTAATTAATCAATTAATTAATTAATGTCCCTAATATGATACGATTACCCCCTCCCCTCACACACACAGCACCCTAATAATATTTTTGCCTGATAAAATAAGAAATAAAAATAAAATAACCATCATAACCAAGATGGTAGGTGATCTGTTAAGTCAGCTCCCCTTCCTCCAATCAGCTGCCACTAGGGCCATACTAAACTTACCCGTTTATATTGGGCCTATATGGGCCTGTTCAAAGTGTGGTGGAATTAATGGGCCCGTTAATGCTGCCCCTTTTCTTTACGGGATTAATATAATGGTACATATTTCACGGAATGGCGGCGGCGAGTGCGGGGTGACCGGGCCAGCTGGTATCCCGGGGATTGCGGCGCCGCCGGCCAAGACGCCGCTTCGCGAGAAACCGCCTACGGGCTTGGCCGCCAGCGCGGTCAGGCATCAACAGTCAAACCGTGCCCGTCAACGCCAGACCGGGGGGGTCCACGTCTGCTGCTCTGTGGGGACCACTTCCATCTCAAACCCTTATCCGCTCTGCGAAAAAAAGACGACGAGGACAGAAATGTTAGACCCGCTCGTCTCTGTGGCGTTTTGTGAAAAGCCCCTTGAAAGAGCAGAGTCGTCGTAGGAACGCCCTCGGCCGTGTCGCCCCGTGCCAACAACACCCACCACGCCGCCATTACTGCCCACCCTCTCTTTCTGGTGAAATTTGTAGCGAGGCCCCTCTGCGGCGGAGTAATGGTCGTCCCAGCTGATAACGATAGGGGGAAGTCAACGTTCTCGGGGGACGAAAAATATATAAATTACATTCAGGGTTGAGGAGAGAAAGATCCACCATTTCTATCCTCGCCTCCGCTCTCTTTATAAGCCTTTCTCCTTCCTTGCCCCCGACGCTTCCTCTCTCTCTCTCTCTCTCTCTCTCTCTCTCTCTCTCTATCTACACAGCTGTAAACCAGGGAGCTGTCAAGCGAGAGAAGCTGTGGCTATGTTCGGAGGAGAAGGCGGCGGTGGGTTCTCGGCGGGGTACCCAGCGGCGGGGTACCCTCCGCTGCCGCCGTACGCGGCGGCGGCTGCTCGGTGCCAGGCGGTGGCGGCGGCGGCGGCGCCGCCGGTGCAGGCGGGGTGGAGCGGGGAGGAGAACAGGATCTTTGAGGCGGCGCTGGTGGAGTTCGGGGAGGGGAGGGCGGATCGGTGGCAGCGGATTGCGGAGCGGATTCCGGGGAAGAGTCCGTGGGAGGTGGAGCAGCAGTACCGCCGCCTGGAGAAGGACGTGCTCGACATCGAAGCCGGCATCATCGAGCCCCCCCTCTACGCCGACGACTGCCAGGACTTGGCCGGCGCCGGCGACCCCGAGCAGGGCCGCATCTCCTTCGCCCGGCCGAGGGCCAAACCCGAGGAGCGCAAGAAGGGGGTCCCCTGGACGGAGGAGGAGCACAAGTGAGCCCGATTCATCCATCCTCTCTCTCTCTCTCTCTCTCTCTCTCTCTCGCCCTCTCGTGTAATTCGTCCCTCTCCCGTCGCAGGCGATTTCTGGAAGGACTGGAGAAGTACGGGAAAGGGGACTGGAGGAGCATCTCCAGGAACTCCGTCGTGACCCGGACGCCGACCCAGGTGGCCAGCCACGCCCAGAAGTACTTCCTCCGCCTGAGCACCGAGGGCAAGAAGGAGAGGCGGCGCAGCAGCATACACGACGTCACCAGAACCTAGGCCGGCCGCCCGCTCTCTCTTCCCCCTCTCCCTCTCTCTCTCCAGGATAGAGAGAGAAAGGGAGGCGATCGCAATTAGGACGTCGTCTAGCCCTGACCACACCCGGCCGGCCGCCTATGTATCCGTCATTCAGGCTGCACCGGCGCCACCGGCGGCGCTTCCGAGAGGAACTGCGCCACCGTCGGGAGATGTAGGTTGTAACCACGCTCACTGCGTACTGTAAAACAACGATTCTTTCTTCACCCACAGACATTGATGTCCAATAATAACCACGTCTTCTTCTTCTTCTTCTTCTTCTTCTTCTTCTTCTTCTTCACTGACCCACATCCGCCAGCCTCTGCCTCTTCCTGGTGTAGAAGCACTGGAGAGAGCTAAGAACATGTATATATACGTACGACCAGGATCTAGAGAGAGAAAAATTACAGGCTACCACCTAAGATCGACAAGTCCGCCCAGCCCAGCCCAGCCCAGCCCAGCCATTGTAGCAGCACGCATACAGAGCCGATCCCCTACGCCGCCCGCAGCAGCACCACCACCAGATGTCCAAAAAAGGGAAAACAAGGGACGCCGTTCGGAAGGACGATCACCGCCATCATCATGCGCCGTTCGGAAGGACGCTCCCATTTTCTCTGGGCTCGGGGAAGCCGGCGGCGGCGCAGGGAGGGGGGGAGCCGCAGCCGTTCTCGGCAGGCTTTGTGGGTACTCCGGCGGGGGGCTCCTCTGAGGCGGCGGCGGCGGCGGCGGCGGCGACGGGCTTCTGCTGCCCGGGAAGCTCCTCCTCCAAGTTTCTGAGAGACGGCGGCGGGTCGCCGCTGCAGTAGCTCCGCCAGAGGCGGCGGTAGGTGGCCTCCAGCCCGGTGGTGAACTTGGCGCCGTCGCAGACTGGGGACTTGAGCATGAGTTCCCGGAGGCCCATCCGCAGCTCGGAGAGGGACGCGACGTCTGACGCCGTCTGCACGGCGATCTGGACGTACTCGTCCTCCGTCTTGGCCACCAAGTTCTCCAACCCTGAGAACCAGAGGATTCATGTACATAATCTCCGTTAAAAGAAAAAGTCAAAAGGGTAGAAATGAGCTGGGGATACAGAAAATCAGTCTCGGTGAATCGCTAAGAGGGATCATGAGAGAGAAACACACCGATTTTAGTCAGAAGGCTGACTCCCACGTTGTGTGCGTGCACTGAACCCGCCATGGTCACGCAGGGGACTCCCATGTAGAGCGACTCGCATGTGGTAGTCGTTCCCGCATATGGAAACGTGTCCAGGCTGCAAGAGCGAGAAGAGAGACAGAGAGGGCCGCAGATCAGTCAACGCCACGTTACATGACGCATGCATGCACCTCACGTGGGGCATGGCACAGGCTTCATTCCATAGGCCCCCACAAGGTCTCCCCTTTGCGGAACAGACTGGGTGGCCTTCATTTACCCAGAAGAGGATCCAAGGTATGTGAGAGAGAGAGAGAGAGAGAGAGAGAGAGAGAGAGAGAGATCACCCCAGTTCAGTTCATGAAAGGCGCAGCTTCTTACCTGATATCCATGAGCGAGTACGCCTGCATGTGGTCGTGGTTGAGGAGGATCAAAGGCAGGAGATCCACGCGCAGGGGCTCCAGGCCGAGCTTCTCCAGCGCCGAGAGGAACCTCTGCCTCACGCTGTCGCAGCAGAAGGGCTTGCACTTGACCATGAGCCGGGAATTCGGAACCGCATCTAATATCCTCGCCCAGACTCGCAGCACCTTGGGCGTTATCTGGCGGCACGGCAGGCAAATCTTCAGACCCAGGCTGATATCCCAGCGGGGGCGGGGGGGGGGGCCTCCTCGGGGAGCAGGGCGGGTGCCGCCGCGTACCTTTGCCAGGTTGTTAAAGCTACCGAAGGTGACGAAGCCGTTTGCAATGGCGGGCGTCGGCGAGACTGGACCAGCTTCAGGGGAAGGCGAGTAGCACAGGAAACACTCGGGGAGGCGAGCCAGCTCTTCGACATGCCTGCAAAACACACACACACACGCGCGCGCGCGCGCGCGGCAGAAGAACCATCAGTTGGAACAGACGAGTCACACACCCCTCCCCCCCCACTGCAAATTGAAGAAAATAACAGATCACTCTGCCCACTTTTGCTTTGTGCCAGGAGGGTCCGCCAGCGAGTCCGTAAATCTGTAATCTATAGTTGGCAGGCCAGTTGTGTTCGGGTATCCAATCCAGGTGGCCTACTCAATCGATGCTCAGATTAGATCTCGACAAATTTTGCATTCAAGTGATAAATTCAATGGAATTTATGATGAGAAAACAGTATGATAAAAAATCTATATTTATAATTCAATGAATATCTATTATAAATCTCAAAGGACCGTAATCCTTGCGGCAACAGAGAGATCATCATCTGAGTCGTAGAAGATCGACACTCGTGCCAAATAACAAACCACGCACACATACCTCACAGCAAAAACAATCGCACCCAGTTTTATGCGTGCCGCACGGTCAATTGGTTCAGCGCATCGCGCAACATGCGCAACGAAGAAACAATTTTCGAAAGCATCAGGGGACAGGAAGCCTTTTTTTCTTTTTTTTAGTCTGTATTGTGCTAGATATTTAAAAACAGGAGCCATTTAAACCTCATAAACAGATTCAGAACGACAAAAATGGCAGACCCATCAAATAAAATTCCCACGGATAATTTGTACTTGTGCAAAAATTCACTAGTACCACATTACTACAGACACGAAGTACTTATCCTAATATATCTGTCAGAGAGAGCCTATTAGAATACGGATCCAATAGGCCAATCATGTTAGGTGCTTTTGAGTGGCGCTACGACTATTAGTGAATCAACTTTCCCCTCTCTATTTCTGACAACACCATTCATCAGCTGCTCTCATGTGCTCATCAGACATCACTTTACTTCAGAAAGAATCCTTACTAACTCGATAAATAGAATTTCCCATCTCAAGAAAATTCGAATCAAGAACAGTTTGCCTAAAGAAGATACATTCCCGAAAGATAAACTAAACATACGAACCTGTGAGATGGTATACGGATGGGTTACAACGTTTTGCCTCGGGGAATGACATTTCTCACTCGAAGTTTCAGAAGATGCAACACAGAATCACAAAAACAGTAGACCCAATCACCGTCCATATTGCTGATATGCCACCTCAAACTTGGCATCCTCACAATATACAAAACCGCGACACATTCTACTTTATCTTAGATAATAAACATTATTCTGTCCTATACAACCTTCTTCCAAGAAAAAGTTTAACTGTTTAGTAGCATCATTTGCAACTCCACATAATCCAACGAGCAACATGAGTAACATTTAACCCTAAACACCCAACTCTTAAAACAAAAAGATGGGCTACTGTTCAGACTCATAAAGACCGGAGAAAAAAAAAATACAGAACGGCACAATCAGTGATTTTGAAATGCACAAAGGAGACATCAAAGTCGCATTTATAGATCAAGAAAACTGATAAAAACTCAAAAAAAATATAATTAGACAAATATTTACTTAAAAATATTAGAATTTTCCAAACAGATGATCAAGGCTAAAGAAAATCTAAATCCACAATCATTAATAAAAAACACAAAAGCTTAAGCCCCCAAAAGTACCTGAATAGGGGCTGGTCTGCAAGCCATCATCCCCAACTTGTTGTTGGCTGTGTGTCCGGTAAGTTCCACAAGTATGTCGATTTCATCCTCTCTAACCATCTCAGCAACCTTCTTCTCATCAATCCCATAGATATCTCTCCAGGTTCCTCCTTTTTTCAGGACCCTATCTCTGAATTTCAAGGTTTTGGCATCAGCCTAGAAAAGCAAATTGGCAGTGAGTAGAAAAAAGATGAAAAACGAAAAATTATGAATTTCCATATCACCTCTTACAGGAAAGATTGTTTATATAAAAGTTACATTACAAAAATACAACACAAGAAAAGAAACATTGTAAATGTTACATTTACTTTAAAATGAAATACAAATGGGAAAAGAATAGCTGTTACAAGTGAATGTCACAAGAGTAGAAAGAAAGAAAGACATAGTATGGAGCAATTATCGAACAAAGAGCGCTTATGTACTGAAAAAATGTAAGAAACAAAAAAAGAAAACGGAAACTAGGTGATGTACCTTCACAACAGCTGAGTAAACAACAACTTTGTAATTTGCATAATCATGGTAAACAAGAGGCGCCTCTATGAAATATGAAACTGAGTGAGTAAAATAATCTGGTGACACATATCCAATAACAAGTGGCCGCTCGACTTCTTTTGGATTATCCCAGCTAGTATACTGCGGATATAACTTCATAAAACGTTTACCCCATTCCCTGAAAACAACATAAAATTTCAGCAGATGGTAATTTGACAACTGGAGTAAGTGTTTTAATCAGCCATGTGACAATCAGACATGAATGAGAAGCTAACTTCGAACTCTATACACTTCATCAATTTATGGGTAGCATAGCAGCATGCAAAACATGAATGACCAGAATATAGCAACAAAGAAGAGAGGTGTTTAAGCTTTTTCTTGATGAATCTGCTTAACCAATCATTCATCTCTCTGCAGGCAATCCAAAGCAAAATATATACCGGAAAATGATTGGAAAGACCATTACGGGTAAAGCTCTGTGACTACTCGAGAATAGGTAATTTTGAAAAGACAATTTAGACCATATGCGCTGCATACTAAGCAGATCTTAGGGACCTACAGAGAAGCTAGCAATATTTATTAATATTCAGAAAAGATTGTATACTAGAATGCCCTTTACCCTTCTACACGAGTTCATGTATCAAGGTAATACATGGCAGAAGTCATTCATATCACTTGTAACCCAAGGCAGATATCAGTCGTATCAACTTGGGTTCTGGCATGCTGGTGAATGATAATCTGGGCAAAGCCACAGTGGAATTATGGAGCCAGTTTCAGGGTAGAAGGGACAATTTACGAAAGAAAATATAAGAAGATGAATGAATAACTATAGGAAAAAAGAAGAGAGCAAGAAGGAGGTAGACAACATAAAAGAGTAAGAAAATAAAAAATAATGGTGAAAACCATAAAAGAAGGGGGGATCAATAGGGACTGGAAAAAAGGGACTTTGAAGAAGAAGGTGATGAGGCAACAACAGGCTAAGCGTCAAAAGGAATGAGGATTGCCCACCTCTTCCTTTGTCCCATTCATCCTTTATTTCTAGTTTTTCTTGTTGCAGGGAACAGCAGTCGGCCTTTCGACCTTTTCCTTCAACTTTTCTTTCCTACTCTTCTTCTCACATGATTTCACCTTTCCCAGATCAAGAACCAGAGGCCGTTGGAATAGGCTTCCCACGAGAGTGTAGTCATATCCTAACGACTGAAGTGAATGATATGTCCTCTAATACTACCGCCTTGTTTGCCTCGCAGTAGAATCTCCCATCGTCCCTAACTTCCAGCTATCTGTCCCCTCAAAACAATCATTATATTTATCTTTAAGTAACTGTTAAAGCCATTTAGGATATTTCCATCGTATACATCTAATAGGCCAGGACTAAAGGCGTTCACAAAGTAGATGTACAAGAATCTTGTTCAGTTCCACATGATCTTATTCCACTCCCATTATGAGATCCCATTTATACTGAAACAAATTTGGGATTCATACGTGGGGAATTCCATGTCTAGTTATGTGACCTTTTGACAGCCAACCAAAACCGCCAAGAAAAAACTCATCATCATGTCGCACATTCCACTCAAAATAAATATCAAGACAGGCGATTTAAGGGCTACTCTTACTTGTGAGCCTCGTAAAGCCTATCATCTTCACCCCCATTTATATAGTTCATTGCTAGCAACCGATTCTGCAAAGTCACGAGGAAACTTAAGTCCATCAATAAGAATGTAAAAAATTCATTTTATATCAATAAACAGCAAAATACCCCGAACATATGACATAAAGAAGTAACCAAAACTGAGTTAAGATGAAGCCATGATCATAAAAATTAGCCAACATTGACTCAGCCTAAGATAATTCTCATCTAATTCCCGGATAGTAAGGTTAACGGAGAAATCGAAAGATCTAAAAATATGCATTGTGACATTTTAACGTTCTTATACAGAAAACAGTTCGACTGTAATTTACAACTCCAATTTATTTATTCCCTGAATACTCTTCAACCCATCATAAGTTACCCCCTTGGTCCCTTTCTTTTACATCTTTCCATTTTCCTCTCTTATAGCTGGGAATGGAGTTGGATACTGAACACATTGTTGATCAAAATGGGAACATGCTAGACCAGCTCTAACTGCATTCCTGATTTAGATCTAACGTCACTCAAATCCACGATAAATCCACAGGTGCATTTAAAAATGAATTATCTTGATACCCATTCGTTTCATCTAAATATTGACTCTAAAGGGAAGTGTAGCACGTGTAAGTTCGGACATACTTGTTTAATTTCATCAAACTGATAGATAAAGACAAAAGGAAGTTCAATAAATAAATTTCTTGCGTCTCTGTTTTAAGGTGAAACAGTCTTCCTGCCGCTGTGATGAAATATAAATAAATTTCTTGCGTCTCTGTTTTAAGGTGAAACAGTCTTCCTGCCGCTGTGATGAAATTCCGATGGAAAAGTTTTCTGAATTAGATGTGATAACTAACAGTTGTATGTAAAACATGGCAATTTCATTCACAATATCCACCATAAAGAAGCTCAAGAACTTAGCAACGGGACAAAAGCATCCACAGTCACTTCAACGGCATATTATCAAGGTTTTACATTCTACAATGGACATATTAGTTTCATAGCATTTCCTTTCCTAATCTATCTTATATACTAGTTAAATTCCTTGTGTCGTCCTTACTCAACATATCAAGATTACAATCATTATACATATCGGTTTGCCATAAATAATTTGAAATTGTTTAGTTAACTGTAATAGCCATTCTGCAAAGAAATTTATCATACTTCTAACCTTAAAATATTCATTGAAACGAGAAGTCAATAAAAAATCTAACGCTCTAAAATAAGATACATAAATAATTACGTGGTTGTGAAGCAAGTTACTCCTGTTCAAACCAGTATCGTATATATAGAATTGGATGAATAATAAATATGGATCAATATTCGTTCTTTGTAAGCAAGGTAAAAACGATAGGAAGGAAACAATACTGCAATAATACCTGACCAGCATTACGAGAATCGGGATCTATCTGAAGGCACCTCTCATATGCCTCAATAGCCAGAGTAATATTCCCTGCATCTCTATACAAAACTCCTAGATGTCCAGAAACACGAGAGTTAGCATAGGGGGAAAAAAAGGAATGGGTAAGCTTGTCAAAGTGCATGAGAAGAAAAATGGTCTCGTAAAAACCAATTGAACACAATGGATCGAGAGTTAATCTTAAGGCCAAAATAATAGTGCTTTTCTTTTATTTACACATCTTCAGTTTGACTATTGTAGAGGAAGTTGTAGAGAGACAGCAAGTATGGTTAGCAACAAAGAAATGAAACTGCACGATTCATTAGCCACATCATACACATTCTGGGTTTTAAGTTCTCTTCATGAAAAATTGTCAATGGCAAGTCATCACAAGAAGCACACTCACTATCCTCATAGCTCAAGTAAAATGACACAGATATCAAGATTAATATGAAGCCATTACCATCACAACTTCAAAAATATAATGATGATACTATGGTTCTTAGTCCTCCCATTTATTGTAGTTAGGACAGCCCGAGGATGCCACATACACCAAGCATGCGCACATACAAACTAATTTAGACTTGTTACGCACATAAATTCGATATGTAAACACATCAAATGCACAGGAGCATGTACAGTAGCAGGTGTTTCAAAAGTATGAAGAGGACCCAACTAAACTGAAATAAAACCCAAGTATAGGTATATCTTAAACCACAAAAGGTTATAAACAAGACCATGTTATGTGCAATAATCTGTACAGGAATTTATCATGAAAGTCGTATTATGAAGATGTGTCATTTCATACAGAATCCTAGCACATCGTCTCTGGCCAGAAATATATTCATCTTAATACAGTGCGAAAAGGGCAACTAACTTTAAAGTCATACCCAGCAGATTCAGGCCTGGCAATCACATTGCAGCTGTAGGTTAGAACGCATAAATATCCTAAATAAATTATGAGACAGCCATTAGATTCATGTCATAGCCAAACTGGCAGTGACCTCCTCAGCGCCAAAAAATACAGACACTGAGGCAGACTTCTGTATGAATCACACATTTACACAGGGCCAGTGTTCCTAAATGCACGACTCCCCAAAATGAGGACCGTGTGAGTAGGATGGGGAAGCAACCTTGGAAATTTATGAAAGTGCTTGAGAAATTGTGTCAACCACCGACCCCATAATGAAGGAATGCACACTGCTGAAGATCATGTCGTGACGACATGCTTCTTGATAGAGACATTCACCAGAGAAAACCCATAAAAACCTGGATTTTGGCACTTTGGTTAAAGACCAAAATGTTAACATATGCTGGTAAAATGAATGTGGATGCTGGGAACACTTCTCAAAAGATCCAACCAATACAAGAATTTATCACTAAAAAGAGAAGCTATTCACTTAGCTGGTATAAACTGTCCAATCGCCAGATTGGAAAATGACGTTCATAAGGATGTATCAAAATCAACTTTTGAAGCACAGAATAAATTCATAGCCAAACGGCATGCATAATGTAGTGACAAAAACAAGTAACAATGAAGAAAAAAAATACTACTGATATCCAAGGCCAAGGAAAATTTCAATTGGTCAACTATGTACGCAACTTGCGACAAAGGATAAAGGAAATACTCGGGAAAACATTTCCTTAGAGAGAACTAGACAAGACAATTGTTACCTAAGTTATTATAAGCCTCGGCATATGTAGGATTTGCGAGAATTGCCTTCTCAATCATGCATGCCGCTGCATCCATTTTTCCCTGGTAGATAAACAGGCAGAGACGAATCCAAGCTCAGACAAAGGCATAAATTTACACACAAGGAAATGAGGGGCTACAGGGCGGGTAGGGTGGGGTGGGTATACCTGAACAGTGTACACAACGCCAAGGTTATTAAGAGACTGAGAAAAGTTTGGCTTGATAGACAGAGCCATCTAAACACGTACATTTTGAGAAAGCACATAAACAGAGTGGTGGTCATTGAAAAGAAGAAATATAACAAGAAAAAAATAACCCACAGACATGTGAACACTGATGTAATAGAAACACACCTGATAGCACTCAACAGCTTTGTCAAGGTTATCCCTATCCTTATATATCACTCCTAAATTGTTGCAGGCCTCCGCGCAATGAGGGTTGAAGTGTAGAGCAAGCTCGTAAAACACAATAGCCTTCAAAAAAAATCACAAATTTCGAAGTATTTTGAAAATAGATCATCAGAAAGCTCGAAAAGGCTACTTCCCAGAAATTTTAATTTGAAGGTTGGATAGGAATTTATGCCAATGAGAAGAATTCAGCATACATACCATGTCAAACTTCAGCATCTCCCCATAGGCAACACCAAGATTATACATAGCATCAGCATAGCGCCAGTTGTAATACAAAGCTTTCTTATAATATGCAATTCCTTGATTGATATCTCCCTCCAATTTTACCTGCACAGATTATTTACAAAGACAAGCGATTGTCAAATGGCTATTGATTACAAATTAATTCCACTAAGAAGAAGAGTTTTCTTTCAACCCCACCCCCAACCCCCCCCCACCCAAAAAAGAAAAAAACTGTGGAAAACACAATACCAAAGCAATCACTTATTGGAGAGAGAAAAACCAGAATACCCTACATTATTTAAATCCCGGTATCCCTTGCCAATAAAATGAAATCGATGGGCATAATCTTATCCGCGCTTAAACCCAAGCAAGGATGTATAATGGATAATACGCACTTATTGGATGAGAAAATGACGCAAACAAGATTAAAAGAGAAGCAATATACCTTTGTTCCTAAGTCAGTCAAAGCTATTGCCATATTATTCTTGGCAATTTCAAAGTTTGGTGATATAGCCAGACATCTGTCAAATTTTAAAGTTCAACCGTGATTGATATTTATAGATGCAGAATGGAAGTGGCATTCAATAAAAATATGACGGCTAAATATACAGCAGGGAACCTCTCATAGCAAGCAATGGCCACTTCCAACTCCCCACGATTTTTGTAAATGACACCCATGTTGCAATATGCTTCAGCATACATTGGCCTCTCTATAGCTGCCTTCTCGTAGCAGCTAAGGGCCATATCATATTGCATCATCTCAGAATACACAACCCCAAGATTGTAATATGCAGGCTGCATTAGCAAGAATGACAAAGTTTTAGAAATTGTAATGAACAAGAAAAAACTGCATCAGAACATGATCACTGCAGAGTATTACAGCGTAATGACTATCTATCTTCAACGCTTCCAAGTATTTCTGGATTCCTTCCTGGGTGTTACCAGCAAGTTTTAGGCTTGTCCCAATATCTGTCAACACAACTGCCAGGGATTCAGCAGCAGGCTTATACGAGGGATCTGCCTTTAGAGCCTTCTGATACGACTGCACCACATTAATTCAAAAAGAACTCAGAATTGGCCGTAGATAGTTGGAGACAACTACTATGGGAGAAAGTCAACACTGAACATCAATATTTGAGTTGAAATACCTGAAAATGAACATGAATGCATACAGTATTGTGTAGAAGGACATGAACTTATAAACAAAACCAGAACTCAGGAATAACATCACAGGTTATTTTATAGGTTACCAACTTACATAGATTGTTTGGAATTTACGAGTAAAAACCAGTTACCACCATTTTTTGTCTTAAAAGCTAAAACAACTCAGACATTTAGTATGAAGACAAAGTGCTGACTACTATTACCACACAAAGTGGCAGAGATTCATGTGTGGGATTATACTCCAAACCTACAACCAGAACATAAAAGGAGCAAGCATCCAAAAAGTAAACAAGAACAACCAAAACCTCAGTATAACCAATTCCTCACGTATTTTTATATATAGCATATATAACTCAATTGTTCTAGAAAAATAAGAATAAAACATCAGATGGTCCCCGCAAAAAGAAGTAAATATATGAAGGACAACGTGAAACTTCATCACCAAAGACATATAGAGAAGAAAACCCAGAAAGTCAACCTCCCACTGCATAAGAATTCCCCCCATGTCAACTATCTGGCACTAGACTTACGGAAAATACTGCAAATTACAATATGGATAGGACGCTATGCTGATAACCCACAAAACATACTCGTGTTTTGCTGATCACTATTATTGCTGCTGCTCTCGCAGTTGACATTCGTTGAAGTGATTACAACTGTTAAGAAAGGATATCATATTTCCAGTACAATATCATTGTCGCTGCTATCATAGTTGAAATTTGTGCAACTGAATACAGTTGTTAAGAAAGGATAGCATATTTACAGTACAATATCATTGTCCCTGCCCTCATTGCTGAAATCTGTTCAATACAACTGTTAACAACGTATAGCATATTTCCAACACACTCTTTCTCCATCTCATATTTTTTCCCTTTTTGTCATTTTGCAGGCCTTTATACTTCTATATTTTTACATAGAAATACCTCAAGGTATTATCTCCAATCCTTCTAATGATACCCACCAGTATAACTGTATCAGAGCTACCTCTTCACTTCTCACCTGCCAACTCAGATTATTTCGAGAAGTTGCAGTCTCATTTGCTTCATGCCAGCATGAGGAGCGACCCTATTCCTTTGTGCTTCTCTCATGTACCATTTCCACTGTGGAAAGGAATTCATTATCACCTTTCTGAACTTCCTATATACTAAGGGGAAGTGTCCTCAACAATCAAGTCCTTAATCAACACAACAAATGGAGTTTTAGAGCAGAACAAGCATCTTGACATCGCTAAGGTTTTCCTCATTTCTACCCCTTTTATTTGTGCATTTAAGGCGGTGCGTGCCATCACTTCTATTCATCTCATCTGATGCCATGCACACGTTTGGTTTTATTGGGTGTTCCCCTCATGAGCAGCTTCAGGCTTCTCCTCACAACTATCGTCACAGACACATCTTCAGTTCTACCTCCTTTGTTCCCCTCCTAAAGAAGCTAAATGCATTCTCCTCGAATATTGCCCAATGTATCATGAGAGTTGCTGCCATAGTCTAGTACTTTACCATCTTCACATCACTCATAAAGTCATCTTTGTCGAGGGCCACTTATTTACATTATTTTCCTTGGAACTTTCCTCCTCTATGGTCACGATCCTTCACTTCCACCAATTGTTCCAGATTTTTCTCTCAACTAGCCGTCTCTCACTCCTGGTCCCTTGCCAATTGAGCCATCATTACCTGCTGGAGATGCTTCTAAGCTTCTAGCAGAAAGTATTGCTGATTTCAGTGGACAAGAATGTTCCCATCCTGCTCCTGCTCTCTCTCACAGATCTTCATGGATTCTACACTATCACGAGTGCATTGGCGTTTTCCATGCTTGACCGTCCATTGTTTGGCAATCGCTCATATTGTGCACAACTTTCTTAAATTAATTTCCCAGCTCTCCAATCTCAATCCATTTTCCTGCCCAAGAATGTGTTTGTTGACAACTATGTCCCCACCTCTGGAAGCTAATCTGTATCTCCTGTAGGAGCAAGAAGCATGTCATTGTCTCCTGTTCCAGCACTAATCTCGAGGACCACGTTACACTTGTAGACCTAAAAAATAGTCTGGCTTCCATGAGTGGACCAAATATATAGAGGTTAATTTTCATCCATCCCCCAACAATACCTACCTCGCACATGGTCTCTTCATCATATCTCTCTATTAGGAAACATAGCTAGAGAGAGCTCGTCCATAAACTCTAGATCCAGAATCCGCAGTGAGGTGATCGGCGTTCAAAAAAGGATAGTACATTCCCCACAAATCTTGCCCTATTTTACGTTTTTCTCCTTCGACACCCTCTTTAGGCCCGCATATTTGTAAGTTGTAGAAAATGAAAGGCATGTTCTTTATCTGCCCCCATTCTATCCATTCGTAGCAATAACCATATGTAGATTAACAAGCATACATTTATACCTCTATTAACAAATTCCGTCCGCAAAAACCTTCATGGATTATGACACTTGTGGGTAGTAAATCACATGTACCAGGCCAGATTCCTATTAACTGCTTCCTCATATAATCAATGACTTCTTCATCTAACACAGAAACCATCTACCTTAACAAAAAGCAGCAAGGTTGAAGCAAATTAAACAGGAAAACAAATCCACATGTCGATACTAATTAACGAGCAGACCAGCTAGCCTGTGATCATAACCACGCAATGTACTTATGCAAAGGAAAAAACCGACAGAAAATAACAGCCAGCAAGCAATCATGGACCTAATGAAATAGATAAGTTCACCGCATGAAATATGTTATCATTTTCACCACAGGATAAGGTATAGAGTATCCTTTTGAAAGCGAATTTCGTTATAAAGTTCACCACAAAAGATTCATAAACGACAGAATAAGGTTTCGTCAATTTCACAAAAAAAAAAAATTGTTCTTAGCACTGCCATCATCTACCAAACTCTAAATAACTGGCGTTGGTCCGAGGATTTTATTCTGCCATTCCACTTTACAGCACTACACAATTACATATCACATACAAGACCTGTATTCAACATAACTGATTCCACACTGATTTTCATTGGCTCCATCAATCTTATTTTTGGATCTCTCTCATCTTCCAAAACCCTGAAAATAAGATCATATCTTGAAAGAACTAATCATGTATCTCTGCTTCGTCGGGTCAAAGGCATCATAAGTGGCTTTCACCGGATTTCTTACCTATTATTAACTATCATTTACATAGTCATCTTACAAAGACTCTCCTCCTTTATGTATAAGCATAGACTCATTCTCACGAAATTGTGTCTGGGGTTTTCAAACAATGTTAATGCCTACACTCAATAGTGCACCAATAATTGCTACGCTGGACCATTGTCCAACTCCATTAAAAGAATTTTGCCTTTGTTTCGTCGTCTATTTTAATCGTCAACCTTTTGTTCATTTTCACGAATCTATGCCTCCACTCACAGAAGCACGAAAAACCATGCTCATTGTTCTCTACACGAATTAAAAGGTAAAAGAAACAAGCTTGAACTCGAAGTCTAAACAAAAGACAAAATCAACTGTAATGAGAAAGCCCAACGACTATCGCAATAATTTTCTCAAAAAAAAAAAAACTCCAACAAGGGAAGATTCCTATGTAGCTTTCGGTTTGGTCCTAATCGTTCGTGCATGATGTATGCCATGCAGTGTGCATCATACTAGATGGAGGTACCTCGGCAGACTCCCCAAGGTGTCCTTCATCCTTGTACAAAACGCCAAGATGAGTGAGGGCACATGCATTTTGTGAGTCCAACTTAACAGCTTCAGTGAAGCACTCGAAGGCTTGACGTGATGAGTTCTGCATTTGAAGACAGATTCCCTTCCCTATGTAGGCTTCGACATTTGTGTTGTCCTTCGCAATAACGCTCTCATACAACACGAGAGCATCCACAAACTTATTCCGCGTCCGCAGGATGTTGGCATAAGACAGTACATCGTTCACTTCCAATCTCTTCTGCACAGGTACTTGGACTGCAAGTGCACCGCCATCAGAAGATCTCAAGGCCTTCAAGCTCTCATTTTCAGTAGCAGAATATTCATCATCCCTCTCCTTTCTAACATCAGTTTCGGTCCAGGCCATTCGGTAACTGGTCCTCTATCAAGCTCTCTGTAAGCAAGAGAAAAAAGCTGAATGAAGTATGGGTCAATCCATCATCAGAAACTTTTCCTACAAACAAGAAACCTGCACCTTTTCCACGACAGTCTAAACAAGAAATGAGGGCGCGCGGGCTTATATATTTACAACTTACGTCAGAGAAGATCGGCCAGAGAGTGATTTGATATTTCAAAATATGAGTCTTATGTCAAAAAAAAAAAAAAAACAAGAAACAAAACTGGATCAGTCGATAAAGGTTACTGAAAGTTCTTAAATAGAAGCATCTATGTGATATCGTGCCCATTATTAGATAGCAGTAGAAAGGGTTTGAAAGGAAAAACAAGGAGAAGAAGAAGACGAGAAAAAGTAATACAGAGAAAACGCAGTAGACGGAGAAGAGGAGAAAGACAAATCATAGCGAGCCCGGGCCAGACTAAAAAACCAGGGGAACTACAAACCGCTCGGGATAATCGGCCAGGAGCTGGAGAAGATTAAGCAAGGTCGAACAAAGGCTGACATGAGCAACAGCATGCCAAGAGTCGGTACACAAGAAGAAACTAAGCAACAGTGAAGAGGACCAATATAATAGCAAGAGAGAGAGAGAGAGAGCCAGCACGGGAAGCATAGTATCCCCACGAAAAGGCCACTTGAACGACGGAGGGGATTAGGGATTTCAGGCCGTACATTGGAAACGGAGCCGCGCACAGCGGAGCATGGCAGCGCCGCGGGCCGGCGCAAGGGTTTCCGCCCCAACTCCTACGGACAGGAAGGGGAAGCCCGCCCTGGTCAGCGAAATAATGGGGCCTAAGCGGAGGTAAACCCCACGGGAGACCCCAGAGAGCTGGGTGAACACTATTGGGGACGAAGGTAGAGAGAGAGAGAGACAGAGAGGGAGAGACGCCTGAGGAGCGAGAGAGTGAGAGAGAGGAGCGAGAGGGACTTCCGCTCCCCCGCCTGGCTCCTCGCCGCCTCCCTCCCCCCCGCCTCCGGCAAGCCCCCGACCCCTTTTTGACCCCCACCTCCCCCTTCCCTCCCCCCAGCTGCACCACCACCCTCTCTCTCCTCTCTCCTCTCTCTCTCTCCCGCTGCGGGTCTCTCCCTCCTTCGTCGTCACGTAAACAGAAAACCCTCTGAACCGTGACTGCCTCCGGCTCGCCTTCCCCCGCTGAAATCACCCCCAGGCGCCCCCAGATGAGCGGTGGGCCCCACAACGGGCCGGGCCCGGCTGACAGACTCCTACTGGACCTGGGCTCGGTGCAAAAAGCCCACGAAATAGGTAAGGTAAATCCTTCCGATGGGATAATAAAGCAATAATGACCCCAAAATGCTATTAAATAATATTTTTCAATATCGAAAAAGTCTGATTGCCGCCCAGTCCTCAGGAAAGCTTGGAGTGGACGGGCGAATAATAATTAAATAGTTGAATTATAATTGAATAAAAGTAATATTGTATTATAAAAAATGTTTCCAATGATTTTAATTTGATTAAGTAGAGGCCGCGGGGCGGCCGGCGATCGGGGTGGAGCGGTGTTGACCCCCCGGTGAGTTTCTGGAGGGACGAGGGGCGGAGCTGAGGAAGAGTCGACGCCCCGGTGAGTCTCTCTCTCTCTCCCTCCGGGGCCATGGCGATCCTCTACGCGTTGGTGGCCAGGGGGACGGTAGTCCTCGCGGAGTTCAGCGCAGTCACCGGGAACACGGGGGCGGTGGCCCGGCGGATCCTGGAGAAGCTGCCTCCGGACGCCGACTCCAGGCTCTGTTTCTCCCAGGAGCGTTACATCTTTCACGTGCTCAGATTGGACGGGATCACGTTTCTCTGCATGGCCAATGATACCTTCGGGAGTGAGTCTTTAGTTATTTGCCTCGAGGGATTTTCTTTCTTTTCTTACTCTAGCTGTTCGATTAGGGATTGTTTCGAGGCCCCCTCATAGTTTTTTTCTATTTATTTTTTTCGAACTGGGTTTTTAGATTTTTCATCGAAGACTTTAATATGGGGCCCTTGGAATTCCGTTTCTCCCCATTGGATTCTCCACTGTGATCTATAAGGAGTAATTTATCTTGTTCTGAGTGGCTCAAAGTGTTGCTTGATGAACTGTATCGATCTAAATTTTCACTCCAATGGTCGTCGTCCCATTTACTCTAGCTTGAGTTTTGAAGCGTATATACGTGTAAGGGGCAGCTGGCCTGCAAATTGCATATTTTTATATTTGAGATTTAAGGGAGTTTTATTTAACCAAATTTAAAAGGGACGAGGTGTAATAGTATCTTTCAGCTTCTTCCCTTGGAAACAGGGACTGAGATTATTCATGCTGCTCTTAAATTCTATGGCTAAATGCATATGCCTCTGTGATTAAGAGGAGAGACCAAGGTTTCCTGGGGAATTGTGACTAGATGAACGGTTGTACTATGTGAAAACTTACTACACAAAAATGGAGCTTTAACTACGGAGTAAGAGCCCCACTAACAAAGAAAATAAAGAATGATGAATGCACTGTATCCAGCCACGAAATTATAGTGAGATTGTTTTCCTGTTGGAAGAAGGACAAATTGTAGATAGATGGCTGGAACATTTCTCCAGGCATTCTTTCAGCTTTCTCAGAATTACAGATGGCAAAGGGACACTGCAATGGCCACCATTCCGAATCATAGTTAACTGATGGTCATTTTCTCTATTGTGAAGACGAACGTGAGTGATGCCTAATCAAACGGCTGTTTGGAGGATTGGTTTTCCTTGCTGGTATTTTCAAATCTGTTCGAACTATGGGATGAGAAGTCATATAAACTTGGGATCCTGTCGGAGTTGAGGGTATAAATGTAACTGGACTAGGGACATAGATCGCTTCATTTTTTGTCATTTGATCCAGTGACAGTGAGATTTATTCTTTTCCGTAAACTTTGTTCTTATGCTCTGTTTTCTCTCCCTCTTGGTCCTTTCTCAGATGAAATCTACAACAGCTATATCCTCAGAAGTAATTATTTGGTTTAACCTTGTTCTCACCTTGAATATTATTAATGCTGTTTTCTTCAATTAGCAGAGACTGTGTTATTTATACAGACCGCATTTATCGCATTGCATATTTCTAATGAGGCCGTATCTCTATCCATATGCTGAACAATAGATATTTTCAATCCACCCTCATTAGTTTCTTAATTGGATTTCCCTCTGCTTCGTCGGCATGCTTGATATTCCTTTTAATGACTTGATCTTCAGTGTCCTCGTCTTGGATGCATCATGATTTATGGGTTAATTTACATTGGAAGTTGGTGCGTGCTTACCACCATGTAGTGCTTTGGTCTGTGCTTGGCTCGCATTTTGTTGGTTATGCCTTATTTTTATTTAAGTCATATTTTTCTTCGTTACCATGTTCTTCCAGGAAGAGTTCCCTTTTCATACCTGGAGGAGATTCATATGAGATTTATGAAAAACTATGGGAGAGTCGCTCATTCTGCGTTAGCTTATGCAATGAATGATGAATTCTCGAGAGTATTGCATCAACAGATGGAGTATTTCTCGAGTAATCCCAGTGCAGATACACTTAACCGTGTCAGAAATGAAGTCAGTGAGGCAAGTGATCCTAGTTCACTCCAGTTATTGTTGTAAAATATATGGATTTTAGAAAATATAGTGTTATTATTTTGATCACCGTATCAGCATTGTTTTTGCCTTCATGAGTTTCACGTCTGAGATACTGATGTCTGATTTTTATTTTTATTGTTATTTTACTTTGATCCCACCCTATTCCCTGACTATGGCACAACCATTTACCATACTCTCCCTAAGGGATCAATATTTCGATGACCAACTTATTAATTTTAGGATAGATGTTGTTATTGCTTAAAGGAAGCCTTTGCATGATTCCGTTGGTGGACCTCTCTTATTTCCCTGATATCAAATGATTCTTAATGCGATCGTTCTACACTTTTCCATATCTGGAAATTTATATGTTTCTAAAGAGGCATGTCTCGGTGTTTACGACAAAAGATGTGCACTGCTTTCGAGTACCCGTCTGATTCTTTATTGGAAAGCTTGCTGTTCAGGATGCGGACATCTTTTCTAGATTGGGTTTTTTTCCTCAAAGTGATTTCTCAAACATACGATTTGTATTATTTTGTTAAAACCACTGTCTTGGTCCGTCCAACTCTACGATTGTGAATCTACGAGTGGAATCGGCCCATTTATTTACTCGCAGGACTTTAATTATTTCGTGCAATATGACTATTCCAACATGCCTTCTCAAATACAATCCAATGCCAGTAGGTGTACGGTCCAGGAGTATAACCATCCATTCTGATATCGAGTTTGATGACTGGACCATTTAACAGTAAATTAATTTGCGAGATTTACCTATCTGCTCCATGCCTTTCTTTTTTTTCCTCTTGCGATGTCAGACTTTTCCTACTGATTTATAATTCATATATCATTTTTCTACTGCATACAATACAGTTATGTGTTTTGTCTTTTATATGGCTAAAATCATAAACTTTAATGTGGCCTGTACCGTACATGCATGGTTAGCCCAGCTTTTATCAAGGACTTACCAGATGGGTTGTACACTTTCTCTGCCCGTATTTGGTAAACCCCACCGGTTAAATGGATGAGGAGACTTATTTGCCGTGCCCATTCTTTTTTCTTTTTTTTTCTCCGTTCCTTTGAGTTGTTAGCTTTACAAAAATATGAGCATTGTGTCCTTCAGCACGTTGTTCTGGTGTAAAAAAATTGTGCTCTGCAGATGCGAACAATCATGGTGGAAAATGTTGACAAGATATTAGCCAGAGGAGAGCGGATTGAGCTTCTTGTTGACAAGACTGCTACTATGCAAGACAATTCGTTCCATTTCAGAAAACAGTCCAGACGCCTCCATCGAGCTCTTTGGATGAAGAATGCCAAACTTTTGTGAGTGATTACACAACCCATTCGAATATATTTCAGCCACGCCGCCAATATAATCTTTATCCTTGAGGAGCGAGTGCTGAACCCGATGATGAAAAATAGGCACGAATCTAGAAAAGGTCAAACCAATCTCTCCGCTGCCCCACGTGGGAGAGTTGTTACATGGGCATGCTAAGAACCGTGGGTTCTTCTTTTTTCAGGGGAAAGAATCCATTTTTTTGAAAGTAAATTCTCGATGCCGTAGTGGGTTATTTTCTGCATTTGGTCAACCACGGTCATGAACTCTCTGCTGAGCTTACACTCTCTAGTCTATTCTACTCTAACATGCTGATCTTATCTCCGATCTTCGATAATGATGGTGACGAATCCAGCTCCAACTCGCATCCCAGTTTTGTCCTGAGAGATTCATTTGAATATTCGTTGATTTTTTTTTCAATGTAAAGGGTCGAATTGAGTTGACAATTAATGTTGACGTTGACCTCCTCTCCCGCTGCAGAGCTTTGTTGACTTGCGCCATAGTCTTGCTCCTGTACATAATAATCGCCGCCTGCTGTGGAGGGATCACCCTTCCTTCGTGCCGCTCCTGATCCAACCGCCGCCTCAATCTGCTGTTCCTCTGAAGATTCTCGATGATCGGGTCCTGCTGGGCTCTCTTCGCCGCCGTCCTTGGGCTGTGCCTTTTGGCGGCGCGACGACCATGGAGGAGAAGGCGGCTGAGCGCGGATCTGCATTTGGCGTATCCTGGAAGCTTGTAATATCTTCGTTTGGTCTGTGTCTTTTATCATCCTCTTCTATTTCATTTTATCTAGATGGTGTACCGCCAAGTGGTCCCGTAATTAAATAATTGACTGCCTGTTACGGATCAAGACGGTGGATTTTTTTTTGCGTTGACTTTACATCCATCTGGGCATTTGGTCTAGTGGTATGATTCTCGCTTAGGGTGCGAGAGGTCCCGAGTTCAATTCTCGGAATGCCCCCTCCCAGATCAGATGAGTGCCCCTCTCTCCGAGGGCTCTTGTCATCTTTTTTGGAACTGGATCTGTTTGGTCAACGGTGTGTTTTCAACGCCAGTCTCTGGTTGACCCCTTCTTGTTCGTCAGCTCCTTCCTTGCCCGAGTCCAAGCCCACCCAGTCAGATCCCGGGCTCTACCTCCTTTTTTTCGTTCTAATTCACCGTAAAATTGATTATGGATCCGGTAGGAGATTATTTTCCTACTGGATCCATATGGACGGTTCTTGAAAAATGTGCAGCATACCGACCCCATTTTTCTTTTTCTTTTTTTTAAGGTGAAAAATTAGTTCATCGAATCGAGCCCCTCCCCCCCGTTTGTTGGGATACAAGTGTAGTTCGGATCTCTGGGTTGACACTTCAGAGGATGATCAGTGCTGCTTTGCGCCTTCAGGAAGTGGAAAATTCCCATTTTTATAGTTTCTCCAAGCCGCCCGCCGACAACGACGTTCTTGAAAATCCTCGAGAGGACTGCTCTCTCTCTATCCCTCTCTCTCTCTCTCTCTCTCTCTCTCTCGCAGCTGCCATCTCTCCTCGGTAACAGTAACAGTGGGAACTGAAGCGGCGAGGGAGAGGCATGGCGACCGCCGGAGAAGGGGAGGATGTCTTCTTGGATCGGACTTCCCGAGCGACACGGGGGAAGAGGTACTTCCCGTCACTATTTCGGTCGCTGTTCTCCTCCCCGTCCTCTGCCTGGCTCGCCGTGAAGCCTACGACCCGACTGGGAATCGCTATTGAATCGTTTGTTAGGGCGCGAAGCTGCCGTCCGGGCGCTCCGTCGTCCGGCGGGCAGCCTCCTCGCCGAACCGCTCGTCGTCGGCGGCGGCGGTTCTGCTCTCCCCTCGGTTCCATGATCTCAAACATACGAGCCCGATGGCTGTCCCCACCGGGGTTTCAACGCCGGAAATTCTCGCCTGTCGGAGATTTCTTTTTCTGGGCGTGGAGTTGGAATTAACAGGGTTTTTTTTTTCCTTTTTTTTTAGAATGACCAAGTTGCTCGACGAGGAGATTGAAGACGACGAGCAGTTTTGGAACCAGGATGCTCTTAAAGAGGTACTCCGTTTTATTTTAGATGATCTCGCGGCGCCTGTAAGGGGTATTTTAGATTTACCTGGAGATCCTCGTGCAAGCAGAGCTCCATTCAAATTATCTGATAAATTACTCGGATTGGAGCGTTTTTGGTTGATGGGCATCCGCCGGTTGAACTCTTATTGAATTCAGTGGATCGGGTGGTTATTTTTTCCTGATATCTGCGCTTGATTTGTGCTTGGGTTATCTTCTCTCATGGCAGTACTAATGAAGCCTGCTGCTCCTTGCCCCGTTCATTGTGTTGTTCAGGACGAGAACGACGATAGCTATGAAGAAGAGGCGGAGGCTGTCGACGAATATGACAGCGATTTCGACGATGATGTGGGCACCCCATTTACCGCCCATTGTTTTAATTATTCTTAGAAGGCAAAGAAGACCCAGGAAATTTTATTTCCACAGGTTTAAAAAAAAAATCTTTTTTATCAGAACGTCTTTATGTTCATAAGGTGCTGTTCTTCTGTTCAGGAACCCGAGCCAGACGAGGAGGTGGAAGATGAGGGAAATGAGAGGTGCGAACAGCTGCAGGATGAAATGGATAGACAAGGAGCTCCATTTTCTTCATCTGTTGTTGATTGATCTTCTGCAGGGTGAAGACGAAGAAGAAGTTGACTTTTCCTGGGAAACAAGCGACGAAGAAGAAAAGTGAGAGGAAGGTCGTCTCCAAGGAGGAACGGCGGCTCCCTAGAGATGAGAGTTCTCTCCAAGCCGAGAAGACTGACGAGCCTGAGCCGCAAGAGGCGCCTGATGGAGCCCAAGGGGACAGAATCGTGAGGAAATCTACCAGGACCTCTGTTATTGTGCGTCAGGCGGAGAGAGATGCAATCCGCGCTGCGCTGCAGGCAACCATGAAGGTCAGTTTTAATTCTCACGGCCATTCTCACTGTCAGGCTGACTGGAAAATTTTGCCAATTTTTTTCATATCTTTTATGCCGTTTGTTTCCCTGTCATCTGAATTTTTGCGAAACTCTTGTGGAAATCATGAGTCCTCTCCTCTGCATTGCTGCTCAGAGGAACATCATCTTCCTGGAAGCTTCCCCAATCTGACCCAGCAACCCATCATGTGTGCAGAGAAGAGAGCTGTCTGGGTTATCCTGGCAGCCTCGATTCAGGTCGTCCTTGATCTCTCGGACGAGACCTGAAGCTTGTGTTCTACCGATTCCCATGTCTGACTTTTGGCTCATCATCTCTGTTTGCATGGAATGGCTGCTTGTTTTGTTTAATTCTGACAACATGCCGAGAGTTGGTTCGGTGGAAGGTCAACCTCGGGTTGCATGGACAGATGTAGAATCGGCCGGGATGAAAGCGGCTCTGTAATCTCTGCGGGCTTTCTGTATCGCCTGTGCCTGCGAACTCCATTGATCTGGGCATGGCCCGGCGACCGTCTGGCTCTAAAATATCTGCTATTTTGTTGATGGTATCTGGGGTTTGCTTGGCAGCCGATTAAGAGGAAGAAGGAGGGTGAAGAGAAGAAGATGAGCCAAGAAGAGATGCTCTTGGAGGCAGCCCAGACAGGTTCTCGTTTATTTCACAGCTGCAGTAGATTCTTCTCGCAGATTTTATCTTGGGCCCCGAGTAACAGGCCATGGAGCGAATGAGAGTTCACCGAATGTTGCAGAAATCCGAAACCTGAGGAATCTGGAGCGCGTTCTGGCCAGGGAGGAGGAAGTGAAGAAGAAGGCGGTCGTTCACAAAGAGGTCTACACCGGCCCTCAAATAAGCTACGTCTCCAGGGATGGCAAGTGCTCGCTTCTCTCATTCCCTCATTTTTCCTCTAGAACGGGCGTTGACTTTTTCTCCTCTGCGATGCTTGCTGCCCCTTGCTGTGCTCATTGCAGTGCTGTTATGGCGGATTTTGTATAATCTGCATGCCAGTTATTTATTTTTAAATAAGACTTTTTTTCAAAAAACAAAAAATAAAAATCCAGGTAGTTGCAGTCGTCTCGTGACTGATGGCTTATTTTATTCTAGTATCATTTCGCGTTTCCTGTTCAAGGGGTGCCTGTGTGTGTGTGTCTGTGTGTGTGTTTTTTTTTTTTTTGGAAAAAGAAAATTCAAGGGGATGCTCTCTCTCCCCCGCTGCTTTTCTTCTGGATGATTGTATTCTGACCCAATTGCGCCTCCATTGCAGGCAAAACATTCCTGGAGTTCAGCAAAGGCCTGTCCTTCCAGTCAGAGATCTGCACTGCTGCACCTCCATGTAGGTCGATGCTCTCTCTCTCTCTCTCTCTCTCATCTTCTCGAGATCATTTTCTTGCATTTGAATAAATATTTCGAGCCTATCTTTTGTATATATTGCGAGCCCCTTGTGGGTCTGATATTTCTCTGGGCGCGTTCTTCTTTTGCTCCAGAAGAAACGGTACCCGGAGTGAGCAGAGACACCCACACGCGCGTGCATGCATACATCTGTAAGCCTGGTTCTGGTCACTGCATGGCTGATGGCATCGCGGGTTTGGTTGCAGATCCTGAGAAGGCGACGTGTGCCGTCACCGGCCTCCCCGCCAAGTACGCCCTCTTCCCTCCTCCGAACCCTCGGCATGGGCCCCGGGAGCGTCCTCCTCGCTGGCCCTTCACCTCCTCCGGTCCCCGGCTGGAGTTGCAGGCCCAGACCCCCGCAGTTCATCGCCCGTTTTTCGTGCCTCTGATGAGATCACGGCCGCGCAGGTACCGTGACCCGAAGACGGGGCTGCCTTACGCGACGCTGGACGCCTTCAAGACCATCCGGGAGCGGTGAGATCGTCGTCGTCATTGTTGTGATCGCCGCCGCCGTCGTCGTCGTCGTAAGGGTGGTGCTCACAGTCGTCGTTTTCCTTGTCTTCCCGCAGATCTCGGAGAGGAGGTGGTGGAGGGGAAGGCGGAGTGGGGGGGGAGGAGAATGCAGAGCAGGGGCCCCTCTTCGCCTTCGTCAACGGGCGGGGCTTCTCCGGCAAGTCTAGGAGGTCGGGCCCTCGGAAGGTCGTCACGTAGTCGGGGGCGGCCCTCCCACGACGGTGGCGGCGGCGGCGGCGGTGGCAGCTTTACCAGAGGGTTGATCCACTCGCCGCCTTGCAATTGACTTCGAGAAAAACGTGATTTTGACGTATTCATTTATTTATTTGCTTTCTCAACGGGCGAAGTGAGAAATGGGCCCCGCCGTCGTTGACCTGTCACTTCGTTTTTTTTTTCTTCTTACAAAACTCTACACGTGCGGCGGATGACGACTCCTACTGGTGCCGGTGGCGGTCAATATCTTTTCCTCGTTTCTTTCTTACCTGAAGACCACGAGGGAGAGGGAGAGGGAGATGAAGAGGAGGGCGGCAGCGGAGGCGATGCAGCGGAACTCGAGCAGCCCGCCGCCGTGCTTGAGCCTCTGCTCCTTCCTCGCAGTGGCCCTCTGCGCGTACTCCCCGTACTGCCGGCGGGCCTCCGCCTCCCCCGCTGCGCCGCCGCCTCGGCGGTCGCCGTCCAGCGCCGCCGTCAGCAAGGCGAGGCTCTCCCTCCCGTTGAGGAACATCCCGTCGACGTCCTCCACCGTCAACCTCGCCTCCCGCGGATGCATTGTCTCCTCCTCGCAGGCCACCACCGCGGTAGCGGCGGCGGCCCCGCCGTCCAGCACCACAGCGAACCGCACCAGGATCTCCCCCGTGTACCACTGCCGCTCCACCGAGACGGGCCTCCGGCTCGACAGGTTCACCGCCCGCCCGACGGCGGGGTCGATCAGGATCCAGCTCAGCGACATCCCCTCCGGCGAGACTCCGGCGGGCACCGGCAGAGCGGCGCCGCTGTCCTCGGTGGGCTGGAGCGCGTCGACCCTGAACGGCGAGCAGGCGAACCAGCGGCCCTTCGCGTTCGTCTGCACCACCCTGGAGAAGACGGGCCTCCCCTCGTGGAGCAGGTCCACCGCTGAGATCAGCAACGCCGGCAGCTCGCCGGAGCGCTGCCCGCCGTCGGGGGAGGGGAAGGTGTAGACGTCGGAGAAGAAGGAGCGGTGGGATTTCCTCGGCAGCGGCGGCAGGAGCCGGAGCGACGGCCAGGTGGACAGGCAGAGCTCCTCCCAAAGCTGCGGGCGCCCCGCGACGGCGCATAGGTGGGAGGTGGCACAGCTGGCGGCGGCCAAGGAGGGCCCATCCAGGCGGCGGAAGACTTCCGTCAGCACATCCGTGTGCAGCTCCTCGACGGTGGCGCCGCCATCATCGGCGGCGGCGGCGGTGGCGTCGTCCATGGAATCGGAATCTCCGGTGGTAGAGCAGAGTACCTTGGAATCGCCGGTCTGACGGAGAAGGTACCCCGGGTAGCGTGGGGGCGATCGTTTTATACCGGCGCGGGGAAAGGGGGGGAGTCAGCTGTCCGGATGGTCGGCGGTGACGTTGACCGCCCGCCGCTGCCACCGTGGCAACACGGCAGTCCTTCCGCGTCGGGGCCTGTTCGCGCATGTGCTAAGTGTGAGCAGATACCGACGCCACGTGGCTCTTCAACGCGCAACCAGTCAAACACGACACCCCAACAGGCATACGGGGCAAAGCCGGTGCGGGCCCCATATCACGGGCCTCACTCATATGGGCCGCAACGTCGGCAGCCCACTTAAGCCCGGGGGTTCTTTCGCTTTCCGCCCATTAAATAGGATCGCGATTGAATTATTAAAAAACCCGCCCGAATTAATCGACTTTGTTAATCGTGTACCCCGACGCCGAGCCGGCGGCGCTCGTGCCTGAGAAGCGTGGTCGTGATAAGGTCAACTCCTCGCGCCGTCCATTGACATTTATTTCGCTCAGCCCTCATCCCTCTTTTAATACACCCCTTATAGTGATCCCGCACCTAACTTGGCTGGGAACTAATTGCTCCCCGCCGTGAGCGCCTGGTCTGGGAGCTCGGCCTCATCTACTGAGAGAGAGGGAGGGAGAGAGAGGGAGAGAGGGATAGAGATAGAGAGAGAGAGAGAGAGGAGTCCGGCCTGATCGGAAGTAGGTGCGCGTGGAGAAGGCCAACTGGGCCAGTCAAAACCATGCCGAGAGTAACCGCGTGGTCGGGTCCGGCTCGAGCAGGCGCTGGGCGCGGCGGTCAACCGCCGACATTTCCAGGGGGATGGAGCTGCATGATGATGTGCTCGCTCACGTAGACTCCCCGACGGCGGGGCTCGCTCGAGTAAAGGCAGAGGGACAAAGATGGAAATTCAACGCCATGGCCATGACGGGTAATCCCGGGTCTCCGTCCAAATGGATGCATCATGTGATGAGAACTTACCGAGGGTGCGTGATCGAGGTGCCCACTTGCGCGCATGATGTGATCTCAGCCAGTTAATGGAGCCGGACCATTCTCGCCCGTCAATAGAGATCGGTCGGTATACGTCGCTATAGTCTCCACGTAGCCCCCGTGGACCCTCCCCTCTCTCTCTCTCTCTCTATCTCTATCGACGCCTCTCTCTCTCTCTCGTGACCGGTGGGGGCACGGTGGACATTGAATTGTCCGGAGGGGGCATTAAACGGAGGCGTGCGGCGTGGTTGAGCCCTCGATTGGATGGCTCGAGCGGGGCCGAGAGAGGCGACCGGAGGGCTTGTCCGAGGAGAGACGTCTCCAGAAGTTCAGCCGCCCAAAGAAGACCCCGTTTGACCCCCCGCGGGTCCGAGAGCGCTTTCCATCCCTGCTGGGAGCGACTGTGTTGACTGGCGAGTCACCGCGGAGACTTTTCTGTGGAGTCCTGCGGCCCACTGTTGGCCCCGCCCCATTCGAATGGTCCAAAACGGGCGTTTGAGCGATCGGAAGTGACGGGCGTCCGATTTTAACGGGTCCACGATGCTCCCCTTCTCACGGCAGCCGATCCCGATCCGTCGTCGCTGCTGCGACTCCATCGGCCGATGGAACCTCCACCTCCACCCTTCTTCATCGTCGTCTTCTTTTTCCTCCTCCTCCTCTACGTTCCTGGTTGGTCCTCCGCCATGATCCCTCCGGCGGAGGCGCCACCTTCCGCCAGCTCTCCCAGGAGGGCCACGGAAGGACTCTTCTCGCTCTTCTCCCAGTTCTCCTCTCGTACGCGAGTGGGCCAGCCGTGGGCCATCTCCTCCCTCTTCCTCCTCTCCCTCCTCTCCCTCCTGATATTCATTAAAATCCCCCCGTATTTCCCCGCCGGCGGCGTCCGCCAGCCGCCGGCAAGCGCATGCGACTACACCTCCGGGAGGTGGGTCGCGGACGAGAGCCTCCCTCTGAGAACCTACACGGAGGACTGCCCGTTCCTCGACCCGGGCTTCCGGTGCCGGAGGAACGGCCGGAGAGATGACGACTATGTCAAGTGGAGGTGGCAGCCCGAAGGCTGCGAACTTCCAAGGTGCGCGCGCTCATCACAAATCCAACCGTCCCCCGTCCAGTCCTCGCCGATCCTCCCGCCTTCGAAGACGTAGCATTAATTGAGAATATGGGCCCTGTTCTATGAGCTGATGTGATTTAGTTTACAAGTTTAACCACAGATTCAACGCAAGCGACGTGATGGATAGGATCAGGAACGGGAGAATCGTTTTTGCCGGAGATTCCATTGGAAGGAACCACTGGGAATCGCTGGTCTGTCTGCTGGCGAGGGCGGTGGGGAACCAGTCGAGCGTCTACGAGGAGAACGGGAACCCGATAACCAAGCACAAGGGCTACCTCTCCATCCGGTTCTCCGGCCATAATCTCACTGTTGAGTACTATCGGACCCCTTTCCTGGTGACCGTCGGCCGGCCGCCGGCGGACTCGCCTCCCGGTGTGAGGAAGGCGGTGCGGGTTGACCGGCTGCACTGGCGGTCTCGGCAGTGGGTTGGTGCCAACCTCCTCGTTTTCAACGCTGGGCACTGGTGGAATCGAGATAAAACATTCAAGATGTGAGTGCTTATTTCCTCTGTGGGACTGCCCTACCACACCGATCAATGCGATATTATTCGTAGTTGCACCAAAGACGATAAATGAACCAGGCCCAACCGACTCGATTGAGGTCTAACGCCAACCATGTATATAGACATATCTGGTTGGTATATATATATTTATACAAATATAGTTTTCTAATATGAGGATAGCGCCTGATGCAGGGACGTGTGTGCGTGTCTTTCAGGGGATGCTACTTTCAAGAAGGGGACCGCGTAAACACCACCATGGATGTGAGGGAAGCGTTCAGGAGGTCATTGCAGACGTGGACACGGTGGGTTCTGCGAAAGGTTGACCCCCGGAGGAGCTACGTGTTCTTCCGGAGCTTCTCTCCGGTGCATTTCAGGTGAGAGTCTCGAATGTTTCAGAAAATAAAGCATCTCCGGAGATGTCAAATTTTGCCGGCCATCGTCATGCTGCCCTTGATCTAATATGAATCTGCGACAATGACGACCGTCCTCACACGATTATTCCATGATTTAGTTTAATGTAGACAAAAAGAGGAGTTCAGCTGCAGGTGCCTAATGCAGACTAAATGGGGGCCAAGCCTGAGGCCCATTTTCTGAGGACCCCAAGCTCAGCAAGATCTGCCCGCTGGCACTCATGTCTACAGAAGTTCATCTACAGTTATCCGTATAGCTATGCATTAATTTATTTATTTGTCGTGCAGTGGGGGCGCATGGGACAAGGGCGGCCATTGCAACCTCAGCAAGGTCCCGGACACCAACTTGACGGCGACAGAGGAGCCCGAACCGTGGACCAACCAGGCTATCAGGGAGGCCGTCGAGCAGGTCGGCGCAGGAAATGGACGAGCCAGGTTCCTCGACATCACATACCTGACATGGCTGAGAAAGGACGGCCACCCCTCGAACCACAGGGAGCCCGGCACGCCCGTCCCCTACCCTCAGGACTGCAGCCACTGGTGCCTTCCCGGGGTCCCCGACGCCTGGAACGATCTCCTCTACGCCCACCTCCTCCTCATGGGCAGGCGGTAGAGAGCCGTTCCCTCCGGTTTCCGGGGACTTCTTCGGCGATGGGCGCTGTCTCGGAGGGGGAGAGCGAGTCTAAAAAAATTTGACTGATGATTGTGGGCCTGTGGGTCGGGAACGGGCTCGGTGGATGAGTGGCCCGCCCGTCGATGAATCCACTTCTGACGGCCGTCTCCACCGAATTTTCGGAGAGATGGTTTGTGATGCGTCAAATGAGAGACTCTTGGCGCATCCGACCGACTCTAATTGAATAGTTATTAGAGGCAGCGAGGAAAGTATAATGAGGTCAAACTAGAAGGAATTAGATCTCATATCCGACAGATGATTGGCTACCGTTGAATGGGGTTGGCGAGAACTAGTCGCGTGGGTGGCTGGTTTTCTTTATCAATGTTGACGTCGCTTTAGATGGATGAATATAAAGTATGCGCTTTGGAAATAAATTATGAGGATTAAGCCCATTTGATCAGTCAACGCCTGGGCTTCATCTTCCACGAGTCGCCCATTTAAAGGTGAATCACAGAAAAAAAAAATCTGACTTTGTAGAGAACCCATCTCATTGGGTGACGGCTACTTAACTACACCAGGCGGAGTCTCCACCCAACTGACTTGACCGCGTTTCTGAGATTGTGTTTGCGTTTCGGCCAGATCGAGCCATACATTGGCATCTACATAATGGGTAGGACAGTAAGTTGAAAGCTATAAGCCCTTGATCAGGGCGAGACAGGAGGAGTGACTTGAAGACTGCTACGTGCCAAATTGGGAACATGGCTTCGGACTGTGAACCGACTCTAGATAGAAATCGAGCTGGGCATAGTCGACGTTCAGGATTACTCACACCTGTCGCGAAGTCACCATTCTTGAAGATGACAGAGAGGGAGAGAGAAGAGAGAGAGACAGGGAGGGGGGAGTGAGCCTTAGAATGTGGAGCTTGGAAAGGGAGAGGGGGGATAAGTTGACTAGGATTCAGTTGTCTCAGTTCGGAGGATTGCCGAAACGACGACGTGTCCGAGAATGGGCTTCAGCGACTCAGTGCCAGAGAGGAGAACACGTCTCGCAGAGGGTATTGTAATCATAGGAAGGAACCTGTGTGGTAGCAGTGCTTGTGGAATCTTGGTGCCCACGGGTTGCTTCTCTGTGTTTGAACTCTGGCCCCGGGCTTGTCCGGACTGGACAGCACCTCGAGGCCTTGGGAATCTGCGTAGCCTGAATCCGGATCAAGATAAGACCGGATAAAGCGTCGGCGGCTCGGGCCGTGTTGTGTTGGAGAGTGGATAAGATTACGGCCACAACGGGTGCCTCATAGTCCCGTGCTTATCCTTCTACCCCCGGTTAATCTCGGCCTCTCTCTCTCTCTCTCTCTCGCCGTGTTACAACAGGCGCCGAGGGGGGTAACTCGTCAAGTGACGACGCGATTCACCGAGGATTTCTCGCTTCTCCTCTTCTCCCCGCTTCAACGAGGCTCCAACTTACGCCAGAGTTGCAACTCTCTCTCTCTCTCTCTCTCTCTCTCTCTCTCTCTCTCTATCTGTTTGTCTGGAGTGACTGTTTTTGGTCGTTGTGGAGGCTCGTGAAGAGTAGACCTTTGGGCCCGCGGCCATCAGGGCGGATGGGACCCGTGCTACAGCGAGGACAGGCGGTGATCGGGTGGTCCACCCGCATCAGTGTTGCTGTCAGCTCACCCCCGCCTCTGCCGGGGCTGATTTTCTGCGAGTCGCCCGCCTGCCACGGTAGGGTTGAGAGGCCGAGAACTGGTGTTGAGCAGTGTAGTTTGTCTCGGAAAAGGCTCCCACTTTCCGCCCCCACAGAGCCTTCCGCTGAGCCATCCGCATCTGGGTCTGTGTGTCGGCGGGGCCTCCCGCCTCCGACGAAACGAAACCCGAGTGGTCGTCGTCTGAGAAGATATCTAATGTGCGGCTTCTATTCCCCGTTCGCTCGCCTCGTAGCTCCACCGCCTGTCTGTCTCCGTCGCTATCCCTGTCGGGGGAAAGAGCGATCTCCGTCGGCCCGTATCAGTGGTCGTGGGGGAGTAGACCCTTCAACAAAGGCTAAAGTTTGATATAATCTGGATTCCGAAAGATAGAAAATTTAAAATTTAGGAACCCACTGCGTTCGACGGCACCCGTGAGGTGATCGGCCGGGCAGCCGAAAGGTCTCCGAGAGCTGCTGAGCCCACTGCGCTGATCGGCCGCCGTCGTTGTTCTGGGCATCCCAAATTGGGCGAGGTGTGAGGAAAATCTCAGCCGGGAAGAATGGGAAGGGACGATAGAAAAGGAGAGGTCATGATAGGGGAGAAGCGTCTTCTCCGTTACTTTACTTCCCCCGCTCCCTCCCCACTACCAAGTCTCTCTAACCATCCATCGCATGGTGCCCCACCCTTATTCTCTCTCTTCCTCCCTGCCACTCTCTATTGTATTATCAGGGTCCTTGCGGCGTCTAGGCTTTGTGTATTTTATCAGAGAGATTTAATCTTTATATGTTCTTCTGAATCTGCTGTGAGTCTCCCGGGATACTCAAGAGGTCGCGGAGGGGCAAGGGGGGGTGTAGGATAGGAGTGTGAAGTGCTGCCTAATTTGTTTCATAATCGTGGAGCCCCCTGATTTCGAACTCTGCGAGTCGGAGCTCTTCGGCTATATTTAGGGCATCCGTTTCGCCTCCCCCCGCCCGCCCGCTATTCTTGTACGACCATAATTCGCTCCCAACTGGTCAGTAGTGAGCTCTGAGCGAGCGACAGAGAGATAGAGAGAGGAGAGAGAGATGGAGAATCAGGAGTGCACCTCCTTCAGCAGCCTTTGGGCTTATGGGCGGGCTCTGGCGCAGACCCCGGGGCGGCTCGGAAGACGAGCCATGTCGGTGACGACGACCTACGAGGAGATGAACCGAGTCAGGGCGAGGTCGGGGGCGGACATGCAGAGCACCCTCCGATGGCCCGCCCTCGTGGGCCTCGGTATCGGCGGCATGGTCGGCGCCGGCGTCTTCGTCACCACCGGCCACGCAGCCAGGTCCTATGCTGGCCCTGCCGTTGTCCTGTCCTACGCCATTGCCGGCCTCTGTGCTCTGCTCTCTGCTTTCTGCTACACCGAGTTCGCCGTAGAAATGCCCGTCGCCGGCGGGGCTTTCAGCTACCTCCGAGTCACTTTCGGTAAGTCTGTGCCTCCCGGGAAGCTTTTATCGGCGCTGGCTCCCTGTTTCACTGTCGTCTCTCATATCTCTAGAATTAATTCGTTTTCCGCAGGGGAATTCGCCGCCTTCATGACCGGCGCCAATCTGGTCACGGAGTACGTCCTGTCGAACGCCGCCGTGGCGAGAAGCTTCACGGCCTACCTGGGTACCGCCCTGGGGATCGACACGACCACCAGGTGGAGGATCGCCGTCGCTGGCCTGCCGGAGGGCTTCAACGAGCTGGACTTCCTCGCTGTGGGAGTCGTTCTGGCCATCTCTCTCTGCATCTGCCACAGCACCAAGGAGAGCTCCGTCCTGAATATGGTGCTCACGGGAATCCATCTTCTGTTCATCCTGTTCATCATCGTGGTGGGATTCTGGCGAGGAGACGCCGGCAACTTCACCCGCCCCGCTGAGCCGGCGATTCATCCGGGAGGATTCCTTCCTTACGGCGTCGGTGGGGTCTTCAACGGCGCCGCCATGGTCTACCTCAGCTACATCGGCTACGACGCCGTCGCCACCATGGCCGAGGAGGTGGAGAGCCCCACCCGCGACATCCCCATCGGCGTCTCTGGCTCCGTCGCCATCGTCACCATCCTCTACTGCCTCGTGGCCACCTCCCTCTCCATGCTAGTCCCCTACGACGCGGTAATATCTCACCCCTCTCTCCCTCTTCCAGCCCACCTTGCGAGAGAGAGAGAGAGAGAGGGGGATACTAGATTCAGTACGCACGTTGGGTTTTAAGGGCTTACCAGAGCGGTGAAGTACAGCTTCAGCTGGCTGGGTGGCCCGCGGTCTCAATTATTTGGACAGAAAAAAATAGATGGCCGACTCAGACTGTCGGGTTGGAGTCTTGATTTGGCGGCGCCCAGCAAGATCTTCTCCCCCGTTGAGATTTTTTTTACTAATTATGGTATTTGACTTCTTATGGGTCAGATCGACGGGGAGTCCCCGTTCTCGGCGGCCTTTGAGTCATCGGACGGCTGGCGGTGGGCCTCGAACGTGATCGGGGCTGGCGCTTGTTTCGGCATCCTCACGTCCCTGATGGTCGCCATGTTGGGCCAGGCGCGGTATCTCTGCGTCATCGGGCGGTCCAACGTCGTCCCGAGCTGGTTCGCCCAGGTCCACCCGGCCACCTGCACCCCAGTCAACGCCTCCGCCTTCCTCGGTAGGTTCATACCCCGCCGACGTCTCCCCCCTCCGAGTATGCATGGCCCAAAATCGTCCCAGATCTTGCCTGTCTCCCACAGGACCCCCCCAATGGGGCCACGACCTTTCTCTCATTTTGGCATGTTTCTCGTGGCCCGCCCTCTCTCTCTCTCTCTCTCTCTCTCTCTCTGTATCCATCTCTCGCTCAATTGGTCTCTCTTTACAGTCTGATGCTGATCAAGACTTGTGATTCGTCCGATGCAGGAGTTTTAACGGCGGCCATTGCCCTCTTCACGGACCTCAGTGTGCTCCTCAGCCTGGTCTCCATCGGGACCCTCTTCGTGTTCTACATGGTGGCCAACGCCCTGGTGTACCGGCGGTACGTCACCGCCGGCACGACGAGCCCTAGGTCGACGGCGGCCTTCCTCTCCGCCTTCTCCTCGGCGGCGCTCCTCTTCACCCTCGTGTGGCGATTCGCGTCCCCGGGCCGAGCCAAATCAGCCCTGCTCTGCGGCTGCGCCGCGGCGGCGCTGCTGGCGGTGCAGGTTTTCCAGTTCTCCGTCCCGCAGACCCGGAAGCCCGAGTTCTGGGGGGTGCCGCTGATGCCGTGGCTCCCCGCCCTCTCCATCTTCCTCAACGTCTTCCTCCTCGGCTCCCTCGACGGGCCCTCGTACCTCCGCTTCGGCTTCTTCTCAGCGCTCGCCATGGCGGTCTACGTCATCTACAGCGTGCACGCCAGCTTCGACGCTGAGGAGAGCGGCCGCCTAGCGGCGAAGGACGGCGGCCACCGTCCGCCCTCGTCGGTGGCCGCCGAAGATGGCGGCCTAAAGGTGTAAAAGAAAGAAAGAAAAAGAAAAAGAAAACGAGAAAACCCACCCAGTAAATCGACGTCTTCTCTTCTGAGTTCCAATGAGGAAGCTTTCCACCGGCGGCAGACGAAAAGAAAATTATCCGAAAAACGAATCGCTCGATAAACGAGATAGGTTGATGAGCCTGCGAATTCCTCCTCACTAGTGGTCTGGGTTAAAGTCGTCGCGTCGCTGACCAAATCATCTGGGTCTCCTCCTCGATGCTATCGACTCGTCGAACTTTGGGCTCCACCCACCATCTTCTGTCTCCTTCAATCATGAGGCAGACGCCGACTGTGGTGTCGAGCCGCAGGCGAACAACTGTGGGTAGCGCCGCCTGGATCAACACCACTGCCTCGGGCAAACGAGCTGCGCGCGCCGCCGAGCGGGGAACCAAACCCCCGTCAGTAGGCTGGGCGGCGCCGCCTCCGCTGGCTCCCGCTCGAGGAAAATTCGTCCCCATGCAGTGTCGAGCGGAGGCATCGCATCCGCTCAACGTAATGCAGTGCTTTCTTCCACTTCATTATCGTGGGTCTGTACTTTCCGCATATATCCCTTTCAGAGCATCCTCATTCCCGATCTCTCTCTCTCCTCTCTCCTCCTCTTCCTTCCCTATTTTTCGCTGCCGGCGTGCTCAGGAGATGAATCCAAGCCACCTTTATTCCCCTTATTCGCTTTACAAACCACCGGAATAGCTTCCGGGGGAGTCGCCCCGCAGAGGCCTCTCGTCCACATCGCCGGCGACCCGACGAAAACAAGTGGCGCATGGAGAACCTGAACCTGTGGTCTGAGTTCCCATCCCTCAGCCTCTCAGCTTGGCATCTCTCTCTCTCTCTCTCTCTCCCTCCCTCCCTCCCTCCCTCTCTTGTTCAATCGTAGCTTGAATAACTACGATTGAGAAAGGACTGTTGTTGGACCGCCCTAAATAGAGTCATCAAAATGGGCCCATTCAATATCGCATAATGGGCTGATGATATTACTTGCCTCGAATAGCCCATTAAAAGGCCCAGTTATAAACCGCGTTCTGCTGTCCTTGTGGAGGACGGTGGTGGTGCTCGCCTTTCTTCCTCGAGTCTGCCCTACGGGGGTCACGTTTTGCAGTTCGCGCAGCACCTGTTCGACACATTGCCGCTTCCAAATCAAAGCGCCCTTCCGTTTCCTTTCCGCTGATAATCTCGATTCCTTGCCCTCGTCGGCTATCTCTGGCTTCGCCGATTTCGACACGGTCGGAGTTTGAGGGGATCCCCGTGGCAGGATGAAGCTGAGGGTCGTCGGCAGGAAGCTGTACGACTACGTGCGATACGATCTCAAGGAAATCGCCTTCCCTTCTTCGCTGCCGGACCCCCCGCACATCCGCAAACGGAGAAAGCTAACTTGGAAGGAGCGATACTATGTACGCCTGCTCTCTTTATGATTCCATTCAACCATCATTTCTCGTCTGCGTCGTTGACCATTCGAAGGTTCGGGGTCTATGGGGCGGGGTCATCTCATCCTCTGTGTGGTAGGTTCTGAGGGAAGCGTCGAGGCTGTATGCTGCCAGCTGGGTGCGGGACATTGGCCCCGAGCTTCGCCCTAACGACTACAAGCAGAAGGTAGGTGATGGTGAAAGAAAGCCCGGAGAAGAAAAGGGCACGACGACTGGCGGCGGAGAACCCTCCACTCTGGAGGACCTTGGTGAGCAGCTGGGGTTCCTGTAGATGTGCTTATGATATCGTTAATGTCGCTGCTCTGAAATGCGCCGTCGGTCGTCGGCAGCGGTGGCGGCGAGGGGCGGGATGGAGACCTTGAGGCCGGCTCTGCAACGGCTGTATATGATGCGGGCGTCTGCGTATAAGGATGCCCTCAAGAGCTTCATCCAGGGGTACCAGGAGGGGGTGCAGCAGGTCAGGGAGAAGAGGGCGGTCACAGAGCCCCCGCAGCAGGGCGAGGCTTCGGGGAAGTCAACGGGGACGCCATCTTGAGGCGACTGGCGGCGCCAGGAAACCCGTGGCGCCATCTTGGACTTGCCTGCAGGCGATTAGCTGGGGCAGCCGGAAGGCATCTAGCGTGGAGGTTTAGTCTTCCGTCTGTCGGGTTCGCCAGGGTGTTTGTTGGAATAGTCCCTAGAATTCCTCTCTGCGTGTTAAGCTAGCTGTTTTCCGACTTGCTGAGGTAAATGCACTGACGACAGAGTGAATACTGGTGTCCTGTTCACCCAGTGCCACGTTCTGGAGAGAGCAGGGGAGAATCATATCAGGTGCTTGATAAAATGCTCATTAGAGTTTATCCCTCCTGCACTCTTTCCAGGTTATCTGTCAAAGATATGTTTCATGAGCAGCGAGGTAAATGAGCGAGAGAGAGAGAGAGAGAGAGAGACCGGTAAATCTTTGGAGAAGTGGAGTGATTCCAGAGGGAAAAAAGGGCAGCTTTGATCTGGGTGGCTGCGTCTTCATTTGAAAATTGGGGTTGAATATGTCGTGTCACTCACTGAGACGTTTGAAAAAGACGTTTATTACCGAGGGCGTGTTCCTCACGGGCTATAAGACTCGATCGGGGGGACCTCGCCCGCCCGTGGGAACGCGGGCCGGCGGGGTTTCCCCGAAATCTGGGGATGAAGAACGACCAAGGGGGAGAAGACGATGCGATCGGTGGCCCCCTGCGGTGGCGGCGTTGAAAGAGAAGATTAGGAGATCAGACTTTGTGCCGACTTGGATCCGGGAGACATGGCCTCCAGATCTCCTCCGCCGCCCGCACGGTCTCTCCCCCTCCTCTCTCTCTCTCTCTCTCTCTCTCTCTCTCCCCAGATCTCTCTCGTTACCCGCTGTCACTCCAGAAGGCAGCAGGGCCGGCAGGAGCTCTGAGGGGACGTCCAGCGTCTTTATGAACGAACGCAGACGTTTAATCGCCGCGCCGTCGCGAGCCGCAGCTACCGGATGAGGACGTTCACTCGTCACGCACCTCCCCATTGTCTTACCTTCCTCCCGACAATCTCTGTTCATCGGCATGTGCATATATATATATATACATATATATATGAACATATCGATTCATCAACCTTCTTCCATGAGAGACTATATTAAGGCAGAAATCGATGAAATAATAGATACATAAGCCCACTGATCGCCGGAATTCACTCGGGTTTCACACCCCGGGATTGCTCTTCCGCGGCATGCAGCGTTCTAGCGGATGGATCGTCCTCCAACGCCCCCCGAGGTTGGCTTCTACTACTCAACGGGTCCGCAGCGCAGATTCACTCCGAACAGCCTCAGCATCCTCGAGCTGCCCCCCGCCGTTGGGGAAGGGAGGTGGGTGTCCCCTCCTGTCATCGGGCATGGCGGAGATGTTGCAGCAGCAGGGTTGTACGCCTGGCCCAGCCGAGCGGCGACATGGGCCTCCAGATGGCCTCGCTGCCCCGCACGGCGCTTCCAGCCAATGAAGATCCTGTCGCCGGCGTAGCAGCGGCGCCGCTGGAAGAGCACGACATCGCCGGCGTGGAGTCTCTTCTCCCGGATGAACCGGCTCCATCCCTTGGTCAGCACGTAGCTCTGGCTGCTGGTCCAGTAGGAGTAGCGGAACTGCCAGATCTTCCCCAACTCATCCTCGAAGCTCAGCAGCAGCCCCGAGTCGCCATCGAGCGGGAAGTACCTCTCGGCGTACTGCTTGGGTATCACCAGCCTGTTGAGCTTCCCCACGTCGCTCGGAGTCAAGGGCTTCTCGAAGAGGAGCTCCCTTCCGCGGCCCCCCTCCGCCGGCGGCTGCGGAGGCGGTTGTCTCAGAGAAAACTCGCCCGCGTGTGGTTTCACCGGAAGCTTCCACGGCCAGGCCGCCGGCAGCTCCAGGGGCAGGTGGTTGACGGACATGGCGGACCTCCCACCCTGTGCGAGGAGGGGAAAGAGAGGTATGGCGACGGAGAGGGCAGTGTAGGGTTTCAGAGGCTCCTACAAATAATGCCCACGCTCCAAATACCTGTCATGTCGATGTAAGATGGTACATATTTGATAATATTATGTAGTCCGGGGATGCATGCATATGGGTCAGTGAGAATTGTGAGCGAGAATTTAGGGAAATGCCACTCCTGAGTTACGTCAAACGGGTGAGGATGGGATGTGGGGCCTTGTGTGCTTTTATTATCGGAACTAGTTATTGTTGGGTGCAACTAAATGAATAAATAACTTGAAATATTTAATAGAAAATCCGATAAAGTTGAACCAGGTGATGTCTGAACGCCTCAACTTCTGAATCCATCCTCGGTTGAATCCATGACGGGTCTGGGCGCGGTGGGATACGCTGGTTTTATCGCCAGGCATCAGAAAGTTGACCCTCGATCGACTTTATCAGAGAACTTAGAGTGACGTCTCATAAATGAGAGAGGCCATGGACTACGATTCCGCAGCGGGTTTGACGATAAATGAGGGATTCGATTAGCGATCCCCCATGCAGCCTCGGAGTTGCGCCGCGTCGTCCATTCATTAGTTGACTTACCGGGAGTGACGCTCAAACATGGGGGATTCCATATGAAAGGGACGATGGACATCCTTCTTTCTTTTGGGTTATTATTTGTGCTCTCTCTCTGTGTCTCTCTCCTCTGTCTCTCTCTCTCTCTGTCCTATCTCGCTCATCTTTTAATGGAGAAGTGAATGAGCCGTTTCCCAACGAGGCGAGAGAGCATCTGCATTGTGTCTCCATCCGAGCCCCTGTCGTCTCGCACCGCTCTTCATCGCCGCGCCTCCTTCTCTTGAGTTATTTACTTCACCTCCCGCCACCAGCGCCACCAACGGCCATCTTGTCATTGGCGCATTTCATTGAGCGTCTTGTGGGTAGCCGAACATCGCTGAGGTTCTTTATGAGAGAGATAGACTGAAAGGTGCATACAATAAGGGCGTAAATCCAAGGGCCTCCGGGCCTTCTTCGATCGAGATCTGAAGCGATTTCCCGGTTTTGTTTTGTCAGGCGAGACGACGAGGGCCGCGAGTGATGACGGAGGAGGAAGGGGAGGGGGGTGGGGTGCGAGTACGTGCATCATCGGCATGGCCCCCAAAGGTCAAACCTTTGGGGACGTTCCGCTTGGCTCCCGGCGACCTTCATCATTTTGGGGTAAATCCAGTCTCTGAATCAGATTTCTCAGACCAGCAGGCGACCATAAATGAAGACTGCATATCGTGGGGGCCCATCAGGCGGTAAGCGGAGCAGTCGCATGGATTCTCGGACCTCATTTTTCCCCACAAACGCAGGGGAATCCGCATCCTTGCGAGCATAGATATTATAATTCAGCTCTTCACCAAAGTTTTTTCTACGTTAATACCAATGATAACTCTGGGCTCTTATGTTTCTCCGGGTGAAGTGGATGATTATCCCTGGCCCATGTTGCCCAAGACCGCAGCCTAACTATCTGTATCATTATGAGCACATGCAGTATTTCTTGACAATTTTCCAAAGTTTGTCTTCATTGATGTCGATATCTCTAGGGGCACAGACAACCCCCACTCCCCATCTGGCCTTAGGTTGGCAGGAAGCCGCGCGCCTTAAATACGTAGCACAGGCCTCCCATGCAGTAGTAGGGCGCTTGGTGAACAGTTCCAGCGGGGACATCGGACAAATTGCACCATAAATAGTAGCTCCATAGCTCGCTCTACCCATGGTTCTCCCCCCGCCCCCCGAGCCTGCCCCACACTGCAAGCCCCCGTTGAAGGTGTCACCCCTCTCCCTGGTCTTCTCTGATGCGCCATCATCGATCATCAGTCCGATATGTGCCATAATGCAGCACGCTGTTCTTGGAAGAATAGCACCAGCGGGCGTCTTGCCCAGAGGAATAAAACGATGCTACAGCCTCGGAGCAAGCTGTTCGTCTTGTAAAAATAACATACTCGGGGATCTTGGCGCCGCCGAGAACCCCCTATTGGATTTTTAAGAGAGGCGAGGGAATGATCAGCCAGGGGATTATCTTGGAGAAGACCTCTATTCCGACCTCCGGCTGTCGTCATCAGTAGTCGCTTGTTTTGTAAAAATGGCATCTTTCTTTTTTGAATTGGCACCTCTAATAAGAGTCTTATTAGAGTTGGGCGCGGCACTAATAAGGATCCTCGGGGAGAGCAGCCGAGGCTCAAACAAGTAAAGCTGCTTTCTTTGACCGATTTTTTTGTTTTTTTGTTTTTGTAAAAATATCATACTTAGGGACGCACAGACTGGTAATCCTCGATGGCTTCCTTATTGGGACGAAGCAAGAGCCCCCGGACAAGCTGTTAAACTGGTAAAAATAACCTAGTTTTGGAAATTAGCACGTTCCCCCGCAGCCCCTGTGGAAGTCCAGCATGGCAGCCAACGTGTCACGGCCACGGCCACGTCAGGGGTTAATCAATAGAGCTGAGGGAAGTGTTTACCCCCGATAAGCTCCTGTTCTGGGCTTTTCTTTTGACAACCCAGGCTCGGGTCTCTTTTCTCGAAGAGGCCCAAGTCCATATGTTTATTGGGCCAATTAATAGAGAAGCCTGATGTGGCCCATTAAGAGAAGCCAATATAAATACCCTCCCGGCGATCGTCGCCTCTTCGAAGCGCCGGCGGCAGATATCTGTGAACCCTAACCCTAAATTTGCAGGCGAGGTAGGGAGCAGGCAGGGAGGGAGGGAGAGGGTGATCGGAAAAAGATGGGTCGCGTGCGCACGAAGACGGTGAAGAAGTCTTCCCGGCAGGTGATCGAGCGGTACTACTCGCGGATGACCCTCGACTTCCACACCAACAAGAAGATCCTGGAGGAGGTCGCCATCATCCCCTCCAAGCGGCTCCGCAACAAGATCGCCGGGTTCTCCACCCACTTGATGAAGCGCATCCAGCGCGGGCCGGTGCGGGGCATCTCTCTCAAGCTGCAGGAGGAGGAGCGAGAGCGCCGCATGGACTTCGTGCCCGATGTGTCCGCCATCAAGACGGAGGGGATCGAGGTCGACAAGGAGACCATCGAGATGCTCGCTGCGCTGGGGATGGGAGACCTTCCGGGCGTCGTCAAGCAGGTAGAGTCGTCTCAGGCCCCCTTCGGTGGGTACGGCGGCCGCGGCGGGCCGGCGGGCCGCGGCAGGTACTAGGGAGATTTTTCGGCGGGTCGAGTAGGTCTCTGCCCCGAGATAGGTGCTGCCCGATTCCATGAAATTTCCATTCTCATGGTTTCTTTCGAGGACATTTTCTCTTTGCATGTAAATCTTCCCAGCACAGTTGGAAATTTCTCTCCTCATCCCGCATAATTCGATCATCTCCGACCGTCTAATCCGACTCTTTACCCGATTCTTCAAGTATTTTATTGGTTGCTGTACGGTGCTGCTTCTCTGGTTTTGTTGGATGCTTATTCTGTGACTCTTCGAGTCTTCGGATTCCGACGATCTAGAAACTTTTCGTTTGATGAAATCGTGTGTGGATTGTGGACCATCTTCTCCGTCGTAGGCAGAGCTCGAACCATCGTTCCTTTGATATTGGCGATGTTTGAACTCCGAGTACATACACCATGCAGTAAGCGGATCAGCCTTGAATTGGTTCAGATGCCTTTCCGACTGCATTTTGCGGCAGAACTGTAACGCGTAGATCAGGAAATCAATGTCGTTCCAATAATGTTCAATCATTTTTATTTGCCCTCGACATGTAGATTCCCAACCCACAAACAAGAAATCTCTTACCTGCCATCATCTTGGACATGAAGAAGGATCCTCCTGGTCTGACAATACTCTAGCAAGCGCCAGTTTCTAGCTGGTGGAAGATGCTAGCCTCCTACGATTGTATCAAGTATGCAATATTCATGATCGATTAGAGCTGCAGGTCGTAGAAACTACGTGATCTTCAGGAAGAAAGTAACTAGTGAGTAGAACATATTTGGGATGCTTCGGAATGTCTACTGGAGAAAAATGGATTCTCGATTACATGAATCCCTGTTTCATCAAGGGTTCCTCTGCTCGTAGCTTCTGGATGCAGAAAACGTTTTTAAGCCGATCTTCTTCACCTCTTTCTCAGTTTAATTTTCCACGCGTTGCCCTTTCAGATTTTTGACCTTTGTAGCTGACAACTTCCGAGATGCGACTTGAGTGAAGAAGAAGTGATGCCATTTGGAGTTTACATAGAAGCGTCAGCACTAGTTCTTGAAATAACTCCATTTTCAGCCAGCCTACCTCTCCCTAGACAACGTTCCGTTGACTCATAATTTAGCAGAAACTCGTAGCCAAAGGGTCTTATTAGACGCGGGAGGTCCCGAGCATCTCGCAGGTCCACACTGTTGACGTTTGCTGCGGAGACTGGCTGCTGCCCATGTAGACGGCCGGCAGTAATCATCAGTGCTTGTGGTCGCGGGAAGCAGCTTGAATTCCGGAATCATATTTCATTATTATTTCTTGAACCCATCCATCCCTTGAGTGAATGCTCTATGAACCTCCCTCACGCAGGAAGCAGCTTGAATTCCGGAATCATATTTCATTATTATTTCTTGAACCCATCCATCCCTTGAGTGAATGCTCTATGAACCTCCCTCACGCAGGAACAGAATCATATTTCTTATTATTTCCTTGAGTGAATGCTCTATGAATCGGAATCATATTTCATTATTATTTCTTGAACCCATCCATCCCTTGAGTGAATGCTCTATGAACCTCCCTCACGCAGGAAGCAGCTTGAATTCCGGAATCATATTTCATTATTATTTCTTGAACCCATCCATCCCTTGAGTGAATGCTGTATGAACCTCCCTCACGCAGGGCTTGTGGGTTTGCCCTGACAGAAATATTATCAGAGACCCATGGGGGCGCGGCAAATTAAATCCATGGTCTTAGAAATTGAGATCCTTCTTCATGTTATTTCAGTTTATTTTATAGATTTTCTTTTTGTTCTGATATATTGGGAAACGACCTGTTTACCCAGACCTTCTTTTGCACTGCGATTTAATCCCTGATTATGTCCGATTTTAATTAAGAAAAACAATTTTAGGACACATTTTGACCAATATGATGGCTTTCTTCCCAGAAGAGAAGCATTTTTCCTTCGGTTTTTTTGATCTGAAGGGTAATAAATATTCCAAGCTGATCCGGCACGTTAGGACTGGATGGTTTGCGTGGAATTACATACTAAGTTGAAGTAAAGAAAGGCCTTGATAAATATGGCGGGCAGACTCACGGTGCCCAAAATTAAACCTCGCTAAGAACCTAAAAGTGTCGAGGAATGACGTGATTCATTTCAAGCAAGAGGAAACCCACTTCAGTGGAATCTTTGCAAACGAACGTTGACATGATGGGGTTCTCAGATTCTCATATCATCGAGCAAACTGAGAAAGTCAACGGGAAGTCCCAAACCTAGAGCCTAGAAGCCTCGAGGAATAAATTGATTCATCTCATGCAAGAGGAAACCCACTTCAGTGGAATCTTTGCTGACAAAATATAACAAGATGGGTTCTTATATTCTCATCTCATCGAGCAAGCCGAGAAAGTCAACGGGAAGGGACAGAATATCGTCCGTTACCGTTCATTCAGTCGCTGGAACCAGCCAGCCCGACAAGTTTAAGCATGTTGCGGTCCTCCTTGAACCTCTCCAAGACTGTGCCCTTTGCCGGTTCCAGAGCCTCGCCGAAGGCTCCTCCTCCTCCTCCGCCTCCGGCGACGAGCCCCCAACACTCGATCACGTCGGGCTGGATCAGGGAGGCCTTGGAGAGGCAGGGGCTGTCGAAGGTGGAGCAGGGGAAGGTGTGGCCCTGGTCAAAGCTCGAGGAGAGGAAGAGTCCGAAGTGGTTCGCCCGCCCTCCGAACCCCACGCCGTTGGGGATTCCGTCCGAGCTGAAGTTCACAGCACACTGCCGAATGCGTAATATTGAGATTTGAGGGCTAGTTTTCATTGTATGCATATGTTACTGTAAATCTCAGGCCGATTGTTAAATGGGAGAGGATGAATGATAGTGTGATCACAGAAATGAGCCTTCTTGTTGGATGATCTTCATTCATACTCGACTCGGTTCATTATCCACCAAGTTGGAAAAACAGAAAGGAAAAAAAATAAAATTCAGAGATCCTGCTACATGGGATGTAATGAGGTGAGTTCTATAGATATGTTATTCCAAGTTATAAGTCACTATCACGGCAATAAATATTCAAGTCAAGATAATCTTTACATGCGACTCAAATTATTGTCACCAGGATGAAAGGAGGAAATGTGTAATTTTCCGGATTCAGAAATCTGATTCCGTGGGATGTGATTAGCTGAGGCCTAAGTTAATCTAGATATAGACATAATTTTTCAGCAAAATTTTTGTTACTGCGTAGTATTCAAATGACACAGATAAATACACTTCAGAGAACGCAGTTTTAAAGCACAAGTAAAAGTAAAACAAGGAAAAAGTAATCTCTTCCACGGGATGTAGCTGGGTGCTTCCTAGGTGAGGCCTGGGATTCATTAAATAAATAAATAGGCAGATGCACGTAATTATGAAGCAGGAGTTAATTACTGAACTGGGAACCTTCAAAACCCTGATGATTACTTGAAAAATCTGAAATGACAGTCGCCAGGAGTGGTTGCTCATTTAGAGGAATATCATATCCCACGATTTAGTTAGATAGACGTGAGGAAGACCATGCGATCTGTTAAAAAATATTCAATCAGAAACTTACCCATTGCAGATTAGCATTTGCCCCGGTGGGCCTGAATATTGATGCCTTTGGAAAGAGCTGAAAGAGGAAGGACTTCATGTCTCCATAGAAGCTGCTATGCTTCTCCCATGGCTGAGAGCCATAGCCTCCATATACGTAACCTTCTTTGTCTTTAATTACCAAAATCGTTGGGCCGCCTGCGTCCCTGCAGAAGAAAGAGAGCAATGGACAGTCAGATTTCTTGCCACAGAAACGAAGCGAACACATTTTCTCTCTCCAATTTCAGTTCTAAATAAATCGAATTAGGCAATGGAGCGATCCAATCGTTCAAAAAAAAAAAAAAAAACTGTTCTTGCATTCTGAGCAAGTTCACTCAAATTGATGCGGGCAAAGGAGAGAGAAGATTAATCACTGCCAGACCCAGGAGACCGTAGACGGCCATTTAAATTCAGGACAAGGCTACAAAAAAGATGCAGTTCCATGCAAAAAAGATGCAGTTCGGGGAAGAATGCCAAAAGTGGAACACAGTTACATTCATCATCGTGGAGTTCAACGTTAGAACTCTTCTGAATCCCGAGGCAACAACAGGCGCAGAATAAGAATTTGAGAACTCGGGGCACTCACGATACACTGCCTAAAAAGGTGTTGAAGCTCTGGCCATGGAGAGCGCTGTGGTACAGAAGCCTCCATTCCTCCAGCTCATCTGGGCTGAGCACACCACCAACATGCCAGGCATACTCCGTCGTCATAAGAAGCATGCCCGACCTTAAAGTTTTCGGATATTGCAGTCGAGGAACCTGACGGCCCACCCCACCTAAATAAAAAAATCATGGATGAGGAAGAAAATTAGAGTGCCATCAGGAAAAAAAATTCGGAAACTTTAAGTTTGAACAAGAGATGCAAAAGTTGTTAAAAAAAGAGAGTCAAACAAATGGAGAACGTTGACCGAGGAGTCAACCCAGCATCTATAGCTGGATGGCAAAACGATTACATAAAAGTGCCAATTGATATGCCAAGTATAAATCGGCATACATCTTTTTTATTTTTAATGACTCAGTTACTAAGAATACCTTGTTCAGAGGGTATCAGAAGGCCTCCGAGAAATTTCCTCACAGATGGCACGGCGTTACACCAAGCCTTGAAGTCGGTGATGGACATGACATCTTCATTTGAATCTCCAGATCTTTCCGAAAAAGAGGCGGCATTGATAAATATATTAACGAAGTCCTCACGTGGGCTCAAACCATGCTCAGTGTTCTTCGTAGAAAAGATGGTATCCTGTATTGATTTTAAAACAGCTTCTAGATCAGACCTGGGATGAAAATTTCGTAAGTCAAGGGAACCTTTCAGAAGATATGTCAAATAAGATTATGCTTCAACATCGGGATAAACATAATGATCACACCCTTAAAAACGGATACGATGGTCTGGATCAGCCAGTTTCGTCTAAGCTGTTTATACATACCAGACGCTCCAGCTGCAGAAATTGACAAGCGGGATCGCAGCTGCGGGCCCAAAACGCGGGTCAAAATTATTTTGATCGATTTCATAATCGATTGAGGTTTGTAGGAGATATAGATGGGAAAGTGTGGGGTTTATTTTGTGAGTCAGTCCTAACTCAACAGAGATACAAAGAAAAAAAAAAGAAGCGTGCGAATCTCCCATGCTTTCTTCGCAAGTCGATGTGGTTTCTTTTTGTTTCAGGGATTTTTTTCCCAATCTATTTGCCCTGAAATTTCTGAAATTTTCTTCATAAAATCATCAAAAGATCCTTTTAATAATTGGGGATTTGCGTTTTCTTTTTCGTTATCAGTTGATCTAATTTATCACGTTGGATTCTTGCCACACGGCGTCTCATTCTCTCTCACTGCGCCAGGATGTTCTTAATAAATGCTTACACTGAGGAGGAAGACAAGAACATGAACTGCTATGAAACTAGTTAAGGAGTTTCAAAGAATGATATATGCATATTATAATCCCATAGCCCACAGAAGAAGCGAAGACCATTACCATTCTACGGGGCTCAACAAAGTTTTGAATTAAAACAGCTCGAGAGATGATAATCACAACTTCCGAATACAGAAAGAACACTAGGTTAGAGCTACCTTCTCAGGAGGCCATCTCCTGAAACATCGCAGAGCTGGTAGACGAACTCCTCAATTTCCTGCCGAGTTCCCTTCTCATACACGGCCTGCGTGATGGAAACGCAGGAAAACAAGAGAAAATGAGCAAGAACATCCACAAGAAGCAGGGCATCTCGTGCTTGATGTTGGGTGACTTAATATCTTGTCGGTCGTTGCCTTTAATTTCTTCACCCAGTCTATGGAAGATGTCCACGAGAAGGTCAGCTCTCTAAATGGATGAAGAACAAGAATGAGGAGCATCCTGTCCCCCAATAATGCTTCGTGTTAGGCGATTAAATCAATCTCGTCTCCCACAGGCGTGTATTTCTCACGTCTTCTGGTTTATGAAATCAGCGGAACAATCGTTCAGTGGAAGCAGAAATCAGCAGGAGGGGGATGAGAAAGGGGACGGGAGGTTGAAGAAGGGCGGTTGACCTACTTTGGCGACGACCAGATCCTCGAAAGTGAGCATGCCGTCTCCTCGGCGCTGAGTAACCAGGTCGAACATCCTCTCGCACAGTGCGCCACTGATTCCGTAATATGCCTACGGGGAGAATCGGCTCAGTCCGGCCAAATTGCGGGAAGATAAAATTTTCATGATCCCAGGGCAGAGAAAGATTGTGCAGGGGGAAGAGATGTAGATGGATAGAGAGAGAGAGAGAGAGAGAGGGGAGAACCTGGAAGACAGAGGAAGAGATGAACCGGGAGTTGCTCTGCGACTGGGCGGAGAGTGACACAAAGAGCGCTCGGAGATCGTCAAGTTCCTGCTTGGTAAAAGCCCTAGAAACAAAGCTTCTATCGTTGGACCGTTCCCCGTGTGAATCAGATTGAGAGCGAGGGAGAGAGAGAGAGAGAGAGAGTCACCTGCTCGCGAGGGTGAAGCGGGGATCGGCGGACGGCGACTGCGAGTTCCCCATGGCCCCCCCTTCTCTTCTCCTCGGGGGGCTGGGGCGAAAACTCTCGTGGATGAAGATCGCCTCGGGTCTTGCTGAGTAGCCATGTGGGTCCCCTGGCATGAGCCACGTGGCCAATATGCGGCAGGAGCTGACCAGCCTCTCCACGCTGCCGTCCTCCGCAAACCAAGATCAGAATAAAACTGACACAGCCCAAGATGAGAGCTTTCACACTCCAGTAAAACAGGGCAACCGGCAATTCCATATATATATATATATATATATCTAGAGAGAGAGAGAGAGAGGGAGAGAGGAAGAGGGGTGGGCGGGTGTGGAGCTTTCTTGACCAACGGGTGAAGTGCCGATGAACTGAGTGAACAGATTGAGGGTTTGGGGTTGCTGGTTTGCCCTGGTTCGAGCGCGGATCGAAGGCCGTCGGCTGCTGGAGCGGACAGCATGTGAGTTTCCTCGTCGATTCCCGTTGAGATCCCCTGATGTTTTCCGATCGTGAATGGGGGATAGGGTTCTTTACGACCTCAGAACTCTCCCAATGGGGGAAACTAGGGTTACGGGTTGGGCGCATTCTCTGGCTATCCGGCCTGCCCATAAATATCCGCCAACATTTTCCTGATTCTGGACCATCCTCCCGCAAATCTATCGGAATCTGGGCTACGCTCGGACCTCATTGAAGCGAGGATTCACCGCCCCCGCCATCTCCTCGGTTCAGAGGGTCGTTTTCGTTGGTGGATTGGAGGGGAAGCCCACCATGAAAAGTCGATGCATCTTCAACCTCGTTTCCGCCATTTTCTTTCTCTCCATCTCCATCTCCATCTCCTCTCCTGCCGGTAATTTCTCTCATATACTATGCTTCCGCCATTCACGCAGAATGAAGGTCTGCGCCTGATATGTTACGATGGGTTATTGGACAACGCCGCATCCGGAATCGGAGGAATTGGGGATTTGATCTCTGCGACTGCCTGTGAGTTCCGAAAACTCTGTTACTTCTTCACCAGTCGAAATGCGAGGATCTTCTCTTCACAGGCCTGGAAAACCTTCGATCCCCTTCGAGAGCGCTTACTTTCTCCTGCGAACTCTACCTTCTGACAATTTTTGTATTTTTTTTTAAATTTTTCCAGACTCTGTGAAAGCTAGCTGCTCGCAGAAATGTCGAGGCCCGTGGTGCTCGCCTTCCTCCTGCTGACTTTCATAGTCACGTCCCAGTTCGAGTGGAGGCGCCAGCTCATGGAGGAGCTCGACCCAGGCCTCGGCGCTGCGGAGAAGCAGCAGCATCCCGCTCAAAAGGACGAGGAGGCTGCCAGAGAAAAAGTAAGCCCTCTCGAGAATCCCCTCCACCTTCTTCTCCGACAGAATCCTCTCTGCCGTTCTGAATGATGCGACCCATCTCCTGGATTCTACTGCGCAAGGCTTGCCATCCATCCCAGTTTCCAGTCCAGGAGTGCCGGTCTTGATGCCGATCTTGCCCAGGGATAGTAAAAAAATTTCCGCGTCTCCAAGCACTACCTTTTTTTATACCTACCCTTTTGACCCTGCTGCCGTTGACTTCTGAAACTCCCGTGCGTTTTTAATCAGCCACTCTTGTTCTTCATCTGCACTCTCCATCTCCCGATCGGGATTGTTCGGTGCAGTCTGGGAGTCTCTGTTTTCCGCCCAAACACAGGTCACGCGTGTAGTCAACCCGACCCACCACGTAAATTTGCCCCGGGATGTGGGAGCCCCTCGCATACCTCTGGTCAACGGCCACTCCCAGCATAATATGGGTGGGCTCTAGGGTATCATCTGCTGCGTCAGAGCTCATTTCCATGCGCTGATTAAGAAGCTGAGCGTCTTCCTCTGCTCGTTTCAGATAATCTTGCTGCAGGAGAAGAGCATCCAACGGCTCACTCTGCTCGCTCAGAGCCTTCGGCAGCAGCTGCTGGAGTGCCAAGCCGCCAACAGCAGCGGCGCCGACGCTGCCGCCGGCGATTCGCCGGCGAAAAGGCCTTCCCAGATAAATGGAGATGGTGTTCCTGAAGAGATTCTCTAGTGTCGGCTCGCCCACGGCCGTTGACCAACCTGTCATGCGTTCGAGCTCGCCTTTACATTAATGGGAGTAAATTTGGATGGTATCGCTTTGTGGGCCGCCCTCTTCTCTCACTATGGCACAGTTAGAAATGGCCCACTGGCCGGTCCATGATGGGGTCTGCCCCAGCTGAGCCCACAGTGGATCAGGAGGCCCATCTGGGCGGGGATATTGGGCCTGAGCTCCTCTACCCGAGGGCCTTGCTAGTCCCCATCTCGTCCTCTGGAAGTTTCCTCGGAAGCTCGCAGAATCAGAAACGGCGCCGCCGGCTTTGACCGGATAAGGAGAGAGTATGGCCAAGGTCAACCAGTGAGCAAAGGGGGACTGGGTCGGCGTTACGCGGACGCCGGGGACTCGGTCTCTCTCTCTCTCTCTCTCTCTACCTTGTTTGGTGGGCGGGCTCTGGTTTGGTGAATATTAAATAAGACCTTGCGTTTCTCGAGTATATGCACTGCCGATACTCTTTGGCCACGTCAAAGTCTTCCTCTCTCTCTCTCTCCTTGTCATCCTGCCTGGCGGCGTATCTTTATTGTCAGTCATTCCTAGACTCATAAATATACACGTTTATCAAGTTAAATGCAAGATGGGAATTTCGTAAAAAAATAATAAAACGTTTTAAATACCGGGAAAGAAACTGGGGTTTTTTTTTATGACTCACCGCAGGATTCAGTCACACCCGCGACGTAACTCGACATTTTACGGAAAACCCAGAAAAAGTTTAAATTGGGAAAAAAAGTGACGAGGATAATAATGGAATTACTGTCCGGGTCCTTTCTTTCGGACGTTGAAAAGAATGTCTGTAAAATATCATTAGGTCTGGAAAAGCTAAGCTTCGTCAATTTAGAAGAACAAGGAGGCTCAGGCCGTGACACGTTTTCCTCTGGGCCCACCAAGAGTGGATAAAGTTGACCCCTTCCAACCCAGAGCCAGCGGCTTAGTCAGCACGGCCGTTCCGGGTCATAGGGAGACTGCGCCTCACCGTCCTCCGAATTGCGCCGCCGACGAGTTATTGACCCGAACCGACGCGTTTTCCACGGAGCACGTGGAGAACGTCGGCGGCAGCGGCAGCACTCACGCAGCACGTGGATTCCCGACTGTACCTGGCGGCGCAGCCGCCAGGCGTGAGATGGCGGCGCCACGCCACTGGTCAAGTACACCTCCCCGCGAGTCCACTCCCGATTGGCCGTGCCACGTCTCCCGGCGGTCGCCCTCGGAGCCGAGCCGAGCCGGGTCAACCCAGCCGCCGCCCCCCTTCGAATGCGACGTTCTGCCGACGGGCCGAGCCGGAAGAGCAAGCCGGAGCGCCGCTTGCGCCGCCGCCCATGGGAAGCCGCACGCCTTGCCGTCTCTTCCACGCTGATGACTCTTTCTTTCCCTTCACTTTCCCCCGGGGGAAGGGGGGGCGGCTGTGTATAAAGTCCCGCCTCCGGCCAGAGCCCATTCCCACCACAGAACCCTAGAAAATTCTCGCCGGAGAAGACGACGACAGCAACGACGACCAGCAGCAGCAACAGCAGCAGTAGCAACACCACCACCACCACCACCAAGACGAGGAAGATCGCCGCTAGCGATGCCCGAATACTACGCGAAGAAGCCCTCCGCCGGTCATGAGCAGGTCCGGGTGGTGCCCCCCCGGCACAGGAACAGGCAGCGGCGGCAGGCAGCTCTGGCGCCGGCGCCGGGGAAGAAGGGCGGCGGGGTGCAGATCCGGTCGGTCTGGGCGTGGAACCTGGAATCAGAGTTCAAGCTGATCGAGAACCTGATCCGGCGGTACCCCTACGTGGCCATGGACACGGAGTTCCCCGGCGTGGTGTACCAGCCGCCGGTTAACCCCTTCCTGGCGACGCCGGAGGAGCGGTACCGCTGCCTCAAGGCCAACGTGGACGCCCTCAAGCTGATCCAGGTGGGGCTCACCCTGTCCGACGCCGGCGGGAACTTGCCGGACCTGGGCCTCGGCGGCGGCGGCGGGTTCATCTGGGAGTTCAACTTCCGGGACTTCGACCCCGGCAGGGACGACCACGCGCAGGAGTCCATCGAGCTGCTCCGCCGGAACGGCATCGACTTCGAGCGGAATCGCCGGCACGGCGTGGACAGCAGGAGGTTCGCCGAGCTGCTGCTGGGGTCAGGGCTGGTCCACGCCGGCGGCGCCGTCAGCTGGGTGACCTTCCACAGCGCCTACGACTTCGCGTACCTGATCAAGGTGCTCACGGCGGCGCCGCTGCCGGAGCGGCTAGGGGAATTCCTCGCGCTCCACCGGCGGTTCTTCGGGAGGCGGGTGTTCGACGTGAAGCACATGGCGCGGTTCTGCGACCGCCTCTACGGTGGGCTCGAGAGGGTGGCCGGAGAGCTGCAGGTGGAGCGGGCGGTGGGGAAGTGCCACCAGGCCGGCTCTGACAGCCTCCTCACCTGGCACGCGTTCCTACGCCTGCGCGAGCGCTTCTTCCTCCTCGACGGCGGCGAGAGGCTCGCCGGCGTGCTGTACGGCCTCGAAGTCTGCTGATCAAAAATAAATAAGACAAATTCGTTATTTTTTATTATACTTCCCCTCTCCGCCGCCCCCTTCATTCGAATCACCCACAGGAAGAGCCATGGCTAGTCCAGATGGGTGGGTATCGACCATCAAAGCAGAGAATTCATCAGCCGGAGTTGACTGGACAGGGTTCGCCGGAGAATCATCAGCCTCGCTGATCTCCCTCCGCTTCTTCGTAGCTCGACGAAGGTCAAAGGTTGAGGATGCTGGAAAAAAATCCTACCCAGGAGCTCCTAGATTATGAAAACAACATGGGAGATTCGGCTGTGATGGCGGGATTTGGAGTTCCTATTCTCCGATAGATCTGGATCAATCAGCAAGGAGAGCCCGGCGTCGATTAGATAGGGTTCGCCGGAGATTCATCACATCCCCGCTGACCCCCCCTCTTCTTCGTAGCTTGAGGAAGGTCAAAGATTGAGGATGCTGGAAAAAAATCCTACCCAGAAGCTACTAGATTATGAAAACAACACGGGAGATTCGGAAGTGATGGCTGGATCTGGAGTTTCTATTCTCCGAAGAAATCTGGATCCTAACCAGTGGCTGCAAATTTAGCAGAAGATCTTCATTCAACCCGAGATCTTCACATCTGTTTCCATTAAAGGTATCCCACTACTGTGTCCCCTCCAAAATATCTACGTCGCCTGCTTCTATGACAAGAACCTCAGAATCATCGATCAAAATCTAAACAACTTTACTGCATGAGATCATTACGAACGACCGGCTATTTTGATCTTATGCGAGACTTTTTCAATCACAGAAAAGCAGTCAGATTCCCATACATCTTGAATTCAGCCCACAAAGGTGACATATCTTTTTCTACCCAGGCAAAGAATTATTCAGCAATCAACCGAATCTACGCATTCTACTACGAATGAAACACCAAATTGAAGGCACAGAAGGATGAACAATCAAAAGAAAGAAGAGAAACAAATGTATGTATGAACCCCGCAGCAAAATTATACTCATCATGGTTATTAGGTGTATCACCTAAGCGCGCCCAGTGGGGTCCGATATCAATCCATTGATCTGCAATTTCCTCTTTCCGGACTGCGGAGATTCATTTTACAAGATGCATCGGATGATAGTCACGACCGACATTACTCTTGAGTGGAGTGAATAAAGGATTAAAAAACTATGGCAAGAAGATGATGCAATAAAATATTGCGAAACGGATTATTCTAGGGAAAAATACACACCAATCTTAACAGTGTCTCGAAATGTGAAGTTTTAGTCAGAATTCGGAAGGATGAGACGATTTGCCGACACAAATTCGAATGGATAAGCCTTTTGTAATGAATGGAGTACGAAATCCCAACCAGAATTTAGCTTAATTTTTCGCGCGGCTTTGGTCCAAAATCTCTCAAAAGTCTGACTGCGAGTGAAGAACCAGCAGTAGCAAGTACCAGCATTCACAGTTAAACCACACACCAGGTCATCTCCGGCTTGCTTCACCGGTGTGTCTCCACAATGCCGCGTAGAACAGAAGCATTCGCCGATTAGGCACATCGAGTTTTCCCGCAATAAACGCCTTCTGTCATTTTCCAAGGTAGGTCGTCGAGGGGACTTGGAAGCAATCTATCTTCACATCAACATGGAATCCAGACCGCTCTACTTCGCTGGAAACACCGATTCAAAAGAGCTTCATTCGAGAGAGACAATCAATCCGCCACGAGTCCACACAGGGAAGGATGCCAACCGTCTGCCAGAATCTCTGACGCCGAATGAGAGATAATCGAGTGCGAAAAAAATTATATATCGGTATAAAGAGGAGGCGATGAGGAAAATACGACCGGGGCTGGAGGGAGCACTTCTCGAGCGACTGCTCTCTGATTAATGAGGAACAGGGGAAGAACAACTTGCCTGAGAGCTTTGCGGAGGGGGGATGGTTCTATCGAAGCAGAGGCCCTTCCGACGCAGCAATCTCTCTCTCTCTCTCCCTCCCTCTCTCTCTCTCTCTCTATCCTGGAACAGGATGGTTTGGATGGAAAAGTCGCGCCAGTTGTGGTCGTGAGGCGGGGGGTTATCGGGTCCCCGAAATTATTTTGGGCCGAGTGTTAGATCGGGCCTCAGATAGTGAACCTGGTGTTTTTGGGCCGGCCCAAAAATCAGACGACTTGACCCAGTAAAGAAGGCCCCCCTGAGGAATCGCACGGAATCCACATTTCCAAATCTCTCTGTTTGGCAGTGATGGATCACGAGGAGCGAGATTCTATTCAGACGCGACTGGGGCAACGGTCATAAATGGCCGAGTCGGATATGTGGCCGGGTCGGGTAGGATCCGCGGTGCCTTCCGGGTCGGGTCGGGACCTGCACTCGTATTTACTGCCCGCCAGCGAGGGGCCCGTGGTTTTCAGCGACGAAGCGGCGGTGTCAATTCCCGCGCGTCCTCACGAGACCTCTCTTTAATTGTATGCATTTAATAAAAAAAAATTCAACGAAAACCCGGGAAATTGGATAATACAGTACCGGGTGTCTCCCTCAATCATGGGGGCCTGACCGTTTCCCCCGAGGAAGAAGAGAGAGGAAGACACTACAGTAGAGAGAGAGAGAGAGAGAGGACAAAGGCGTCACCCTCGAATTTTCTTTAGAGGAGCACTGTTCCCCGGGGGTGGGGGTAAGGCGTATTGAATGGCATTGAAGAGCTTCACCCTGTAATAAATGGCCACATGAACCTGCCCCCCCCATAAAGAACTCTTCCATTAATGTTTCTCCGGAGCCCCCCAACACGCCGCGAGCCCTCCCTGACCTGTTCCCCCCTGCACCGAGCTGCCACTTTCATCGGAGAGACAGAGAGAGAGTGAGAGAGATGGGAGGTAGGAAGATGGGGATGCAGTATCTGTTGGGGAAGACATGGCGGGCTTCTCCTCCTTCATCGTACTATTCTTCGCCGTGGCCGTGGGCTTCCTGCAAGCACCCGAGAACGCTGTCTTTCCGAGTCTGCGGCGGCGAGGGGGGGATCTGCGAGGCGGCGGAGTTGAGGGAGTCCTGGTTCGGCGACACGTCAGAGGTTCTCGACTCGGGCGGCGAGTTCCCCGCCGCTGCGGCGGCGGAGGAGGCGGTGATCCGGGCGCTACAGTCGGAGTCCGCGGAGCGCCGCCTCTTCTTCGAGCCCGGCGCGGGGAGCTCCATCTTGGGGGGGCTCGGTCAACGAGGGCTCCCCTTCGAGGAGAGCGTGGCGATGGCCGTTGACTCCGACGATCCCTACTCGGACTTCCGGGTGTCCATGGAGGAGATGGTGGCGGCGCACGGGCGGAGGAGGGACTGGGCCTGGCTGGAGGAGCTCCTCGAGTGGTACCTCCGGGTCAACGGGAAGACCACCCACCGCTTCATCGTCGGCGCCTTCATCGACCTCCTGCTGGACCTCTCCTACCCCTCCTCCGCCTCCTCAGTCTCCTCCTCCACCTCCTCCTCCTCTTCCCCTTCTCGTTCCATTTCTTTCGACGTTGACGAGGAGGAGGATGCTTTCGATCAGCAGCAGGAGACGTCGAGTCTCCCCCGTTGACCACGGAGCCCTCGATTGTTTTCCCCAGATCTCAGCCATCGATGTCCCTGTATCATGCCAGCCCACAAATCATGGCCACTCAGTTCTGGATCTCTCTCTCTCTCTCTCTCTCTCTCCAGACTTCTCTCTCTTCTGTACTCGAATCATGTGGCAGGTGGTCCGATCATGGCGGGGAGGAGCGGGAATCCGATTTCTTTACGGGGTCGGCCCGCGTGGGAGGAATCCGAGGCACGTGCCGTCTGCTGGCACTTGGATTCGCTCTTCTGTGAGGTTCGGCGTGGGACGATGACGTGGCGTCAACTCGGAACTTGGGCCCACTCGCCGAAAAAAAGTACGTGGCGAAGCTTCTACGCCTCAGTCGTCTCGACTGCACGCCACGCAAAGCGGCGAGAGAGAGAGAGAGGGGAGGGGGGCGGGGGACTGAGTTCAGGTACTGTGAATCGGAGATGACTGGGCTACCGGGGGGCCGTCGGATGGACGCCCGGAAGGCGAGGTACGGTGATGGACGGCGGGGATGCCGAGACGGGAATTTCCAGAAAGCAACGAGAATGTCCTTTGCAAGGCCTTTGTTAGCGCAGGACGGCCCAAAATGTGTGGCCCGTCGGCCCATGTACGCGTTATCGGAGCGGGATATGTTCAGGCCAGTCACGAAGATAATATCGATTGATATTTTTCTTTCCTAGTCTCAAAAAAGCATAGCGTAAGATGAACGTCGACAGCAGGATTCGAACCTGCGCGGGAGATCCCAACTGATTTCGAGTCAGTCTCCTTAACCACTCGGACATATCGACGATCTAATCAAATAGAAATTAATTCCAATTTAAACATATATAAAATCATAAAAACCCAATAAATACATTAGTTTTTCCATATAACCCTGTAAGAGAACAAAAATAGTTCCGCCCCCATCCCCCGGGCTCTTTCCATCTCGCCGTACACATTTTCGCGGGCTAGGAGTCGTTGGCAGGAAGCAAGCACTTCCTTCTTCCCTCTTCCGTCAACCGTTCCTCGCCGTCACTCCCCCCCAAATTTCCCCGCAATGTGAGCGATCGCTCGTCAGATGAGTCCTCTCGGCGGATCTGCGATGTGGAGCATGCGCTGAAGAGAATAATCTGTTTTCGTCGCAAATCGGAGGTTACCCCTCCCGTTCAGTCCGCAGTTTCGACGGATTCGGGAGGTGATCATGTTGGGGGAATTCGTGACCTGGAGCCTGGTGTACGTATCCGTTCTTCCTCTCAATCGCCTTCGTCCTTCTTGGTCGCGGTTTGCATTGATCAATCGGCGTGCTATTTTTTCAATGTGACGGCAGGCTGCTGCTCGGATATGTGTATCCTGCATTCGAATGTTTTAGGGCCATCGAGCGAAAGGAGCCCAAGGTGGAGCAGCTCCTGTTCTGGTGTCGATATTGGTAATTTTGTCGAATCCCTACCTTTTTCACGACTCTGAGCGACCGTGAAATAGATATTTGTCGGTCCTATGAAGTCAACGCCTCGATCCGGATTCCGCTCCGACGGAGCAGATCGCTTCGATTGGCCTCTGTCCAGGAACCTCCGCAAAAATCCGGATACACTAATATGATCTGATTATTTTCTATTCGTTGATAATTTTATGATTTGGCTTCGATTGACCAATCGCAGGGTCATAATGGGGCTCTTAACCGCTTTGGAGAGATTCGGAGACATGTTTGTTTCATGGTGATTGCTGAATTTCCTCTTCCGTTTGGCGATCATCTTCTTTGGCTAACACCGGTCGGTCACTGATCGTCAGGCTGCCGTTGTACGGCGAGGTGAAGCTCGCCTTCGTAATCTACCTTTGGCATCCGAAGACGGAGGTGAGCCTCTTCTGCAAATGAAGCTCGGAATCGAGATCTCTGAGAACGTTTTACCGAATTGTGAGGGATGTGGATGGTCGGTGTGCAGGGTGCGCGGCACATCTACAGGGAGTTCTTCTTCCCCTGGCTGGCCAAGCACGAGCCTCACATCAACCAGAAACTGCAGGAAGCGAGGGCCAAATCTGGAGACCTGATTCTGTTTTACGTGAAGAACTTCACCGAGAAAGGGCAATCTCTGGCCTTTGATGCCTTGCAGTATGTCATCCGGCGCGCGTCGGGGGCTCCCCACTCTCAGGTATCGCCCTTCCTATTGCAGAAATCATCACAACGATTCTTCGATTCTCCTCTGAATTCCTTTTTCTTGGTTTGCTCACGCAGCTGTCCCGAGAAAATGAGACCCCTCCGCCACCTCTGGCGGATAAGGGACGGGGAGCACGAAGCGGAGAGGGAAGCACGGCGATGGAACGGATTCTGAGAGACGCGCCGATCAACTTCCTCTGGAGCGGCCGCCGCCGGCGACGAGATTGAGAGGAGGCGAGCATCCTGACCTTTTCTCTCTTTCGCCTGTATATTGACCCCCCCATTCTCCCAACCCATCCTTCATAATCAGCCAAAACCAGATCCTGCCGTCGATCGTTACAGAAGCGATCGAAACCCAGAAGAAACGTTTGCTTCGAAAGACTCTTCCAGCTCCCTCCCCCTCCAAAGGTCAATGCCCCTCTCTTCTCCGGCGGCGATTCACACGGTCAAATGCCTCCCAGAACCGCCGCCGGCGGAGAACTCGGCTCTTGTTTATGGTGAATTGTATAGCCCAAGTAAATAAAGTTTGTGTTTTTCGTATTGCTACGTGTCGCCTCGCAAGAACGTGGCTTGATGAAACCACTGCCATAATATCTGCGCTGGGAATCGTAAACCAGGCCCGATGGATTGTACCGTTTAACCGGCTGGGTTTGTGCCACGTAGACAGAATATGGGCCTCGCGGTGGAGAGCGGCCCATGTAGCCCACTATTTCCTCCATTATCCTGTCAGTGGCTGTCGCTCCTCGCAGTTTGCAGGCGGGAGGGAAGAGCTCAGAGAATGGCGGCCGCGGCGGCGATCCTCTCCTCCTCCGCCTTGCTTCCCGTCCAAAGCAGGGCGCTCCTCCGCCCCGTTCGCTCCCAGGGGGAACCGATCCGCCGCCTTCTTGAGTCCTCTTTGCTCGCAGAGCGCCGCCGTGCGGGCATCGTCTCCGTCCGCGCCGTGCAGGAAACCAAGGAAGCCAGGGGGGCGTCTTCCTCCTCCTCATCGTCGCCGCTCTCTTCGCCGGCGGAAGAGGCGACGGAGAAGTTCGGGCTCGAATTCGGCCTGTGGAAGGTAATTCTCCTCCTCCTCCTCCTCCTCCTCCTGCTCCTCTTCTCATCTTCCCCTCTCCGATTTTCTAATCCGTAGGGGTTCTGCTCAGATCTCCATTACCGACAGCGCTCTCTCTCTCTCTCTCCCTTTCTCCATTGTTTTTCACGCCGATGAACCCCTTCGTGCGCTTGATCTTGAACAGATATTTAGCTCGAAAGAGGGAGAGGAGGGGGAGTCGAAGACGAAGACGGACCAGGCCAAGGAGCTGCTCGCCAAGTACGGCGGCGCTTACCTGGCGACCTCCATTACCTTATCTCTCATCTCTTTCTCGCTCTGTTACCTCCTCGTCAGCGCCGGAATCGACGTCCAGTCGTTGCTTCAGAAGGTCAGCTCTCTGCGACGCCGGCTGTTACTGTTCCCTAGTGGCCTCGATGGCCCTCCCCCTTGCCGTCTGGCGCGAGGTGGAGGGGCGGCTTCTCACCACTAACCAGATGGGGATGTCTCATTCGATGTTCGACCTCTGCAATTTTCGCCGCAGGTGGGCATCTCGGCCGACGCGACGGGGGAGAAGGTGGGAACATTCGCCCTCGCGTACGCCGCGCACAAGGCCGCGTCCCCAATCCGGTTCCCCCCCACCGTCGCCCTAACCCCCATCGTCGCCGGCTGGATCGGCAACAAGAAGACGAAGGACGGGGAGTGAAGCCGCCCAGAAGACGATCGTCGACTGTGCGAGCTCTGCGGGGGGCTGCCTCCTCCTCCGGCTTCTCTCTGACCGGCACTGTGCGCATCCTCTTCTCTTTGGGGATTCATGTCGCAGTTTTTTGTGCCACAGATGTCGATGACGGCTACGATTATATATACATAAATAGCATCCTCTGTCTCGATTACTTGGCCTATTTTGGAAAAAGTATGATCTTGAATCCTGCAAAAGAAATCGAGAGAGAGAGAGAGAGAGAGAGAGGAAAAGGGAGTTGGAGCCCACCGGCCGGCGGCGGCGTGGTGGGCTTTTGACGTTTTACTGTCGGCTTTGGAGCCCAGAACGAAGGTTCCGAACATCTGAGCATCGTGGGCCGCCGGGCAGCGGCGGGGAGCTCGCCGCCGGCCGTCGTACAACGGGCAGAATCGCAGCAGCTGGCGCCCATTAACGTCCGTCACGAGACTACGTTCTCTAGGAATAAATGGATCCTCTCAGAGCTCGCTGACGGTGAATTTCCTCGTCGCTTCACCTTATCCTTCTCGGAGGAGGGGGGAGGCCGCCGCCTTCGGGGGGTCTCCTCAATATATACGAGCTTCTCCGGCGATACAGGGCCAGTTGTGGCCTCTTCGGCTTCCAGAAGCTCATCCATGGCCGCTTCTGCTCCCTTCTTGCTCTTCCTCTTCCTCTCCCTCTTCCTCTCAGCCACCGCCGGCGGCGCCGCCTTCTCTTCTTCCCACCCCCTGACAGCCGCCGTTCACCTCCCGCTCCGCCGCATCAACGCCCCTTCCTCCGCCGCTGGCGGGCTCTCCGGGGCGCAGAGACTGGCAGGGCTCGTCTCCGCCTCTCTCGTCCGCGCGCGCCACATGAAGAATCCCGAGAAGGTCGCCGGCACAGATGCCGGAGTGCCGCCACCGGTTCTTGTGTCGAGGAACCCGCTCTTCTCTCACTCCTATGGTGGCTACACGGTCTCTCTCGGCTTCGGCACGCCGCCGCAGAGAATCCCCCTCGTGGTGGACACCGGCAGCGACCTCGTGTGGGTCCCCTGCACCCGCTCCTACGTCTGCAACAACTGCTCCTTTCCGAGGCCCGGCGGCGGCGCAGCACCCGCTCCGCCGGTCTTCTCCCCCAAATCCTCCTCCACCGCCAAGCTCGTCGGCTGCCGGAACCCCAAGTGCAGCTGGATCCACTCGCCAGAGTTCCTCTCCCGCTGCCGAGACTGCCCGGTGAATGCCAGCGCCGTCACCTGCTCCCCGGTTTGCCCGCCCTACATGGTCGTCTACGGTTCCGGCTCCACCGGAGGCCTTCTGCTCTCCGAGAAAGTCGAGCTCTCCCCGGCAGGGGCGGCGGGACTCATCTCCGATTTCGCCGTCGGTTGCTCCCTCTTCTCCGCCCGCCAGCCCCCCGCCGGCGTAGCCGGCTTCGGGAGGGGCCCCGCGTCGCTGCCTTCTCAGCTGGGCCTCCGTCGCTTCTCCTACTGCCTCGTCTCCCGCCGCTTCGACGACGCCGCCGGCGAGAGCGGCTCCGTCGTCCTGGGCGGCGCCGCCTCGTCGTCGTCCTCCTCCTCCGGGGGAGGCGGAGTCTCCTTCACTCCCTTCCTCAAGAACCCCACCAGCGCCTCCCCCTTCTCCATTTACTACTACCTGGCTCTGCACAGGATCACGGTGGACGGCAGGAAGGTGAAGATACCTCGCGCGGCGCTGGCTCCCCGCGCCGGCGGCGACGGCGGCACGGTTATAGACTCCGGCACGACCTTTACCTACATGGAACCCGACGTCTTCGCCCCGCTGGAGCGCGCCGTTGAGGCCCGGGTGGCGGGTCGCTACAACCGCTCCGCCGCGGCCGAGAGGACGACGGGGCTGCGGCCGTGTTTCTGGGCGGCGCCGCCGTCGGAGAAGCTGCGGCTCCCGCAGCTGTCCTTCCACTTCAAGGGAGGCGCGGAGATGAGGCTCCCGTTGGCGAACTACTTCGCCATCGTCGGCGGCTCAGGGGCGGTCTGCCTGACGATCGTCACCGACGCCGGCGACGGCGGAGGGCCGTCGGTGATCCTGGGGAGCTTCCAGCAGCAGGACTACAACGTGGTATACGATCTGGAGAGGGAGAGGCTGGGCTTCCGCCGCCAGTCTTGCCTCGAGAAGCAGAGCTGACAGAGCCGCCGAGCCCCGTTCGCCGCCGGGAGGTTGCAGGCATTCAACGGCGGAGATTCGATGAGAGCTAAAAAGGATGCCATCCAGAGGCCAAGAAAGGTACCCTGCTCCCGCGACGACGTGTCAGCCTCCGGCCACGTGGCACACAGCGAGGTGTAATACCACTGGGCGACAGACCGTTTAAGCCCGGAACTGTTGGTGTTTGGCTAGATTTTCTCGTCTTTTAGTAACTCACGTTGGCGCGAAGCACGTGATGTACACCGCCTCGCGTGGAATTGCACACGTGTGGGCGGTCTTTCCTCTAGTTTTATGGGTTTTTTTTTATATTTCCTTTATGCTCGTATAAATAGATGAATGTTGATAGAGTTTGACTTAAAACCACGTTAAAGCCAGGCCAAATGGGGCCACAAGCTTATTTGCACAGCTGCACAGAGGGGGAGAGAGAGAGTGAGGGGGAGAGAGAGAGAGAGAGAGAGAGAGAGAGAGAGAGAGAGAGGGAGGGAGGGAGGGAGGGAGGGAGGGAGGGAGGGAGAAGAGAGAGAGAGAGAGAGAGAGAGAGAGAGAGAGAGAGAGAGAGAGAGATGGATACTTCCCTAGAAGTCCTTTGGAACATGACATTGAACCTCTCTCTATTCCTTCTCGTAGCCCGGCTTTCAGTTTCGGCCGTAGGTAAGATCGTCAAGCCCCAGTCGAATGCTTCGTTCTCCTCCCCCAAATTGCCCAGACGAGGAAGATTATCAGTGGAAATATATCAATATGCAATTACGTCGATATATCGTCCCCGGACTCCATTAGAAAATCAGAAAAACCGCGTATCACAGTTCGATGAGCTGCATGGCGAATCTAGAAGCGCGGGGAGTGCGAACTATGGAGACGGGTCACACTGGCCTCTGGTTTACGTTCTAGGGGAGAAGCAGCCGGATTTTCTCGCCATATCTCACTGAGGTTCCAGATTGGGGCCGTTGACCTTCTAGGGGATACGTCTCCCCCTGGGGCGCCTGTTGATGATGATAGGCAAAAGTGAAAGATGACGGCGGGATAATGCAGCCCCCTGCGGCTTAGGAGTATGGGGCAGGCTTGGAGACCTCATCGGGCCAGACCTGCCAACTGGGCCAGTCCATTTCAGCTTCTCCTCCCCCACACAAGACATTTTTCTCTTCTGTCGAGTGTTGGGTTCGTAGCTCTCCACGAGCGTTGATCTCCCTCGCCTGTTCCAGGCCATCTCGTCCTCAACTCTGGGCTGTTTTACCGCTTCATTGTAGTTTCCTTTCCCTACATAGCCTTCAGGGCTCAACACAGGACGAAGAAGAAAAGACAAGGGCAGATTATTATAATCAGGCAATCCACTCCTCTTCGGCAATTCGACAGTTTGGGTCTTAAGATTACACTCGAAAACGGGCATTGCTTAGTGATTTTTTTCTTGCACTCTCTCTGTCTCTCTCCCTCGCCATATCTGGCGGCTCTAGGGTTTGGACGCCCTCACGATGCGACCGTCTCCCTCTCCGTCTGTCTCTATAGCCATATCTACCGATTCCAGAGTTGGACGTCCTCACAATGCGATGATGATTGTTGGGGGATCCGAGGAGGGTATGGATCGACTCCTCCCATTGCAGAGGCCTGCCCTGCCCCCCATGGGAAATCATGAGAGGAGGACCGGTCAACAAAGTGACGAGACACAATTGGACGTGGAGCCGGTGCGCCTGCTCGACGGCCGCTTTCAGACGACTGTTGGAGGCGTAGGAAGAGAACAAACGGAGCTGAGAATGAACAGTCCTCTAACGCCCATCTCCCTATCTGGACCCGCTCTTGTGGCTCGGTGAGTGGAGCCCTGCTCAGTGCCGTGAGCCGCTCGCTTGTGGGTCCTGTCCAACGAGCAGACTAAGCTTGTCTTCTTGAGAATTTCCCCGATAGATTCTTACGAGACTCTGCTCCTGTACGGAGAAGTGCCTGGATAAAATAGGGCAGCCAATGGTAAAGGAAAGCAGATCATCTGGATCATGGTCAGAGGCTTTCGCCGCCTCCAAATCTCCGCCACCGCCGGTGGCGGGCGGTCGCTGCGTCGCTGCTGCTCGTTGTGGTGATGGGAAGAAGCTTCGGCCGCTGCCCGCCCGACCCCATGGCCGAGAAGGACCCGCCAATCTTGCTGGCCACTAAGCGATCTTCTTCATGGTAGCAACTACCAGTTTGCCCACATTCATCTGTCCCTGTTAAATGCATCCCTAGCGGGGAGGATGATGGGGGCTTCATTAATTAAAACCTAATTACTACTCTTCTCCCAGCAGTATAGTTGACTCTCCCCGTTTTTCATCACCAACCATAACACTCGTCAGGAAAAGGGATATTACTCCCGCCAATTCACAAGACACTTGAGCAGTCTATTTATAGAAATTAAGATAAAGATAGATTACAGTCGTAAGAGCTGATGATGCTTTATAGTGGACTAAACTTATTCATTGGCTTATCCTCGTACTGCTTGCCGCGGTTGCAGAAGTCTTTGCCTTCAAGATGCTTCTTTGAGAATCTGCAGTTTTTGTCTAATATTTCGTAATGATCTTTGTTGTGAGAACGTGGGAACAGGACAGGCCACCAGGGCATCGGATGAGGCCGCCGTCACGCCAGCCGTTGACGTCCAATCACACTCCCGCGGCAGCCCACGGGAGAGCAAGCCACCTGTCAACGCGTTGATCCGAGCATGACTTTAAATATTGCTTCTGTGCTCGTAGAGGGGAGTCATCGTGAGACTCTTCTAGAGTTCTTTGCGCGGTTTTAACAAGATTTAATCAATATTCGCCGAAGAATGCGGGGGTCTGTAGGACGGCACCTTAGGGGCAGCGGCGGTAATCAGACGCTGACGCTGCACGAGGAGGTGCGCTGGAAGCGGATGAGCGGCGAAGGGTAGTACCCGTCGCCGGAGACGGCCTGGTCGCCGGAGAAGCTCAGGAGCGCGGGGCAGTCGATGGCGAGGCGGTACCGGTTGGAGGTCCAGCTGCCGACCTTCCAGCGGACCCGGCCGAGGATCTTCACCCGCAGCACGAGGAGCCCGTCGCTCTTGTCCTGGGCCAGCGACGCCGCAAGGTATGGCGCAATGGGGACGTTCACGCCGCAGAGAAACGGCGACCAGAGGAGCAAGTCCTTGTGGCCCTGGTACGTCGGCGGGAGCGAGGTGGGGGGGGTGATCTGCTGCGACATGTACGCCGCGTGCACGTCGAGCCTGTCGTAGTACACGCCGACGCGCCCGTTGGGGTTGCGGGTGGCGATGACGACCTGGATGCTCACGGAGATCAGGTTGGGGACCTCGTCGGAGGCGTTGAAGAAGGTGACGGTGGCGTCCTGGAGGTAGAACTTGGGCTTGGTGGGCCGGAGGACCAGCCACACAACCAGGATCGTGAGGAGCACCAGGAAGACCAAGAAGGCAAGGCCATAGATGATCAGCCAGTACAGACGAAGCCAGTGGAAGTGGTGCTTGTGCTCCTCACACTTCTTGCCCGACATGGTTGCGCCGCCGGCGGACGGTGGGGGGCTGCGGAGGAGGGACCGACCGACCAGGGAGGAGGCTAGTGCAGGCGCCGGCGTGGAGGGTGGGGTGATAATAATAGCGATAAAGTTCGGCTGTGCGCAGTGTGATCACCTCCGGTGAGCTTAAGGGACGCTGGGGGGCGGCGAATGCCGGTGGGCGGTCGCTGTCGTGGCCGTCGGGGAGTGAGTTTTGGAATGTGGCGAGGGCACTGTGGACCGGATAACAAGCCCACTAAGCACTGGACACCGGGAAGTCGGGCCCACAGAGAGAAATAGAATCTGGGCCGCTGTCGGAGCCACGTACGGTCTCCACCGACCCCGCGAGGAGAGATGCCACGCGGTTGGGCGGCCAGCCCCGTCACGGAAGAGGACGCCTCGCCCGACGCGCCGCCATCGACCCCTCCGACGCCTCCTCGTCCCATTGGAGGGGGCTGTTGAATGCTCGAGTTGGGACAAGGATGCCCCGAAACCACACGGGCGGTCTGGTCCTGAGAAGCCAGTTTTATTGGCCATTTTTCAGTCGAAAGGCATTTAGTTTCAGACAGCTCAGCTTCTCTCTCTCTCTAACTGCGTTCCTCCCACCGACGGATTCCACCAGGTCTTAGGTTAAACAGGGATTCGAATGCCGGCATCTTGAGTTAGTAATGGGTCAGTATCATGTTGTCATTACTGCGTCTGTTTCTGGGCTCTATGAGAGAGAGAGAGAGAGCAGCGGTCTGTCTGGCCACCCGGCTAGCCCACGCCGGAGACGGGGCCATCATGCGGCGGCGCCGCTTGAAGGGACGCAGTCGAACACCCATACGGCCGGGCGGCGGCGGCGGCGCTCATGCCGGAAATGGAGGCCCATTGTCGCCGGGGAGGTCACGTCAAGAGGGTGCCCAGTCTCTGTCATGGCTGTCGCCGGGCTTCTTCCCAAGAGGTCTGACTGAACGTAATCCATCCCAGGGCGAGTACTCATATCTATTCGTAAGGCCATACTTATGCCACTTCTTCAGTCATTAGGCACCAAGAACTGGGGCAGATGCAAAATTTAATTTTTTTTCCAAGAAGATGCCGCAGATCATGACTTTGACTGCCACCTGGCACCCTCTCGGGCACCCATCTTGAGCAGGAGTGAGAACACCCCTTTAGGGTTCCTAGATCCCAGTTAGACCACAAAAAAGCACCCAAAACCCTCGCACTTAATTTATAGATTATTAATTTGATGGGGCCGCGCATTCAAGGAAGACATGATTCGGACACAAGAAGCTAATCCTGTGTAGCGAGGGGTCTCGGTCAACTGCGGACAAGAATTTTTCTGAGAATGTCAATGCCTCTCAAGTTGGACTTCTTCCAAAAGCAAGTGTGGAGCATGAGATGCCATATTCAATCTCTAACCAGGAACATGAACAAACCCACGGTTTTCAGCCCAAGTTGTCGCCAAGAATGAACAGTTGGACGGAATTGATTAGAGCAACATGACGAATCAAAAGCCTAAAATATAATAAATTCAGAGATGAGGCCGTCAGTTTAACTGGCTCCAAGAATTGTTATCCCTGATATTAAATGACAGAATCTGTACTGCGATGAATCGAAGTTTTTGAGAGCAAGTCGATTTATTTCTCATGAGAAATGAAAGTTTAAGCTAACATGCAGATGATCTTCCCCTTTTCATGAAGAAAACGTGCATAATTCCCCTATATCTAATATCTTCTTTTGGATCATCTAAAAATAATACTGCGAATCTTTTCCAATCGAATCATTCTAGGTTGAATACTGATCAAATGCTGAGTATGATGGGCCCAAAAATGGTGGGGACCTCACAGTAGAGTCAGCATTGAGACCCAAACCTATTCGAAGTCAGATGGGCTGAATAAAATGTAATGATTCCAACTGGTTTCATCAGCTAGGAAATGCCCGGGCCATTTTGAAAACTGACTAGAACCAACAGTTTTATATAATGTTCTGTAAAGAAGAACTATGAGCATTCCTGGATTTACGTTGATTCTAATAGAAAACCCAGAGGAAACAGTATACAAGGTCGCGATTCATCCCGATTGATTTTCTTTTGATATTCGTCATCATCATCATCATCGTCGTCATCATCATCATCATCATCATCATCATCATCATCATCATCATCGTCATCATCATCATCATCATCATCATCATCATTATCATTGCCATCACTAGGAGAAGTTTGATCGAGTTCTGTTCCTAAAGACCGAGGCGCTATTGATTAGGCTACTAAGGAAGATTTCGCGTGGAATAATCTGAAAGCCTTTGCCCAAACAGTAAACCGGAACATAGTTCAAAGAAAAAGAATTTTAAGTTTGGAACATGAAACTACCGAACCTTGTTACTAGAACCATGGAGAAATTGGAGCAGCAGGCAGGCCAAGGCAAAGGAACCTTATTGTGTATGAATGATGATCCTCCACGGAACTACGACTGCTATCCTTTTTCCTAAAATATGTACTAAAGTTGATAACATAATAAAGTGCTATTGAGTTTTAAAGAGTCAGCTCATTCATGGCTACATCCCACCGTGATGCACTTTATCACAATTTTAACTAAGGGATCAAGAGAGATGGTCTGTCTGGGGGCAGCTCGGAGGATTACAGGCACGAATGCTGCCTTTCTACTTGCTGTTTTTTGCAGTGATTGCGACTTCATCAATCTTCCAGATCAGAAACCTAGGTGGAAGTGTCCACAGAACTCCCACGGACGAAGATTCTCCCATCAAGTGCGCTTCAAAAATTTTCTGATTGCCTGGAAGTGATCGTTGTGTGAAAGAGATCCTCCAGAAGATTCATGAGATCGGCTGGGTTCTTCTCCTTAGGACGCATGACAAGTGGTTGAAACAGAGAAGGAAATGCAGGTATAGGCGGAAAAAAGAAAGAAGAACAGAAAAACAATAAGATGAGCCAAAAATCATTTTTATTTACATCAATATCTGCCATTTAATATGGAGAGCCTCTGTTTCAAATTGTTAGTAATCAAACCAGAAAACCATGGAACCGCCATCCATCATATACAGGCTTTCCCTGCAGCAGAACAACGAAGAAGACGAGGAAAGAAGAAACCGAAGGGGTACTCACACATCGACGCGGCAGGTTTTCGGCGGCCCTTCTAGCGAACCGACCAATGAGGTCGAATTGGAGAACCCGAGCCTCACGTTGTCGCAGTAGACCCTCATCACATGCCTCCTCGTCCTCCACGCGCCAGCCCTAAACCTAACCCACGCCATCATCCTCACGTGGAAACTGACGACTCCGCCATTCGATCTCTCCTTGACGATAGAGCTGGCAACGTCTGGATCCACGTACGCGGCGACGGCTGCGAACCTTGCCGGCACAGCGGTGGAGTTCCCCTTTCCCTGGTAGAACGGCGGCAGCGACGTCTCTGATATCGAGTCCGACCCGTAGAAGACCGCGGCCTCGACCCTGTCATAGAAGATACCCATCTTCTGGTTGCGATTGCGCACCAAGAATGTCAGGTTGAAATTCCCAGTGATCTGCTGAGAGTCGGAAACCTTGAATGAGGAAACTGTCGCTGCGCCGACGGAGACCTCCGGTACACGGAAGCGGAGGACCAGCCAGAGGATGAAGGTGATAACGGCGATGATGAGGAATACAGAAATGCAAATGATGATCAAGCGGCGGATGAACAGGGAGCTGCTAGTTCTGCGGCCGTAGGCCGCATTCGGGTCGTGGTACGGTCCAGGAGGCGGCGGTGGCGGCGGGGGATAATAGGCGGGCGCGGTGGCTGGGTACGGGTACGAGGATCCGTAGGCTGGGCCTGCCGCGGCGGCGCCGGAGTAGGACGGCTGCGCCGCCGCCGGGTAGCCGGTGACGACAGGCTTGGGCTCGCTATTCATGCTCAGAGCGATCTGAGCGACCTCCGGAGGAAGAACCAGCTCAGCGACCGCCTGGAAGGAGGAACGGAGGAGGAGATCGGGGATTGGGAAAGTAGCAGGAGAGTGAGGGGCAGACAATCGAGCCGGTCACCGACTGAAGAATTTAAAAAACGTGTGGGGCCCACGTGAAGAAAAAAATCGGACTCCCTAATGGGCCTGGGCGGAGACCTTGCGGCCCAGTTAGCGGACCGGGAGGTGGGCCTGGGAAAAACCGGGCCGGGCCGTGGCCGCGGCCGGCGTAGCCCCATCAGCTCTCGCTGCAGGAGGAGAAACGGGCATCCATCCATGCAACAACGCCTTGGAAACCTCAGCAACACAGTCAGAGTTCCAAGTCTAGAGAGAGAAAGCGGCGCTGATTGAACCCCCAAGGGAATACAACAGGAGGCCCTGGGAAAGCCCTCCGCCAAAAACATACAGAAGAAGCCCAGACCCAATACAACCATCATCATCATCATCATCCTCATCATCATCATCAGAGAGAGAGAGAGAGAGAGAGAGAGAGAGGGGTGGCTAGGCGGCCTTGCCTTCGAAGAACTCGCCGAGCATCTGATCCAGGTCGTCCGGCGTGTACTTGCGGTACTTTTCGGGGTTCTTGTTGGCGTCTATGAGAGGCCTGAAAGAAGGAGAGAGAGGGCTCAGGAGGCTGGCCGCAAGCGGGGAAGTCGAGAGCCTGAAAGATGAGCTCCCAGCCGGGTTCACCGTGACCAGGCACATCTGACCCTCCATAGAGAGAGAGAGAGAGAGAGAGAGAGAGAGAGGAGAGAGAAGAGACATACCCAAACCGTTTGATGAAGCTTCTGTAGGCAGGGAGGAGAATCTCGGCGATGGAGAGCCGGAGGGACTCCCGCAGCTCGAGGTCGGGCACCGCCCACTGTGACTGGCGCTGATGAAGTTCCTCAAACTGCAGGTTGAACGACTTGAACCTGGCAACAGAGAGCACCGCACCGCCGCCTGCTCAGGCCTCCCCTTGACACGCGGAAAACCGAGAAAGAATAGAGATTCAGATCGGTTCTTCGGCACCTCTCCTTGACCGTGGTCCTCGAGACCCCGCTGCTGCCGCCCTCGCTCCCCATTCCGCCGCTCCCGGTGGTGCCGCTCACTTGGATCGTCAGGCTCTGAACGATCTGCACCACGGAACAAGGCAAAGTTCTCAGCCCGGCTCAAGCGGATCATTCCCTTTCTACAATGGGTACCGATCGAACAATCGAGCAATGAAACCGTTGACGATATCCTGGCGAAGAAAAGAGATTAGTCAACGCAGTGAGATGCCCAGAGGACCAATGAAGGTCAATGCAATGCGTGGCGAGCAGTCGCCGGGAGAAAACCAGTCTCACATCAACTGCAGATTATAACCGTATTATCACACGGATAATAATACATGGCTCGTGATAACAGGGCACAGCCGCTGGATTGCATAGCTCAGTGAATCAAAATCGCCCATTGGGCTTGTTTTTCTTCTTCATCCGACATTAATTTTCCAAATACTGTGACAGTATCAGATAGATTCATAGCCCGCTGATGCAGGGCAGGTTACTGATAGTGGCAGTGGTGGGGATGAAGCTAATGGATCGATTACAGCCTGGACAAATTATAGACACTTTAATGCCCCAGAATCGAAGCCCCAAACCCTAAATTGTGATAGAAAAACGTCGACGGACCCAGCAAACGAATATGCTCAAGTTATTGAAGAAACAGAAGGGAGCAGCAAACCTTATTCCAAGCAACTCTCTTATACTGATTTGCATTCTGCTGAACAATCCTCCGATGTCTCTGAACCCAATCATCACCTAATAGATTCTTAGCTTCCGACCTGATCACAAGCAATCAAGTGCGTGTTGTCATATCTGTGATGACCGGGGTGTTCTCAATGGCGCAAGGAAGGTATTTCTCACCTGCGGACAGATCTGACCATATAGTGAATGTTGTTCATGAGGAATATGTGGGTCAAGGCAGGATCTTTGTATTGCTTGGACTTCACGTCGAGGTTTGCCTGAAGAGCGTTCATTATCTTCATCGTCACATTGGCCAGATGATTCTCCGGTTTGCCCCCGGTCTCAAACTCTTGGAAGAGTAGGTCCAACGTTGACTGGTAACTGGGGACGTTTCAACAAAGTAAATGATAATGATGCCCAGGGGGTAAAGCAAATGACAGCTAAAGTTAACCAAGGTTCATCAAGTAATAAACAGAATCCCACATGGAATGCCAGTAATGGTCGATGAGGCGTGCTGAGCTCAAATAGAAGCAGCGAAAGCCCAAATATTTGCAATCTAAATTTCATGCAGACAGAATTATGCACGGAACGTTTAAAATGGTTAATGTGATGTCTCGAGCTGAAAGAGAATCAAGACCCGGATACCTGAATTCTCAGCCTCACCTTTTATACGCAATAAACAACACTAAACAAAGACAAAAGAATCAAGTTTATTGAGAGTCCGTCGATTAGTGGCCAAACTCAAATGGCCAACAACACCGGAAAGTGTCTAATGGAGCTTTTGGCAGGCCACCTGATCAGAAAACTCAACCCAAGTGTACTTGAATTTTTCTCGTTGGATCTATCTGCACTAGGTTGATGAGAAAAGGCTCATGATTGATTGATGGGTATTATCCACCACGAGTCTCCTGATATCACGAGATTGAAACCCACTTAAAGTAAGCCGATCGTCCTCTTAATCCACCAAAGGTCGGCTACATAGAAGTGCATCTCTGAAGAAATAGTAGTCCAATACCCACGATTTCAACCCGACCACAATCATGAGCTATTGATACCAGAGAATTTAGGAAATAGAGAAAAAAACGGCTCACACGAGCCATCGAAAAATTAGAGACAAAAAATGAATTCAAAGACATATTCATTGTGTAAGGGCAGGGAATAGTGCGGAGGAAATAACACCAAGCCGCAGAAAATAAACTATGGAACATTCAGAAGCAGTTTTAAAGCAACATGAGGACACCAGACGAAAAGTAAGATAACTCACTCGAACAAAAACTTCACATAGTTGATCACATAGCTGGTCAGCGGATGGACAGTTCCATCCGCAACGGTAGTCCTCGTAACATCCTTCTCGACCGCTTCTTCAAAATCACCAAAGGTTTCCTGCGCGGTCTTAGCCAACTGTCTTGTCAACAGCAATAAAGACTCCCGCATCTCTGAGCACGGTTTGCCCTCAAAAAGCGTTTTAATCTGAAATAAAATAAATGAAAGGACAGAAGAACGGAGTTAGTAGAGAACGAAAAAAAATTCAAATAGAATATGCACAAGAAAAAAATCAAGTCTGGCTTTAGGGTTGTCTGTACATCTGGCATTTGAGAAATAAAACATCCGGTCCATGAGGACAATTTTTCAGAATCAAATTAAAGCTTGCATACTTTTTTGATACTCTTCCTTATTTTACCTGGGCAATCTTAAAAATCATACAGCATCAGAGGTGGATCACCTCAAACCTGGATGACCATTACCAAAGATTTGAAACACTATTACCGATTAACACTATGATTCTTTACCATATTCTCCCCATTTAGGGCCAGAACATAGTTTCACAAATCACGGAAGTGACATACTTAGGTAGGGATGGGCCTGGAAAAAACCAGCTCAAGTCCAGCAGTTATTTCAAGGCCTAGCCCAGAGGAAAACCCCAAAAATGGCTCCATGTTAAGCCCTATGAAACACAAGACCTCCCTAGGCTGGTCCCTCCTTGCCTGGGATGCGATTCCCGTCTGTTTGAGTTGTCTATGTGAATAGTTTTAAGAGAATCACGTCCCAGAAGAAAATAAGATCCTTAGTCGGATCCTACTCAGGTACCAGGTTGGGCTGGATGATACCCATTTTTTTCCGAGCTTGGTTCTGAGGCCCACGCCTGGGAAAACCAGGCCGGGCAGGTAAATTCTATTCATTTATTTATAGAATGTGCCTGGCAACTGAAAGGATAAAAGGGAAACTCCAACGTGCAAACAAATCGGCCTTCCGAAAATATCTGGACGATTGGCCTGCAAGTGACAGCTCTTGTTGGTTCCTGGACCATAGAAAGAACTTCAGATGAAAGAGGGGAGAGAAGGGCAAGGTCCTGTGACTAGTTAAAACCTTTTCAAGATAGATGAGAAGAAGAACACACCCCAAAAGAAGTAAAATCTAAAGTCACGCTAAAATGCTCACAACGCTCCATCTGTTGCATACCTCGACTAAGTGCGCCGTCTCCCCACAAATATTCAAAATTTATCAAACACAAACAATAGGTATTCTTCCTTGAATGCTATAAAGGAGACTTCCTAAAAAGTTCACAATATGAAAGATAATGCAAAACAATTAAAAAATCACCTACAGTATTCAATAATCATGAACGACTTCGTGTTGATTTAAGGGCATGCTTTTTTCTTGGTTGAAAAAGCACTACAAGTTTCGAACTCTTGGATTTCATGAATAAGCAAACTTTGTCTCGAAATTCTCTTCCCCTCATTTGTTTTCAATCAAGGCTCCTAAGGTGTTCTCTGATTTCCTGGGATGCCCCACTGGCCATTGAGAGTTATCAACAAGGTCTAGCGTTCTAATAGCATCTCTAAAATAGCTAGAGTGACAGGTTTTTTTTATGGTCTGATGGACGTCAACAACATACACGAGTTGACGTGTCCTGATAAACGATCCTCAGACAAGCAGTGTAGACATAACAGAAGATCGCAGATCCCAACTTAACAGTCTGGGGTCATAAAGATCAGATAGCTCGACCCAACTACTGGGGATGTGTTGACCCAGCCGTTTTAGAACTGGACTATGTTCGTTAGTTGAACTTAAATTTGTATTGAAAACTATGATTGAAGGATTTCTCATTTGGGCAAATATGAACGAGAGTTAGACTTGAATGATATCCAAAATAGTTGGAGCTGTAACTTTGACCTTTTATGATCATCAAAATCACATAACAGCAGAATTTTCTGCAGTGTCGAACATTATATCAGCATTAGGTAGACTAAAAAATGGAAAACTTGTCATTATTCCGAATGACTGAATCCCTAAGATCAAATTTAACATAGTCCCAATATTACCATTTTTCCAGCAACACTAAAAATCTGAAATTTTTATGAAGGCCATGATTTTGACATAAACGTTTCAACTCTGTTAATTTGAACACTAGAAGGAATTCACAAATTTTAAATAATCCTTTGATCAACTGGAAGATATGATAAACATTTTCTATTGCAATTGGAAGCAGAATGAGAAAAAAACTGAAGCCCAACTCTCCTTTGTTAAACAAAAAAAGCATCACATGCAACATTCATAGAATGAACCAAGTCTACCTCTGGCTGAAGCTCTCTCATTATCTCATACATGTCTAGAAGAACAAATAACTTCTCTGGAGACCTTTTGCTTTTGGCCACAGCGTCTCCAAAGCTAAGGAGCATCTCTACACTACTGGCAGTTACATCAGCAAAGCACTGATCCTTTAGAGACTCGAAACCGTCAAATATTTGATCACAAACTTTTTTCTCCCCTGCAAATAATAATTTTACCTGTTCCAAACATAGTCAGTTATTGAAACAAAAATTGTGGATCACTCCATGTATAACAACTGAATTCAATACCGCAATTCTCATGAAGTGAATCCAATTCCCGATTTTAGCTTCCAATGCTTCCCATGGCATTTTCTGCACATCGTCTTTACTAAGTTTCTCCACTCCGAGTTTTCTAAGTGTCTGTTCCATAATCGGCGCACGCAATTCCCTAAAGAGAAGTAGACCAACACAGTTTACATGGAATAAAAGTTAAGCATGTGGTCTCCAGGCAATTCAGACAAATAGTAGGGCATGAATAAAAAAAGGATTATATAAAATATGACAGAAAACCAACAAAAAAACTCACTCTTGTGAAGACAGTGATAACGCACAGACATTTCAATAAAGAAATAGTAAGGAGGAAAAAACTGAACAAAGTGAATCAAAACCAAATATAGCTGAAGTACACACCCCCCCAGGTGCTCTACCTATATAATATTCTGACGGATCAGATATCAGAGGATAAGCACAATCAACACAGGCAGAGCCCCTTTAAGCCTTGAGCCTGGGAGACAAAGAGTTCCCTCACAGAAGATGGCCAAATGTAGTCACTAACCAACTAAAAGTGGAGACACTGACACTCTGGAAGCAAGAGAAGTAAGCTCAGATAAATGCCCAGGGTCGGAAGGTGTGAGCACTCTTCTTATTTCAGAAAGCAATTGAGTCTGTTCCTAGACAATCGAAGTTTCTTAAGTGCCTCCAGCGCATCTCATCAGCAGACAATCGAAGTATCGTTGGAAGTTCTAAGTTATATGGAAATACTGTAAAAGACTGAAGGTATTTTGAGAAAGTTGTGTAGGGTTCCTCCTTATATAAGAAGTGTTAGAGGTGAATGAATCTCGAGGCGGTTACTGCCATTCCTCTCCTTTATCCTTCGGGGCGGAGGTTTTCTTTTTTCTTCTCGTTCGTTTGTTTTTTTTACTCCCTTCAATGTTAGTTTACAACAATAGTCACATTTTGCTTTCTTAAAACATGAACCAAATTTGGCATAATAAAAGAGAGGTTTACACCATAATGACAGACAATAAAAAATTCTATGTACCACCACCAACTTCTGCTACTCCAAATCCTACACCAGTCCTATATGATGGGATAAGGCATTATCATAAAAAGGATCATGACGAAAATGATAATGAAGTAAGGTAAACTGGTTCTAAGTACAATAAATGTCAGAAAGTAGGGTAGTAAGGCAGATCTTCTTTACTGCATCACTCAAACGTAGACATAGGTCTATTTTACATGATAAATGAAAACCAAGAAAAGAATTCGATACCTAATCAACTAAGGCAGCCAACATAAATATACCTGTAGACAATGATACAATCTTGACCATTCCCAGCTTGGACCATTTGTTCTGCAAGATCATGCAGGACAGGCAAGATCCTTGGCGGAATCAAAACCGGAAGTTTGTACACAGCAGTATCTGCAGCTTTCGTGTGATGCTCGGTGTGAGTAGTTGCAGTTTTAGGATTAGCATCACTGTGGTTTCCTTGTGCCTCAGAAGATGGCTGCAAAGTGTTTGGGAGACACTCAAATATGCTGTCAGGCTCCAGTGGTTTGCTGCAATACAAGGTGAGTGGATCAGAATTCACACCAGAATCACAGTTAGGTGGCCCGTCCACCCACACACCCGTCCACAACCGCAGATGAAATTTAGTGGTTGAAATAACGAAACAGAAAAAAGATCCGTATTTGTCATGAGCCACAGAAGCAATAAATCATACACACAGAAGTAAATATGAAGAATCCTAAATAATACTTGAAATATCAGGCTAAGCCACCGAGGGATTTAATTGAAAAAAAGACAATATCAATACTTTAAAACTATATTGCCATTACACATGATAAATATGAAGACGATAAAAAAATAAGCGCTTCATACCAGGGAAGGTGAAATTCTTTCGGTAGAAGTAGAGTTTCTTATTTTCTAATGGTATCTACACGGACATTTTTCTATTGATTTAAAGCTTCTTAAGATACTAATGGAATGATTTCAATTCTTGGATAATGACATACCATCAAGAAAGGAAGAAAATAATTCAGTGTCGCTGCTTAAGCTTGCAGGTGAAACTGATTTCTTTGGTAGTTTAAGAACAACTACCTTTTGCTTTTCTGGAACAGTCACTGAGACCCATTTCCATATTTTTGTTCGTTGTCGTTTGACTAAATTTTGTGGTTTCTGCATATGAAGAACATATGCTTTTAATTACATATGTTATGAAAACAGAGACAATTGTTAGAACACTAATGGATTATTCAGAATTTACTGACACTATTCAGAGTACTTATCTATGTCATCCCATAGTTCAGAGGAACCCACTATGCAACAATCCTTAAACTGCGGGCAATACTCCTAGTTTAGTGGCTGTGGAGAAAAGTTCTCTTCAGCTAAAGAGATTATTATAACTGAAAGGGTTTGATTTTAAAAAAAGATAAAAACCATCAGTATTTATTTTATGTGTTCTTTTGTTTTGAAAAGGAATTTTATAAGTGTTCTTGCACCAATGCCATCATTTCTCTCTTGATTCTTTGACACTTGATTTAATCTTACTGTGACACTTGATTCTTTGTGAACAAAGCTAACAGTAACTGACGAGGAGTGATTTTTGATGACAGCAATTTTAAACTTTTCTTGATGCTAAATCAAGTTATTGGCTGATGTTCCACCAAAAACATGCTTTCATATTGAAACACGGAAAAAAAAGCTCCAGAAATAAAGGGATTTTAAAAGCAACCTTAGGATTAAGTTATGTATAAAAATCTTATCCAATGGTACACATCACCGCCGTGTCAGGATGTTATAATCTCTAGAACTTCACTTTTCCAAGGCAATGTTTGAGGGTTTGAGCCCAACGGTGACAAAAATAGTTTTTTTCTTAAAGTGAAACACAACAAAATTACTAAACGTAAAGATTACAATGTATAACTAAAGACAAAAAAATTATAAACATTAAAAAAACGTTCACAAAATCCTCTACTCATCTAATTACGAGCAGGAAAAGCACAAAAAGGGATCAGCACATAGTTCTTCCTTTCTTTAATCTTTGCCAACAACATAGTATTGGCAGAATCGCCAATCTCCATTTCTTTGCACTATTATTCCACATTACACATAGAAAATCATTTAAGGTAACAAGGTGCAGTTTGGCAAAGCCATTTTTAATGTTTAAAATCCTTTTTATTTAAAATATTAGATTAATAAGATAAAGTATACATATGAACAAAAGATGAAATAATCACAAAAATTACATAAGTGATACGAATATTTATTTCTTCTTAAACATTAAATTTCAACAAGACATTTAACACAGCATGGCACACGAATACCATTCGTGTTCATGTCTGGCCAAAGAGCCTTCCACAGTTCTTCCTTCCATCTAACCACTTTGTGATCTTCATCTTCTCTTTTGGAGCCGTTGCAAAATTTTTAAACAGCTCATATAAATATCTATATATATATATATATCCGCATAAATGCCTTCGAGATAGTCATCTAAGCGTGTCTCCCAACAAACCTCGTATGCACTCCACAGGCTTCCGCACCCAATGAGTAGAATTTCATTATATAATTTTGGTCTCGCATCTCAAAGAGTAGAATAACTTTCCATTGTGCAAATACATCACCTTATGCTCGACGTTAGGTATTGTTCAACCCAAAAAATGTTAAAGTAGGAAAAGGACATCTAGTATAAATAGATAACGAAAAATATAATAGGAAGAAATTTATTCTAATGCATGAAGAAAACTTATGCATCATTACATCACTATAAAAAATGAAATGTTTTAAAGCAATTTTTAGTTCCTAACTAGAAAGCAAGCATGATGAGTACGGTGTAGGTTGTCAACTGTGTAGTAACAAACCTGTAAGAAGACAATAACTGCTTGAATTCGTCCTCTAGTTTTAAAATAGCTTGTGATAACAAATCATTTACATGGTTAAGCACCCCATCACTACTCTTCAAAGATTTTTTGGAGCTGAAGAAAGAGAAATTCTTTCTTAGTTGCTCCACGGCCTCCAAAAACCCATCTAAATCCTCATGTGGCCCTTTCTGGATCTTTGCTTCCGCCTACATCTTCAAAAAGTGATAATCAATTTTCACAAAAAAAAGATATATAATAACAAATTTGATGCCAAAAAAAATGAAATATGCATATATAGCTATATGTCAGTGATCTTCCTACTGTTTTCGAGTGGGGAGGGGGGAGAAGATTGGCGGCCTACCTCCCAACCGAATACATTCCTGAGTCCATACACAGCGTCTCCAATTCCGATGAAAAAATGGTCGCCGAAAATTACATTATGATGGTTAACATAGTATTTAATTAAAAATTTGTGAGGTTAAATGAATTATTGCCCTGGGGGAGATAATAACTGAAATGTGGGAAAGATAAAGACATAGATGGTTGCAGAGAGGAATATGAGAGTTGTACATGCGATGCAATAAAGTCAATGTAATTTCTTTCACAGAAAAAAGGGATCGTCTCGACTATGATTAATTTCAAAGGGATAGAAATTTAAAAAAAAACTCTAAAGGGGATGTCAGTAATGCAGACGAAAAGCTTGCTCTCAGGTGATCATAGACTATAGGTCGTTCCACATAAAATCATCAAAACCAGACCATAGTCTTGCATCTTTTGTTCACGTAATTAACAAATTTCTTAACCCAGTGTTTGCCTATCACTGGTTGTTTAAGACCATCTCACAGTTCCATAATAACTGATAAGGACGATTTAGTTTTGTGCTTGTCCTAAGCAACTGCATTGTGCAAGGAGGACGGTCTCTCTTTTTATTTTTTTACCGGTTGGCTTGGGCTGAACTCTTCGCCACACAGAATTCTTCCCCTGGAGGATCCATGACCGATGATGATAGGGCTAAAAAGTGCGTATGAGTAGTTAAGAAATTATCTACCTCCAAAGTTTACTTTTAATCACCCCAAGCAAATGTCACTTACTTTTCCCATCCCAAGCTCCAACTATGCTGGGCTGTCGGGTTTCGGGTTCAAAGATCCAAAGTAGGCACAAGGAAACCAATTAAATCAGAAAGGTTGATCGATTGGGAAAGGGGAACACCTCGCGTGACAGATCAAACTGAACCAGGATTACATCAGCCGACTTCAGAGTCTTGTCGATATTTTCGTGCGCTCTCCTGATGGCATGCGTTCTCAACTGCATGATGACATTGGAAGAGAATTCAAAACAATGACAATTTCAAAGTGCCGATCGAGAATCGAGAGAGAGAGAGAGCGAGAGAAAGAGAGAGAGAGAGAAGAAGAAGAAGAAGAAGAAGGTTTATGAAATCCGGCAAAATGATGAGCGTTTCAAAGGCCGGGTGAGAAATTCCGCCAGATCGCGCTAAAGCGAGTACTGAGGTGAAAGGAATGAAACCGAAGAAACACCAATTCCCGACACCGAGTGAGGAAGAGCTGAGTTCCTACCTGCGTGGGGCGCATGGCGGTCTCGAGGGAGGAGAGACGTTGGTCGAAGGATCCAAGAATGGAGACCATCCCCTCCGTGACGGTCTGGCTCTTGTGCAGCGACTCCCTCAGGAAGCTCGCCCTCCGCTTCAGGGTTTCCGTCCCCTGTGGAACCTTCATTTCCCCGGATCGATTCCCCGCAGAGGCGGAACGAATCTCAGAAGAAAACCCCTCCCCGCCTCAGGCGCCGCTTCCTTACTCACGGATCGGAGGTTGCCGGCGCCGGCGGCGGACCATATCAGCGGGAGAATACTGACGGGATCTCTCTCGACTTCAGCGCCCCCTTCCCCCCCCCTCTCAGGTACCCCCGCAGCCGACGACAGGCCAGCTGGAAGGAAGATGACGCGCGAGCTGCGTCGACAAGATCCGCCACGCCGAGCCGCGGTCAACTGTGAGTCTCCTCTCACGGCAGCACCCCAGGCCCTTTGCCCGATCGCGCGCGTAGTTAACCTGCAATGAAAACCCCAGGCCCCACTCGGTGGCCCCCACAGTGCCGACCTTCACACGTGGCCCCACTGGAGTTATTCACGATTTTTTTACAAAAAATTGGGCTATAAATACGTAAAATTGGGCCCACGTATCCAGAATGCCAGGGCAAGCTTGTTGGCCCATTAGGCCCACCTATGGCACAACCTGGGCCCTGCCCAAAAACTGTACTGGCCCTTCCTCGGTGGTCCCCACACCAGCAGACAAAAACAGAACGGATTTCACAAAATATACCCACAAAAAATATTAATTTCAACGAACAAATGAACCGGATGAACCCAGAATCCGAAAAAGCCCAGACCGGCCAGGGCCCGGCCTATTTACGGGACAACCTGGGCCGGGCCCAAAACCCAGAACCCTAAACCCACCAGGGACCGGAGTCGTCTTCCTCCTGGGGCTGGGGCCGACCTGGGAGCTCCAGCAGGCCTCGTTCCTCTTCTCAATCGACTGGCCGATCAGCCCTTTGGCCGGTGCGGGTTGGCGGGGTTGCTTCCCTCGAACAAGCCGCCGATCAGCCGCTCGACGTCCTCCGGCGTGTACTTCCAGAACTTCTCCTGGTTCTTCGTGCCGTCCACCAGCGGCCTGGGAAGAAAGAAAGAAGGGAAGAGAGGAAGCATCTGAGAGACGGAGAACAGCACGGGCAGCGTGGAGAGGAACCCTAGAGAGGGATCTCTTCGGCCGTCCTCCCGCGCCGGTCCTGATTCTGCAGGGCGGAGCGTACCCAAACCGTTTGGTGAAGCTTCTGTAAGCGGGCAAGACCAATTCAGCGATCATGAGCCTGAGAGATTCTCGCAAATCATCGTGCACCGTCCACTGCGATTGGCGTTGAAGAAGCTCTTCGAACTGCGCGTTGAACGACTTGAACCTGGCAACAGCAGAAACCACCGCTACATCCATCACGAGTGTATGGAAATTAAAGACATCATCCATATCCTTCCTTCTTGTTCAAGTTGCAGACCTCTCCCTGACTAACGATCTGGAAGCCCCGCTGCTGCCCCCTGCCCCTCCAACGCCGCTGCCGCCAGTGTTACTTCCTTGGATCGTCAGGATCTGCATGATCTGTTGGGGAAACAGAGCAAATGGGCACGGTCTGAACATCATGCAGGAAAGGGATAATGCATTCAGCGCATCCCGGGTCTCCATCTTTTCTCAGCGAGGGTGGTAATTTTCTAGAACGTTAGAGATTTTAGACCAGGGTCACAGAGCAGAACAGCAGAGGCCAGCGTGGGCATTTCTATGAGTTTATCACCGATCATGCCGACAGTATAAGAATCGGTTGTTCCCCAGGATAGCAAGAGATATTGATTCACTGATGCGCAGACGCCATAAAAAATGATGTTTTGAAACAGGAAAAGTTCTGGATTTGGTTCGGACGCCTCAAGATGAAGAGCATAATGCGTGCCCGAATGATCATGCAGCGGAAAAATGAACAGGGAAAATAAAGATGCTGGTGGGGGAAAGAACAAGTGGTTCACCGGCATCCAAGCAGCTCTTCTCAACTGATTCGCATTCTGTTGAACAATCTTCCGATGCCTTGGTACCCAATCATCGCCTACTAGTTCCTCAGCATTTAAACTGGCAACAGCAATGGAGAAATGGTCCTTATCTGAAATATCTGATGCATTCTCAATTACTAAAGAGCGTTATAACTCACTCGCGCACATATCTGACCACATAGTGGATGTTATTCATGAGAAATAAGTGGCGCAGTGCAGGCTCGTTGTATTTTTGGGATTTTCCTTCCAGATTTGACACCAGGGCAGTTATTATGCTCTTTATCGCATTCGCTGGTCGATGATTCGGTTGATTTCCAGCATCGGGTACTTCATTAAAGATCTCTAGGATTGACCAGCGACTGAAGAAATTCCAACAATTACTTTCCCAGATATGTGAAATAATATACAGTTAAAACGGGAGGTATTATAAACACAAGCAAGACGATCAATAAAGGGTATTCAAGATGATTTATCAAGACAAAAAAACAAGTAATGCACAAAATAAAGTGTGAGGATCAGTAAGATGGTGCAGACCGGAGAAAAATTCCGATACTAGAAATTGTATCTCAAGTTACAAACAGATAGCATCAGCAGGGCGTGAGTGACCTGCTCGGAAAATGATCTATACTTTCTTTTTAGTTATCTAGTGTGCACATTACTAAACACGGTAGATAAGGCAAGTTTCTTGAGAATCTTTCAGTCCAAGGTGAGATTTCAGGCATTATTTTCATACGGCATGAGTAAGTAGCCAAGCCCGGGCTTTAGAACTCCCAGGACCTCTCAAAAACAGGCAGAACAGCCCAGGTTTCCTGAAAGCCCAGCTTGGGCCCGGGCCACTGACACCCATAACCTGTTAGAGATATGCTAGAGGCATAGAACACAAACTAAATATTTAGCACCCATAAAAATGTAGTGAAGAGAACTCATTGGACGCCCTTTTTCAGCCAGTAAAACCTAAATTAGGGGAGTATTGTCTAAGGATATATTATTTCTGTATAAATAAAAGCTGCCACGATTCAGAAGACTTTGCTCACGCCACTTACAATTTTCTTGCACCTGCAGCATCAATCTTGACACCAAAGGTTTCTGTTTTTTTCACGAGTCGAATGAAACCCTAATATTTTTAAATCAGTGATGGTAAAAGTTTTCCCTTAAAAAGCAACCAGTGACTTTGTTTTCTGATCGATTGAGATGTTCTTCCTTTTTAGAAGACAGACTCCAATAATGTAACAAAGAGTGAGCCGTATGTCCCACTACTATGTTTCAATTCCTGGGTATTTATCAACAAGGATTGGAAGGGAGGAGAAAACGTTTCCCTCCCTGACAGATATCAACAGAAAATTGGATAATCTGCGATTTTTTGACTAGCCGGAGTCTTACATTAACAGAAATTAAAGGATAGAATGCAACAAAAAGAAATTGTTATATGGCATGGCAGATATGAACCCAGATAGAAAAAAATTGTAGGCCGCAACAGTAGCTTATCATGCATACCCCCAGTCGACAATATGGCCAATAATTTGAGGCCATAACGAGACTACAAGATTGCATAATTGCTTATCTTTTTGAAATTTAACGAATAGCTGGTAATATCTGCTTTCTGAAGAAAAGTATAGAGTATGAAGATACTAATAAGAGCCATGAACAAGGAATCAGAAGGTTTACTCAGTTGTATGACTAAGAAATCAAACAGGGAATCTAACATTATACTAACAAGGACAAGAAATTAAGCCATAATAACCACCATAAGCAATATGCCGAAAGAACAGAAGTCGGATACTTAACTGAGATTCTAACAATAACTTCACAAAATTCATTACATAACTGGCCAGAGGATGCTTGGGTCCATCAGAGGTGTTCATCATTTTACCATCATCCTCGATAATGTTCTTTTCAAAAACACCGATGGCTATTCTGGCAGTCTTAGCCAACTGCCTGGTCAAGTTCAATGCAGATTCCCTCATCTTCGAGCATGCTTCACCTCCAAAAATTGTTTCAATCTGGCAGAGCAGTTCAAAGAAGCGCAGAAATAAATGTCATACGTAAATTGAGGGAAGGTGGAAAAATCTCAAATAGTACATTAGGAAACAAAACAAGCCAGCATTTTGGGATGTTAATACGAAAGTTTAAGTTACATTCGTCAAACAGATCCATCCAAATATTATAAACAGCCATAGATCAAGCTGGATAACTTTGAAATTTTCATTACAGCACGTCTATTTTTTAGTTCCTCTTTATACTTTTGCAAAGAGAAAGGCAGCATAACCCTTAAGTCACGCACCAGCTAAGAAACCAGACGACCAGATCCACCGAATGGACTTCACCTGATCTGGTTTCCTCATATTAGTGCTAGGAACGTATATTTCTTATATTCTTTTTATCTCTCAGATTGTTTATTTAATGTTTCTACCAACTAGTTCTTTCCATCTTCTTATGTGCTGAGGTAATAACGCACACACACTTCAAGGAAAACTTAGTGGGATGCATATCCTCTAAAATCCAGCATTATGCGTCTCGAGATGAATATAATATTCCAATCGGGATGAAAAAAAACTACGGAGGAATCATAATTTGGAGGGTTTTGAATCTAGAGAGCGAAGAATATTATTGTCTTAAGCAAAGAAAGACAATAAAGCACTTACCGTGGACCTTTTATCGAGAAAAGATCATTTACTCAAAGAGTTGAATATGTTTGCCAAGCAAAAGGATAGAAGGAATGTCGGAAGAGCAACTAGAAGAATAGAGTTTCCAATTGAAGAGAGCAATGAAAAAATCAAAGCCTAAATCTTGGGCATTCTTTATAATAAAATATAAAGATATAACAGGCATAAATTGGCACTCATCAGTGAACTTAAACTATCTTATAAAATATTCATAAATAAATCTACTGCACCTCTGACTGAAGTTCGCACATCACTTCATACATCGCAAGCAAAGGAAGCAACTTCTCTATTGGCCATTCATGTCTGATAACAGCATGCCCAAAACTGAGGAGCATCTCTACACTATTTTCGATTACAGATGCGAAGCACACATCCTTAAGAGAATCGATGTCATGGAATATTTGATGGCAGACCTGCTTCTCCCCTGCAAATAGTGATTTGATCTGTTCCAAACATAGTTAGTTAAAAAGAAATGGCGGATCATTCTGCAGATAAACCACAAATTTTGTACCGCAATTTGCATGCAGTCAATCCACTTCCCGGCTTTAGCTTCCAATGCCTCCAATGGCATTCTCTTCACGTTCTCTTTGCTCTCCAATCCAAGCTTTCTAAGGGTACGCTCCAAAACGGGAGCATGACTTTCTCTAAATAGAAGTCAAAAATAAGAGGACCTTAGAAAATAACGATAACTTGTGGAAAAAATGTACTTTTTTACCACGATAGAAAACAATTCAAGAGCATGCTCCAAGGAATTCAAGGAAGAACATGAAATATTCTCATTCAGGTAAACGTGAATTGCAATTTTCTAGTAAAAATTGTGCGCCCGTTAATCTTGATGGTGTTCACCATTTGAGAATCGTAAAGAATTTGTTTCTTCTAAAATTAAATATCTGATCAGTTTTTTTTAAGCTCAGCATTCTCATTAGTCAAAAACAAACTGTCTTCCTATGCGCCCTAGAAGGTTAAAAATGACAAGAGTACTACTGAAATCATGCGTTAAAATCTCAATGGAGAAAGTACCATCTATTATTTCCAGTAGGTCATTAATCTTTGGATGCCATCACTCTCCCCAAAAAGGGTTGGAACATTCTTAAGGAGAGGATAAATTGAAGCCTCGTCGAGTATAGGAATAGTGAAGGAGAGACCAACAGTCTACATTTCTATTTTCATGTTTAAGTATGCATTGTCTCTTTCAGAAAAGTCAACTTACATAGAGATTCTGAACTGGATAAATTTGTCGAGGTTGGTGACAACAAAGAAAAATCTGTACTACATATATTTCAGAACCAAAAGAATCCTCTTCCACATTCACAACCTATTCCCCGATAATGGGAACAAAAGGAGGACCTCCAAGGCACGTGAATCACCAAACGTGGAATAGGATCCAAAGTTACCCAGGCACATATTATCCTGGAAAAGTCAGTCCAATACTCAAGGGGGCGTACTTATGACTAGCCGGTTTCCTTTTGTGTACTCAAAACAGAATGATCTCTTGTCTCAGAATAAGTGACAACAGAAAAGTCGAAATAAATAGAGACTTTTTAATAGAACGGATGATGAGATAGTATCATGGGGCCAAAGACAACCAATAGCATCACTCTCTCATAATTTCCCATCAATATTTGATCATTTAAAACAAAATTAATGTTAGTTTGCCATTCAACTTCCTGTCAAGCATAGGATATGCACGAGGAATTACATCTGAAAAAGGGACAGTTGTTCTTGCACATGCATTTGCCCCGGATTGAAACATACACATAAAGGGAACGAAAATGAGAGTGAAACAGAAGTTGCATTTGAATAGTAAGAAAATAAAAATAAATAAAATTTCCTAGTTTCCAAAAAAGCGTCCGCTAAGTTCTGACACAATAATAGCTCCTTCACGTTAGGCTGCCAATCAGAAGGAAAACTCTATTCATTTCATTCGGATTCAACAAGTCATACAAGGACCATAGATTGATGTTATAATAATTTATCATGATGAAAATAATGAGAATAATTACGACAATGATGAAAATGGAGGCAGAAGTGATGATGACATAAATTTATTCCGCATACAGCGCACCATGATAGCATGTTGAAATGTCTTCATAGCATTACCCAAAGGTTAATCCCTTCTTTTTAGTATAAGTGATGAATGACCATACGTACAAAATATAGACCGACTGAGAAAACAAGCACATATATACCTGTACGCTTCGATGCACTCTTGACGGTTCCCAGTTCTAACCATTTCTAAAGCGAGATCATGTAGCATGGGAAAAATCCTTGGTGGAATTAGAACTGGAAGTTTGTATACTGTTTTGTCTACACTTTCCATTCTCTGCGCAGTACGAGATCCAGGATCAGGATCATCTAGATTTCCTAGCGATTCAGAACGCGGCTGCGATGTGCTTGGCGAGATCACAAGTAGGTTGTGACGCTCCACTGGCTGGCTGAAAAAAAAGAAAAAAAATCACATTAAACTTACACCGCACAACTCACTCAGGAATGTGTTGCCATTTGATACCATTTAAATAAAATTTTAAATTGTCTAGTAAGTCAAAAGACACAATCGGCCATTTACATAATTAAAAACATTTTAGTCGATAATTATACAGCTATTCCATCTCTGAATTGAAGAGTCGTAGAATAACTGCGCCAAAAAGTACATATAGGCCTCCATACTATTTATGTATCCACTTGAACCCCATTATTTTTTATTTTCAGGAGAAGAGGGCATGTGTGCCGACTTGATCCTTCAAAACGTTCATGCTGGCATGCGGCAATGCATGGTAAAAAAAAGCAGGGACAGAGAGCCACCCCAGAAAGCGAAGTTTAAAGGATTCAGCTGACAAAGACAGACCTAAAGACGGTATAGCTGACTGAGAAACGCAAGCATCATACAAGTTATGACGCTAAATAATAAATGTATTACCCCGTTTCAAGGAAAACTATTCCATGTGATGGCTACGATTGTGAATGAAAGCGAATCTCAAGCTGTTGCAAGGACAACTTGCTTCACACCTTTGTTATCTCCAATATGAGAGTCCTTTCTTCAAACTTTTAATCAGAATCAAACCATTGGGTATTACCAAGTGACATCAACCTGGCCCAAATACGATTTTGGCAATATTTGAGGGAAAGGCCTAATCCAAGTACCCTCGTCAACCTGGCCCAACATGTTTCAAACAAAATTTTAGTAAATATCGCATCAAGTTCCCTTGTCAATTGTTAGATTTCACACAATTCCAGATATTTGGGATGAGGAAAAACATCTCAACATCTATTTGCTCATTTTTATTATTTATTAAAGATTTAACAAGACCATCCTTTTCAGAGGCCCATATTCATCACCGAGCTACCCCCCCTGGAAGTCCTAGTGCGCTCCAGTTTTCTGGTCTTGGGGCAAAAACATAAGCCAAGAAATTGACCAGGAGTGGGACAAAGCTTTCCTAACAAGATTCTCATTGTTTGCCATCATTCTTCTTTACCTTGAGTAGGTGATTCCCAAAGATGTTACAAGATGCTCCCCAGGTGAGAGTTCCTATGGTTGGCCTCGTGTGCCCATGTAATGGATTGGGTTAGGGATGCCTCCCTCTGCCAATCAATAGGCCAATCCGGTGCTTATCGAACCAGATCTGCGATCAACCCCAGCAAAGCCTCAAAAAGGACCTCTACCTTCCCGACAGATTCCACCTTCCACCCCCACCTCCTTTTTCCCGCCCAACACACACACACACACACACACACACACATGAACTCGTCCCTTCCCCCATGCAATAGCCCAAGCACCCACTCCCAACCGCTATGAAATCAGGCATTACAAATCAGGAGGAACGTCAGAAAATTCATCAGGCCCTGATCTCTTTCAGCTCAGGTTAATGGCACCTTTTCCATCCCCATATGAACTTATTGATTAAGCAAAACCAAAAAGCTATAATCCCCAAAAAATAAATTAGTCACTGAGATCACTGTACGCCAGAGCCAGATATCTAGAGATAGGGCCAAAACGCTATATTATCACTGTACTCCGTAACATACCAGACCTAAATTCGTAGTGGCTAATGTCACTCCACCATACACTGTCATCAAATCACTCTATAATACGCCACAACTAAATTTACGGTGCTTAACTTCACATCATTATTCAGCCTATTCATCCAAATTCGTTTTTGATTTTTTTTTTCCATAATAACCGTGAAAAAGGAGGGCCATCTTAGACACCGTTCTTGTCAGACTAATTGAACATTTCAGAGTCGCCTCCACTTGTCAAGCGAGTTTTGATATATTGCATTGTTAAAGCGCATTAAAGGTTTCTTACGAGAATATTAGGTTTTGAACAAGAAAAAAAAATAATGTGTGAAAAGTAAGCGAATAGGAGTGTGTAGGAACAAACCTGTACGCCGATAACAATCGTTTGAACTCCTCCTCTAGCTTAAGAACAGCTTCTACCAATAAATTATTTATATGGTTAACCACACGGTCCCTGTTTCTGAAAGTTTTCATGGAACTAAAGAAATATAAATTGCTTCTCAGTTCGTCCATTGCCATCAAATAAGTTTTAAAGTTTTCCTTGGGCCCTTTCAGAACAGTAGCTTCTGCCTGCATGTCCATTGAAAGCTTGAAATTAGAACAAAGTTAAGAGGATGGTGTCTGAAAGCTGATGACAGGAGAGAGATGATGATCATACTGAAAGAATGATGAAAATTAACTAAGCGAAAAAGCAATATCGATCGGCAAAAACTAAGGCCATTAACACAGAAAAGAACACAAGTGGCACCAATTGCACGTAACCAGTATGCACATTACGGAGATGTATAACCACAAACTTGACCGCTAGAATATAAATATCACGCAAACGCAGACGAAATTTTATGCTCTTCGAGATCACTGTAAAAGATCATAGTTTAAATTTGTTGTTTATGCTATTCAACTTTTTATCTAGTCATTGCATATGTATCTACCTCGTTGCTAGAGAAGCCGTTCAATTTTGCACTTGTTTTCTTTGCCGTTGTGCAAATGTTTAGCGAGCGCCACAGAATTGGTCCTATAAATGGTTTGTAAATCCCTCTTCATGACAATTTTAACAATTCCGTATTCTCCACATTTTTATCACATGAATTCCTTCTCGTTTGATGTATTCTTTCCATTATACCGTGAGCAATAGAAAACACTCAATTTTACATGTTTTCGGCACGATTTTGCAAAGTCTTCCCCAACAGCCACATTATTCAATATGGGGCATCATTTTTTTTACAAGGCTTTGGCATTGTTTGTTTTTTTCCCAAAAACCTCCGCAAGTCTGCCTCCAGTGTAAAAAAAAATAAAATATTTTATAAATCTGTCTTCCGTTCTAGAGTGCTGTGCACTTGAATGAACGACTATCCATGAAATGAAATGATAAATCGACCAAGCCAAGGAAAAGCAGCACCTCACGGGACAGATGATATTTCCCCAGGATTACGTCCGCAGACTTCAAAGCCTTGTCGATGTTTTCACACGCCATCCCGATAGCATCTGTTCTCATCTGCATCGCCACCAAAGGGGGATAACAAAGAGAGACAGAAACAATTTCAGTGAGAGATTTATCGAGGGGAGAAAGGAGGACGATGGACGAATAGGATGAAAGCGAAGACTCCGAAATGCGAATGTAGGAAGAATCTTCGCAGGGGGGGGCGGAGGACGAATGTGTGAGAGATGTTTTTGGACAAACAATTCAAAGGAAAAAGACGATACGAGGGATCGTTAAGCAAACAGGTATGTGCCATAATAAGGACGAGTTGAATACATGAGTGGGGCGCATGGCGGAGTCGAGAGCAGAGAGGCGCCGATCCAAGGACCCGAGTATCTTCACCATTCCCTCGGTGGTGTCCTGGCTCTTCCGCAGCGACTCCCTCAGGAAGCTCGCCTTCGTTTCCAGGGTCTCCATCACGATTCCACCTCCGCTGTCCATCTCGCGCCCTTCTCCCCTCTCCCTCCCTCCCTCCCTCTCCGGTCGACCCGACGAGGAAGCAAAACAACGCGGGGAGGTGGGGAAGCAGTCTTCCCTGCTTCCTTCCACGAGGAGTACATATCCGCGGTGGACCTGGTCGTCTTCCGACGAGGCAGACAGCTACTCCCCCACCGCCGCCGGATGTTGCGACATCTCTACGCAACTGGCTCGACTACCCGCCTCGCCTGCCCGTTCCTCGGATCATTCCAAGAAGCCAGCTGCTCCCACGCCGCTGTCTGCACCTTCCGTTTCATGAATAGCCGCCGTCTCCGTCTTCACGTCGCCGCTCCCCGTTACCTCACGCGGGGGAAAAAAATATTTTTTTCATTAATTAATGACCGTAATAACTCATAATATTAATTAATTCATTCATTAATTATCGTATATGGTGTATGACTTTTTATATTAATACATAAATATCCTAACAACAACTCATATGTACTGTCTTTTTCTATTGTAAATAAATAAATTAACTATTCTCTTTTTTTAATTATAGACCAGTTTCATGAGGTGTGATTGCACCACTGATTCCGTGAAAATTAATGTGTATCACGATCATATGACAGTAATCATGTAACAACGTTTAAGATTGAATTATTGTGATTATATGATGTGAGTTAATTATAATATTAGAAAGAGGAGAGAGAGATATGTATTTGTGAAATTTTCTCTTAGATTGAGGACTAATGCAAATCTATTTGGCCCATGTGCCATGCCCGGGCTAATATAATTCTCTTGAATTCATAATAAATAATAATTACACTTTTTATAAGCGTGCGTGCTGCATTTACCCAGTTATGGCGTTGACTTCGGGGGGGATGCGGGGTAGTCAACGGGCAAGTCGATTCCTCCACTTCTTTCACGAACAGACCACGCTGCCGATTCCTCTGTTTAATCCTTTCCTGGGCGCGTTGACTCCGAATGTCACGAGGGTTCCACCGTCGCCCCCCCTGAACGCCGAGCCCTCCTCTCCAGCTGTATCACAGGACCAGGTTCATGAACGGCGCCCCTCGGAAGTAGGCAAATACCTCAATATTTACAGTACACAATGGAGATCAGAAGAATTGAGTGAAAAAATCAGCAAGAAGCAACGAATTTGAGAGGAAAAAGCGAGGGCTCTGGGTTATTTTCTGTTTCTTCTTCAGCCGGGGCGGTGGGGATCGTCGACCTTCATGCCCTTGAGGCTCTTCGCCAGCCAGATGGCCGTCTCCCTCGGAGAGACCTTGTCCTTGCCGAAGGGCCTCAGGACCACCGCGAGCTCTTCCAGCTTGCTCTCCTGCAGGAGCTCCGCCGAGAGCTCCAGCAGCCCTTCCAGGGCCTCGGCTCTCTGTCTGAAGGATTTCACGTCGAGGGCTTCCTTTGCAGCGGGAGCTTCGGGGTTATCCGGCTGCTGTATTACGGCCTCCGAGTCTGCGGGCTTCTCATCGTCGGAGGCCGGAGACTTGCCGGCGGCGAGCTCCGGCGAGGCCGCCGGCGGGGGGTTTTTTCTCATCTCCACGTTGAGCAGCTTCCCCACGCTGCCTTTCAGCGGCGGCTCGCTGCCGACGCGGAAGCTGCTGTGGCGTATGACGTGGATGACGTCGTCGAACGCCGGCTGCGGCGAGATCTTCGAGCCCAGAGGCGAGGAGGAGTCCGCCATGGATGAGAAAAGCTCTCGGACAGTGAACTTGTCGTCTCCCCTGGGGCCAGCCTCTGCCCCGTCCATGGAGACGTCGTCCTTGCAGACGAACTCCTGCTCGGAGCTCGGGAAGGAGAGCTCCATGGCCGAGGCCGAACTCAAGTCTTCGCCGCCGGCGAGGCTCTGGTTCGGATCCGCATACACGGAGAGGTCCTCCGCCACCGCAGAGCTACGGCGCTGCCCCTCGAAAGCTTCTGGTGGCCGACGGGTAACAGGCTCGCCCTGTTCGAAGCTGCCGACATGCTCCACTGTGGAGCTCGAATCGGAGGAGCAACCCAGTTGAAAACCATGGCCAGAATCTCGAGGGTCTTCCTCCGGGACCTGGATGAGACCCACTGCTTTACGCCCATCTGCAGTGTCGATCTTCTCTGCCGGAGTCGGAGCCGGAGCTGGAGCCTTCTCCGGCAGATGGTTCGTCTTATCAAAGGGCGACGGCCTTTGATGCTCCTCTGTCGGAGTGCTCTTGGCTGGAACCTTCTCGGGCTCATGAGATTTCTTCGAGTTGGGGTTGACCTTAGAGAGCTCTTGATTCGCGCGGTTTTCAGAAGTCTTCCACCTGGGAGCAGAGCCAACGCTCGCTTGAAGAATCCTCTGGTTCGTGGGGGGTTCCTCTGTCGTGTCCCCCTTTGGGATCTTCGCATGTTCTTCGCCGAAAGCCTTTCTAGGAGGTTTCTCGAGCTCTTGAGCAGCGGCAGGGTCATGGATTATCCTTCTGTTGGGCGTCTTCTCGCGCTCGTGGCTCAGCTTTCTCTGCAGCATCTTGGTGACGCTGCTCGAGGGCCTGGGGATGTCATGGGAGGCGGGTTTCGGGGAAGGAAATGGCGGCCGTTTCAGCAGACTGGCCTGCGGAGGCCTCTGGTTGGGCCTGTCCGGCGCGGCGTCTCCCTGAGGATCAGAGAGCGCGGCGGCCCCCTCGAGCCTGGCCCTGGTTTTCGGAGAGGACTCCTCTGCCGGCAGCTGCAAGACGAGATTTCGAAGGAAGAAGATGAACCCACCGTGGGTGACAGGGAGAGGAAGATGAATCTCAAGGGGGGGGCTTATGCTCCTCTCACCAGATGCTTCAGTGTGGGCGTGCTGGCTGGGGCAGAGAACGGCGCGTCTGAGTTGGACTTTGGACTAGAAGAGCCAGAACTGATGGTGGGCTCTGAGACCTTCGGTGGGAGCTTGGCAGTAGTCTTGTGACCGTCGGCTCCAGGTTTCGAGGGGCTGCTCCTCAGGGGCGAGCTGTTTCCTCTGACCTTGCCCTCCTCCTTCATCGCCATTAATATATTCTTAATGGTTCTCGGCTGCTTGAACTCAGCTTTATGAGCCTGGACTGGACAAAACTTCTTCGGCGGGTCCTGCCCAGCCGCTTTGATACTTTTGCGGTCCCAGCTTGGGGTGTTCTGGCCTGCCGGCGGCGAAGAAACAGAGTTGGGATCGCAAGGGAGCCCATCGTCAGCTGAGGCGGCATCAGCAGCGGCGCCCAGGTGGTCAGAGCTCGATGGGGCTGGCGGCGCGTTCCTCTCAGTCGACAACAAGCTGTCCCTGTCACTGCTGGAGACGCTACTGCTCTGGCTCTCCGACAACCTCTCCCGGCCATCGATGGCAGAGGAGATGGGCTTCTGTGGTGACCGCAAGCTAGTGGGCTCGGAGGAAGTGTATTGTCTGACGTATGGTTGCAGATATGGATGCCTTAGAATTTCAGATGCCTAGTCAATATTGAACACGCATATCGTCAGACAATTCTGGATAGTAGACGGGGAAACAGAGGCGGGCTGCAGCTGAAAAGAAAGCTTACACTTGGTCGATGCTCAGGGTTCTTTCTCAGCATGCTTTTGATTAGCGCTTTCCTGTGTCGGATGAAATGTTCATTAATGATGAAAAAAATAGAGGAAAGCTGAAGGGAATGCGCAGCGGTAGTAAAGATTATTTATGCAATTATTTCAGCTCCGACCCTCTCTGACAGAGAAGTGGAGCAAACCGCATATTTAAAAGAGTTGATAGTAACATGGTACTGGTAGGAGCGCCGGGTGCACATTAAGCAAGAATGGATATACCTTAAACATGAAAAAAAGGGGGTAATAATAGTGTTTTTTGACCATCTGAAATTTGCGTATGGGAGCTGCATTGGACCTCATGGAAAGAAGTATGGGGGCATCAAGCATACTCACAAGGAGGAAGAATAGCATGCAGGCAGAGGACCAATAGCAGAGCGGTTTATCTTACTTATGAGTCCAGCCATATCCTGAAATTCCATGAAGCCACAGTTATGATTGATTTGAAATCTGCACTAGAAGATTCTATAGGAATTTGAACCCTGGGAAGTAGAAACCTAAAACAAAGGTTGCCAGAGGTCCTGCCTCAATAATATTGTATCACTCGTTTACCCTGCTTTGTCAAAGTGACCAATAACATAGAAAATTTTAAAAAAATTGAAGTCCAAATTGCCACTTGGTGTTGCTAAATGCAGGAGAAAAAAATCCAGTGGAGGGCAGTAACTCAGCAGCATTGTCTCAAAAACCAAGGCTCCGGGTTTGATAACCTTCTACGCCACAAATGGTGGATGAGACCCGGTTCCCCTCCCATGAACCCCAAGGGTTTATCCCGGCTAGAATACAAGCCGGAGGGAGAGAGAAAAGACTGTGAGTGGAAATGAAAACTCATTAACTGGCCTCATCGACCAATGCCGACTTCCTCCTACCTGAGAGAGGCAGTAAGGGCAACAACAATCTTCCAGATTGGCATTTCCCATCATTCATCAATGGATAATTCTACTACAACCAGCTCTAAGTGACGGTGCGTCAACGTTCAGAGGCTCAGCACTCCGAACTGCTCACGTGATCTCTTGCCGTGTCTCCATCTTCGTCGATATCAATCGCAGATCACTGTCGTATCCATGATCCGCAGTTCATCGTCAAAAATGTGACCGGAGGCTGCTAATACGTACAGTTCTCATTGGTTACTCGAGGACTTGGAGACCCATTAGCTTTGAAATTATGTACGCTTGTCGTGGATGAGGAAAAGAGGAATTGTGGGGATAGCGGGGATGCAATTAGATGTCCGAGAATTGCGATTAATAACCTGAACCAATTCAATGAATGGTTTTTCGTCTCTTTGACCATGGGAACCCATGGGAGTTTGAAGACTGTAAATACCAAACTCTGGAACCTTATGTTTTCTCATATAAGCCAGGGTTTCCCAGAGCACTCAAAATGGATCTCAAACGATACTCTAAGCCCCACAGTCTCTCCTGGGAAACAGGAATGGGGCTGAACCATGTTTACTTTCTACTCTGCGGGGTACTCATTAACTTTAAAATTTAAAATAATGAAATGCAGTCAATTAAATGAAATGAAATGCAGCTTCTGCCAGAAGGATTCAGACAACTCCCCTGGAAATGGAAGAGACAAGCGCATTACTTATCTGGTATGCTTAATGTTACAGATTTTTCTTGGATTTATATGTAATTCCACAAAAAGGGAAATAAATCAATAGAGAAGGGGGGATGCGTAAATCTTACAAATGCTTTAAAAGCTGGGCGGTGAGCGGCCATTTCGTACATACAACAACCTACAAAACCACAAAAACCTAGGTTAAAAGCATCACACGGCAGCAAGAACCGTACACAAGAGGACGGTGCTGACACATCTTACCAAGAGACCAAATATCTGATTTGAACCCATACGGTATATCAGCAAGGAGCTCTGGGCACATGTAATTAGGTGTTCCTACCACCTGAAATGATAGCACCAAAAATTCCAGAAAACAATTGTTAATGAGAAAGCATCGTGACATCATATTTTTTAATTATAAATATATTCGATTTTAAAACATACCAATAGAAATCAAACCCAAAAAATAATAAAATGACGGAGTTTGAGCTTGGGGTCTGACAGGCCTGTTCTGGACCGGTCCACTTGACTGCAAGGTTCAACTGTTTAAACAATGGTTCGACAACCAAAGAAGTTCAAAGAAGGTCCAGCCGGACAGCTACCAAGAAAGTCTAGATCCCAATCGCTCATACTTCTTTGACAACCCTAATCCATCCCCTCCTTCCGTCAACTACATGCTCCAACCCCGCCACACCTCTCCCCAGCAGTGTCAGCAGTGTGAGGAAAAGAGTTCCTCTTCAGACCCAATCCAGAGTTTTTCATGCCACTGAACTCATGCCTAATCATCTCGACCTCTTAAGACTCAATCCACTGGCACTGCTGATTTGAGAGAACATTCATCCAGCCAAAACACAGGTTATTATAGCTTGAGTGAGTCGGCTACTTGAAATCCCCAGATATGGGTTGGCAAAGCAGATGTAAAATAATTAGAAAGATTAACCAGGACGTTCGCAGATCTTGGGGGAGTTATTGTGGTTGCAGATTTCAACATCCATAAAATCGACAGTCTACTGACTCAGAGTTTGGGAACTTTTATCCACTATTATTGCACTTTTACCATTGTTCTGTTTTTTCCTTAAAGTGCGATCTACTTTGGAACCAAGAAATGATTACAAACCTCAAAGTTCTGTAAAGGCAAATCAATCTGTTCTAGCTATGTTAAATATGCATACATCAGTCCCACTTTCCATAGATGACCAGAGTTCCAAGCATATCTTTCAATTTCTATTTTATAAAGTCTATGTCATGCTTCCTTACTTCCCTGAGAAACAAAAGAGTGTAGGGCCATGACAGGAATCACTAGATTTCTTGCCCTACTTTTCCAACAAAATTCGCTTGTCGAGAACCACCAATGAAACCTATGGGTAAAATTGGGCATAAAGTACCATACTTACAGAGGAAGCCAAGTCATCTGCTTTTAAAGTTTTAGCAAGCCCAAAATCCCCTGTAAGTTAATAAAATTTTAATCATTATAGAAGGATATAACGATACGCTTATGAAAACAGTCATGGCAGGAGAATGTTAAACCACACAATCCACTGAGGAAAAAACTAACCGAGGCGGATATCTTGTTCCTTTGTCAGAAATATATTGGAGCACTGCAGAAAAAAATACAAAAGAAAAAAATTAATGATGATAGTAATAATAGAGATAAATAGTCAGATGGATGGCATATCCGCTTGCAACTTGTACTGCAAACCTTCAGGTCCCGGTGTAGGACAAATTTGGAGTGCAGATACTCAACGGCCAACAGCAACTGTGTGAACCACCTCAAAAGTTTCTGCAAGAGACAAAGCCATGACACAAATCCCAACATTCAATGCATATCCCAGTATTCCGAGAAAAGAGTCATCTCAAACAGTAGATGAGCACAGGAATGGCCAAACCTCCTCTGGGAAAACCGCTTCACCCAATCTCTTTATCATTTCACTCCTATGAAGTCAAAATAACACAGCATCAAGATGTAGCCTGCGAATTAAGTGTCCTAAAAAGCCAGGAGAGGTGGGATAAGCACTTACATGTCCCCACCTTCGCAATAACCCGTCACTATACATACATAACAGCCCTGCATTGTGAAACCAACAAGGGAAGTTCCGCGAAAAATAAGCTCAGCACAATGTCACAAGAAAAATAGCTGCGTTCCAGCTTTTTAGGCAGTATACCCTACCTTTTCTACCCAAGCTTCCTTGTACTCTACGATGAAAGGGTGTTGGATCCGGGCAATGAGAGCCATCTGTAAAAAAAATTGACAGCAGAGACAACGGCTTAGAGAAATAAACTCCAGATGAAAAGAAAAGGTCCATTGGATCTACCTCTTGATGAGCAGATCTCCTGCATCTTTCTGTCTGCCTTGCAAGCCGGATCTTCTTCAAAACATACCTGAAGTCAAAGATGAAAGCGATATAATATGATATGATATGAAAACCACATTGAATCGTTTAAAAATGTGAAAAAAGCCATAGCTGCCAAGAAATTTTGAGTCTAACATGAGACTCGAAACAATCTCACCTTTTCTTCTCCACCTTGTGGTTGACAAGTATGGCTGCTCCAAATGCTCCCCGGCCAATCTGCTCCATTATCTCGTATTGATCCATTCGAGACTCCATTGTTACGCGCAAGAAGCTTACTAGCAGCCCCCGCGGCACTTTGTCCAACAAATTATCAAGAAACAAATTCTGACTCCTCAGTCCCACAGACTAGTAGCCCCCAGGGCCTTTCCTCACCGCACGACACGAGAGCTGATTACTTTCCTTTTCTTTCCTAACGACGACTTAATTTAAAGTGGGAGGAAACGAACGCCGACCCAGGTCAGATCTCGTGATAATAGAAAAGGAAGTTTCGAACCTACATTTCTTATTCGGCAGAATGCAACCAATCCATCAACAGGGAGAATGATCATCGCCCATCTCCATCAATTTCCCCTGCTCCTCACAGAAAGCCACTCCCGGTATCGGGAGCCCTTCACTAGCACTGGGCAGCACTCCTGCGATACCTGAAATCTCAAGCGAGCGGCGAGTGATCGAGATCAACTCCTGCCCCACAAGTCTCGATCGATCGTCAGCAACCCACAGCCGGAGCATCCAATTGCCAACACCCCAGATCATCACAACTGTTCACATTACCCTCGCAGACGACGCTTCGCCCCTCTCCATCGCCCCCGGACAGGCAGTGTCCCGACAATCAGCAACGGCTCCCCGAGACCAATCGGCAACCGGATCTTCTCCACCCGCTCCACCGTACTCCACTCCGGAGCGCCGCCGCAGAGCCTCCCGGCCCTTCCAGTCGCGTCGGCCGGATCGTCTTCTCTCCCCTCGGTAGAGGGAGAACGAGGCGAGATCTCTCCGTCCTCCCCACTCTCCTGCTCCTCTTCCCCACTCCCCTCTGCGGCAAGATCCCCCTCCTTCCCCCCCCCCCCCCCCCCCCCACCCCCTTTTTTTTAATATTTCTCTCTTTACTCTCCACTCCACTTTCCCTCCACGCTGTTAGCAGACTCCGTGGTATGGGTCCCACACGTAACCCAATCCCCGGTTAACTCAACCACCTGGCCAGTTAAACCGTTGGCCACTGGGGGCGCCACTAAAAATAAAAACTTCCTCAGGAAAAATATGCAATTCTCAGCGCAATCAATACCCGACACGTGGTGTGTTTCGGCGGCCGACGTGGCGAGAGGCACGTGCGACGGACGGCCCCTCTCCCCCCCCACGTTTCGGCAGCGCTAGCCGGTCCGGTCTCCGGCTCGCGGGGGTTGGGGGAGGTGGGGGCCCGGCCCGCCGGCGGGCGGGACGGGACAGATTAGTTAAGAAGAGGTCCCCTGCAAGTGTTCCTAAGCCCCACGTGGGCGGGGCCCGCTCGAAGTCGCAGTTCAGTTTGACCCGGCGATGTTGGATCTGCGGATCCGCCGCGTCAAACTCTCCCGGCTGGGCGCGTCTTCGCCCTCGTGCCGTGCCGCCGGTCCCGCCCCGGCGGGCGCCTGTGCGTGCGGCGGAAAGAACGGGGGAGTGGGGGTCCCCCCGGCCGACGACACTCAATTAGTGGCGCCACTGTGGCTTGGAGCCATTGGCGGCTTCATTAAGCTGCGCCAGGCCGTTCTGAGTCGCTTGGTCTGCTGACAGAGTTATAACTTATCAGCGCCGAATCGAGGATGTGGGGAAGTGGGGCCACTGGGACTAGCTGGATTAGGGAGACTACTTTGGTAATACTTGGAACGGGGGTTAATGTGAGTGTACTTTGTTCTCTTTACCTAGTGTCGGCATTACTCACCTTTGCTAGAGTCTAGCGATGCTCTCTCCTACACGCGGAATACTTGGTTCGTTCAAGAAATATATATATATATATAAATATATATATATATATATATACTTCTCAAATATAATACATTGACTAGTAGAGGGTGGTTTGTCTCTAAGAGATCAAGAGGTTCCTCTATTTATATGATAGCGTAGACTCAAAGATTTTATGTTACAAAGACGACACGACAAAATGAGATGCCTTAAGTAGATCCTCTCAATTGACAATTAATTTAACAAGGTATAGTGTGGCAGTCGAGTAGAACATGACATGGTGTCATGTGTGTTGTGATGCTTGTCCATTAATATTGTGATTAATATTAATCATATATTATTCTCAAATATTATGTTTTTCATATCTCTTTCTATTTTTGTTTTCCATGCCTCTTGTATAGATATTGGGGGCTTCCTAACCCCATGGAGCTTGACTATCCTTTTCTCTTCTCCCTTCTCCTTCCTCTCATGGTGTCTCTTGATGTATGTCTTCAGTTATGACAATACACTTCTACATGGTATTTGTGTTAGGTTCATCCATTCTATCTCTGTTGTCAATGCTTCTATCACCATCGACACTTTTGTAGCGTGACCATCCACACCACCATTTGAAACCCTAGCATGCAGCCTTCTTCATATGTGCCACCGCTTGCATGATTGGTCATATGTGTGCATGTCCACAATCCTAGTGCATGCCCTTTGTGCACAATCCATGAATTATCTATGTGCTAGCCATGTGCTTACTGCACCACCTATGGCACCTATGCTGCTTATGCGTAGGCTCCTTGGCCTACGCATACGTTACTTGTGCACACCTTCTACTTGACAAAATGTCTACTCATGAATCTTCGTTGGTGATGAAGAGATAACAATGGCTACCTCTTCAGGTGATTGATTGTATTATCATATACCTTACAAATTTCCCAAAATATCAATTCAGTAGTATAAATTTTCTCAAGTGGCATAAATATGTCTAAATTACAACTCAAAGGGAAACCTATGAAACACCTACTCAAAAATGGTCCCGCACCGTTGAAGATGATCCTTGCTATGACCTATGGCCAGAGGAGAAGAGTATCATTAACCATTGAATCCTTGATAATATACATGCCAATGTTAGTGAGGAGTTTTTTCTTCTCAACTTTGCACATGAAATTTAGGAGATGGCTCCCAAGAGTCACTTAAAAATGAATGATACTAGTCTTATTTATGATTTGGTCACCAAGTCATTTACTCTCAATCAAGGCAACCACTCCATGTTAGATTATGACAATGAATGACACAACATCTAGTGAGAGATCGACCACTATGTGTCACTAAACCCAAATTTTGTGCATTGAGGATATGTTTTGCAATTGCATGTCATCAAATTTCTCATGAGCCTTAATATTGAGTATGAGTTCTTGTGGAGCTAACCCTTACATTGAGAAAAAACCCTCATTCTCACCAAGGCCTTTATCATTATTTACTCTAAGGAAAATCAGCTAAAGTTGTTTGTGAAGGATAATAATAGTGCCCTTGTTAGATAGCTCACTTGGCCCATTAAGGGCCCATTATCCACTCTCTCTCCTCTCTCTCTATAAATATTGTGTACACACTTTCTTCTTGATAGATTTATTTTCTAGATTCTCTCTCCTCTGTCAACATGGTATCAGAGCAAGGTTTTCTTCTTTGACATCGTCGTCTCCTCCTCTAGCATGTCGCTTCTCCTCCAGTGTGTCGCTCCTCAACATCGTTGTCATATTTTTTTTTATCTTGGTGTCGCCTACTTCTGTTGTCGTCATTTTTGTTTCTACGTGATTCTCTACTGTGATCACCGTTGTTGCCCCCATCCTCGGGCATACCTCTCCCCCTTTGCTTGCTTCCGTTGTCACTGTCACTTGCTTCTGCTGACACCATCGTCTGCTTCTGTCGTCGCCGTCACTGTCGCCGTCGCCTACTTCCATTGTCGCCATCGCCTGCTTCCACCGTCGCCATCGCCTGCTTCCATTGTCACCATTGCCTACTTCCACTATTGCCTTCACCATCGCCTTCGAGGTTTACGCCGCCACGGCCAAACCTTCATCTTGTGGCGACCTAGCATGCAACCCACCCCCCCCAAATGTGCGGTGGTTAGGTTTTTATTTTTCCTTTTTCCCGGCCGCTTGATGCCCCGTTTGGTTGAATCGGCTGATTCAATTGGCCTAGCCACCCATCAGCCCAATTGGACTAGCAACCTAGTGGCCCAGTTGGCTCAGCAGCCTAGCCAGCCCAACAGCCCAGCCGGCCTAGCTAGCCTAGCGGCCCAGCCACATAGGTGGAACGCCCAGCAGCCCATCTCGCTTCAATGGGCTACCACAATGGCCCATCTCACTCCAGTGAGATGGAGTCATCTTTTGAGGCCACTCTTGAGCCATTTGGGCCTCTGATGGCTACTATACCTCATATCCCTAGGTCTCCTCCCACTCATCACTTTATTACTGTGCAGCTCACTCGTCTAACGTATATTTTCACTGATCAGAATTATGTATCATGGGCATCTAGCTTTGAGCTTTTTTTTCGCTGTCACAGTTTTCTCTATCACCTTTCGACAAATCCCCCTAGCCTACGGGATCCCTCTCATGCGACTTGGTTGCAACTTGACCCGGCTGTCATCACCTAGATACTTTAGAGTATCGAGCCGACTATTGTCAAGCCCTTGGCTCGCATCACTCCTGTTTGTCTCCTCTAACTCACTATGGAGACTATGTGCACCAATCAAATGAATATCAATCAGGTGGTGGAGCTCTTCAAGGCCATTCTCTCTTACAAGTAAGGCGATATCTCCTTTTAGGCTCATTATAGTCATCTTCAAGCCCTTATTCAGGAGGTTGACATCTATCAGTCACCTACCACTGATTTTCTGACTCTTCAGTGCTATCGCCAAGAGCTCCATGTCAAGATCTACTTGAGTGGCCTTCATCCATCCATTATTTCCTAAATATGGGGGATTGTTCTTTTTGGGGATCATGTACCGAATCTTGCTTCCATCTTCTCAACTGCTCTCCAAGTGACCATTGGTACATCTCTTCAGAACTCTTCTACATCAAATACCTCTTATGCACCCTCGGCCCTTACAATGGCTACTCCTCCGGGTCAAGATGTGTTTTTATCATCTCATCTTAATAGTGGTCATCCTTGCGGACGTGGGCGCAACACTTTTCCACCTTGCCCCTACTGTGGCAAGCAGAATCATCAAGCTGCCAATGTTAGAAGTAATTTAGCAAACCCGCTTTTGCCCAGCCGGCGATGACTACTCTGTCTACAGTATCTCCTACTCCTTCTCAGGTCCCTACACCGACCTTATATGTCACCTTGACATCCACGAAGTATAATACTCTTTGTCGTGCCAGTGGTATCGGTGTCCCCACCTCCGCCAGTCTTGCTTCACTTCCGACCTCATCTACATCAGATATACATGCTCTCCTTGCCTCCTCTTCTACATCGTAGATTATCGATTCAGGGGCTTCTATTCACATGATCGGGACCTCCACTATCCTCTTTTCATATCAGCTTACCTTGACTCATCCTCTTATTACCATTATTGATGGTTGGACTTGTCCAGTCAAAGATCATGGTACCACCTTTACTTCATCCTTCCTCACCCTCACCCAAGTTTTATACATTTTTTATTTTCTTGTCAACCTATTGTCTATCAGTGTTATTACTCGTGCCCTCCTCTACACCGTTACATTTTTTTCTTTTTCATTGCATCTTCTAGGATCTGCATACCAGACGGAGGATTGGTTTGGGCCGTGAGAACAGGCGAGGTGTCTACGAACTCATTTATGATGATCTATCTTTTGGCCTCAGGGCTCTATTTGTTGCTTATACATCTACTTCTTTCCTTTTGTGACGTCGCTATTTAGGCCACCTTTGTTTTTTAAAACTACAAAAAACATTACCATAGTTTTCTCTTGCCAAGTTTGTGTGTGAGTCATGTCAATTGGGCAAACATCACTAAGCCCCCTATCCTAGTTGTGATGACATTTTGTCTTCTATTCTTTTTGATTTTTTCTATTACGATGTTTGGGGTCTCTCACGAACTATCTCTATTTTAGGTCATCATTATTATATCATATTTATTGATGATTACACTCGTGTGAGTTGGGTCTACTTACTTCGCGATCACTCTGAGATTATTTCTATGGTTACCCACTTCATCACCAAAGTCATCACCTAATATACTAATATACTCAAAATTTTTCATACTGACAATGTTCTCGAGTTTATTCAGACCTCTCTCCACACCTTCTGTGTTGATCATGACATCATTCACCAGACTACTTGCTAGCACATTTCGCCACAGAATGGTGTCGCCGAATGTAAACATTGTCAGCTTCTTGACATCACTCACATACTACTTATAGAGATGCATGTTCCTCACTATCTTTGGGCTAATGCCCTAATGACTGCTACTTATCTTCAAGATTGGCTTCCCTCTGCCCTACTTGGGAGAGTTATCCCTCTTCATCGCCTTCTCTTAGATTCATCTATTTTTTCATTCCATCCTCGTGTCTTTAGATGTACCGCATTTGTCCACGACACCATCCCCTCTCTCTCTAAACTCACCCCTTGCGCTCTCAAAAGGTCTTTGTCGTTTATTCATGCACACATAAAGGTTATTTGGTATATTTCTTGGGTACCCATCACTATGTAACATCAGCCGATGTTACTTTCCATGATGAGTCTTCCTTCTTCTCCCCAACTTTGACTCATCTTTTTACTCATATCACTACATCTTTACCACTAAGATTTCCCCTAGTGGTCATTCTTGCAAACCCCCTCCTCTTCCCTCATGTCCATTCTTCGTGGGTAACCCCCCCATGCTCGACTCTCCTTAGCCCATATCTCCCGAGGCTTCTCCTCGTCCAGATGTAGTTTCTCCTTCACCCTCATTATTTACCATAGCTCCCCCCGATGATCTTCATCTCCATATTGCCCTCCGCAAGGGCATGCGTGTCTGCACCCATCATCTCATTTCCTAATTTATTTCTTATGACCGTTTATCTCCCTCTTTTCGTACTTTTGCCCTCTCAGTCGCCTCTGAGTTGATTCCATAGTTGTATGTTGAAGCTGCACATGTATCTACATAAAAGGCGGCCATGGATGTAGAAGTGGATACATTGCAAGCTCGAGGCACTTGGCAGTTAGTCCCATGTCCAGTTGATGCAAATATCAGGACATGCAAGTGTGGGTGTTTACCCTCAAGTATCACATGAATGATTCCATTGCTCGTCACAAAGCTCGTTTGGTTACTCGCAAGTTCACTCAGGCTTATGGGATTGACTACACAGAGACATTTTCTCTTGTCGTCCGCCTCAACTCCATCCGCGTGCTCCTCTCTCTTACCATCACTCAAGTATGGTCTTTTCACTAGTTAGATGTTTCTAATGCCTTTCTTTATAGTGATCTTGATGAGTATGTCTTCATGGAGTAACCTCCTGAGTATATTGCTCAAGGGGAATCATCGAAGGTGTGTCTCTTACAGCGTGCTATTTATGGGCTCAAGTAGAGCCCCTGTACTTGGTTTGCTAAGTTTAACATACTTTTGACTACCTTTGCCTTCACCTCTTGTATTGCGGATCCTATTGTGCTGAAGAAGAAGATAGAGGGCAGTCTTATTATTTTTACAGTCTACGTCGATGACATTCTTGTGATTGAGAGTGATGAAGTAAGTATCTCTATTACCAAAGCCTACTTGTAGTAACATCTCAGCATTCGTGACTTGAGGAGTCCACTATATTTCCTTGAGATTGAGTTTGCATATTAATATAGGAAGCTCACTCTCACCCAATGGAAGTACGCTCTCGACATGCTTTAAGAAATTGGCCTACTCAGGTGCAAGTCAGAAGCCGGCTTACTTGGGTGCAAGCTAGAAACCTCACCTATGGAAGCTCACCCATAGTTCTGGGATAGTTTATCTCCCCTCCTTGAGAACGCTAACTGATATCGACGTTTATTGAGCAAGTTGATATACTTCACTATCACTCGCCTAGACATCGTATATACGATTAGTGTTTTGAGTTAATTCATGCAAGAGCCTCGACACGTTCATTGAGAGGGTGCTCCTTAGGTTTGTGTGTATATCAAGAGATTATTAGGAAAAAGGCTTCTTTACTAACGACATGACAATCTTTGTATTGCCGCCTATTTTGATGTTAGATATACAGGTGATAAGAGTGATTGGAAATCTACTATTGGCTATTACATATATGTTGGAGGTAATCTGGTCACTTGACAGTCTCGAAAATAATGTGTGATATCTTGTTCTAGTGTAGAGTCTAAGTATCAAGCTATGGCTGAGATAGTGCGGGAGATGATATAGCTCCACTCACTACTTGAAAATCTTGACATGACTTTTCCTTCTCTAATGCTCATATATTGTGACAATCAAGTCGGCATCTTCATTACTAATAATTCCACCTTTCATGAACAGACAAATCACATTGAAATTGACTGTCACTACATTCGAGATAAAGTTATGTCAAGGCTTATCTTTACTCCTCATGTAACCTTTTCTTATCAACTTATAGACATCTTCACGAAGAGTTTGGCTGGTATCTCCTGCGACTCTACGTGTATCAAGCTAGGCATGTTCGACTTCTATGCTCTAACTTGAGGGAGAGTGTTAGATAGCTCACTTGGCTCATTAAGGGCTCATTATCTACTCTCTCTCTTCTCTCTCTCTCTTTATAAATATTGTGTACACTCTTTCTTCTTAATAGATCTATTTACCAGATTCTCTCTCCTTTGTCAACAACTCTTATTATAAAGCTCAAATGTGACCATCCCCCATCTGAATCCAAGTGCACCATCAAATATGACACTTTGACTCCTCATAAATCTCACCCATCACATAAAGGTTCACATGGTGGTCAAGTCTACTAGTATTATGAAGGATACTTGCATGAAGTTCTTGAGTCATGCAGCTCATCACCACATTCATGTGGCTATAGACTCAAGTATCTCTCACACTACCCCATCTCTAATTCTCATGATGGACATCTCAACACCACTACTTCTTTAACTAACTCCATCTCATTATACTGAAGTGGGACAACTAAGGGAAGAAATTGACCATTTGAAGTGGCTCATTTACTTATTCTAGCATATGGGATATTATCCCTTCACCTAGATGGGTATGACTTTTCTTTCTATGAGTGCTTTTGATATTTTGTCCACATCTCTATGACTTGTCGATTCTGGTGCCACCTTTTATATGACACATAACACTCATTTTTTCACGTTACATATATTTACCAACTTAAGAGGGAGTGTTATCGAATATTATATGTTTTATACCTCTTTCTATTTTTGCCTCTCATGACTCTTGTATAAATATTGGGGCCTTCCTAACCCCATAGTGCATAACTCTCATTTTCTCTTCTCCCTTCTCCTTCCCTCTCGTGATGCCCCCTGGTGTAGGTCTTCATCCATGACACCACACTTTTACATATATAAGTTTATTTCATACTTATGGATCTAATCTTATTTACAATATAAGTTAAGTACCTTATGTCATGTCACCTTAGTTGAGGTAATGAAAATAACTAATTTTTTTAGCTAAAACTCATGATTATAAAGGTTTAGGTAGTTTGGGACCATGATTATGTATAATATTACATGACCTTTTTGTCTACAATTTTTGGGGTCAATTGAGAGTCACTAGAAAGAGTTAGAAGATGACCTTGCTTTGCTATATGACCTTCATAAGAGCTTTTAATAATATAATTGATCAATGGAGAGAGACATCTATTTGGATTGTAACTCTCATTTATTGAAATATAATTTGATATGCTTCAAGCTTTACATCAATTCTAACATAATGTCTATCATTGCAAGTAAAATGGTGAGGAAGCCTTTTGTGATGGTGACAACATAGATTTCCAATGATGTATTAAGGCATATACATGCGTTTACAGCATTTTCTCTAATGTTAGTGGTATCTAAGAAACATGGCATTTGAGTAATTGATGGTTGCAACACATGAACTATTGGAAGTGATATGAACTTATAAGGCATGATCGCATCCATGAGTATGATGACTAAGTGCTTGTGTTTTTTTCTAGAAAATTTGATAGAATTAATCGAAGAGTCTTCAAACAAAGAGTTCTTAGTGATATCTAAAATGTTTTGTTTTCATTTGTGTTTTTTGTTGCAACTCTATTTGTCTTTGATATTGACTTTTTGTGGATAGCTAGGACTAACAGTTCCTTGTGACATTGATGATCAAGTGGATATTTCTTGTTGCACAAGAAATACAAACTCTAAATTTGTCTAACTTGAATCTTAGAAACAATTAGAAACATCATTTTAGTGGGTAGTGGAGGATCATCAATGTGATTATTCATAATTTTTTTTGTAGGATAATAAAAGTTGCCTTCCAACATATCAAAGAACAAACTAGGGTGGCATTTGATATCATAGTCTTACAAGATCATGCTATGATCACTAGGCCTTTCATAAAATAAAGCATGGACTCTACCTTTTGAGTCAATCATATGATTGTAATTTAAACCCACAAGTTCCGACAAGTTGATTTCCTCTTGAATCTTCTCATAAGTCATTGAAAGTGTCTTCAAAGACTTGCTTAAGCATGTTGTCTATGATGGAAGCTATAAGTTCAATCTTGTCATGATATTCCATGATTGAGTATACTTGCTTATTTTGTTGGAATCGAAGGCCATTCTAATTAATTGTCCATTTGAACTAGGAAAGGAGCCACCCTTTTAGGTTGACCTTGACTATTTTGACTATCTTTCATCCCATGTCCATCCAATAAGATAGTCCAATTGATCTCTTATCTCTTACCACCAATTTCAGCTTTAGGTAGTCTTATTAGATGACGATACTCTAACAAAAAGAAAAGGATATTTGTTGTAACTTCTTTGAGTTCAGTCTCAATGCTCTCCACTTGAACTTCACTAGGCTTAGGTGTTATGCTTTAATACAGGTTTGTATAGTTCCTCTTCTCTTTCCTTCAATGAGATGATGATAGATTAGATTATATGACAAAACATGAACATTAGGGCACTGTACACAAGTAAAAGAACTCAACTGCACTGTTGCATAGAAGGAGAAAAAGTTGTGAAATGTGATGAATACGTAAGAATACCATAGCTAAATCATGAGTTTACTAAACGATAATATGACACATTCTAGATAAATAAATAGATAGATAGATAGATAGCGAGAGAGAGAGAGAGAGATACGAACTGATTTGAGATGGTCAATCTCTAATTGAACTATTTTCCTTCTTGCCTATCGAACTTGGCTGGTCGAGGCTTAGTCTGATCATTCGCCTCGTGTGGTAGGCTGGTTGTTTCTCTTGCTTCGTCGCGCTGTCTCTGCTCACCTACCGGCTCCCTGGCCATGTTGGAGATACGAAGGATCCCCGGCGGGTGAGTGTAAGCAGGCAGCAAGGAGAGACACGTTCGCCTGCCTGCCATGCCGATTCCCGTTGACGTTCCCTTCTACGCCGGCCTGCTCGACTCCATCTTCGCCGCCCGCGACCTCTTGGCGCTCCGCCGCGCTCACGCTGTGGTGGTGAGCGTGGGGATTGCCGGCAACGACCTCCTCCGGACGAAGCTCTCCGGCTCCTACGCCCAGTGCGGCTGCCTCCGCGAGGCCCGCCACATCTTTGCACGCGCCAACCGCCGCCCCATATTCCTCTACAACGCCCTCATCCGTGCCTACGCCGACCGCCGCCTCTTTCTCTCCTCCCTCCGCCTCTACCGCGAGATGCTTCTTGAGGGGAAGCCCCCCGACCCGCGTACTCTGTCCTCCGTCCTCCGCCCCTGCGCGGCCGTCGCCTCCCTCCGCTACGGCCGCCTGCTCCACTGCACCACCGTCACCGCCGGTCTCTCCTCGGAGGTGGCCGTCGCCAACTCCCTCGTGGCAATGTACGCCAAGTGCGGGGACCTATCTACTGCGCGGCACCTGTTCGACAGGATGTCGAACAGGACCCTCGTCTCGTGGACTGCGATGGTCTCTGGCCTGGGCGCCCACGGCCGTTCAGAGGACGCCCTGAAACTGTTCGACGAGATGATGGAGGCGGGTGAGCGGCCCGACGCCATGGCTATTACCGCCGTGCTCTCGGCATGCAGCCACGGCGGGATGGTGCAGGCCGGCGAGAGACTGTTCCGGGCGATGGAGGAGAGCTTCGGCGTGAAGCCGACGGTGGAGCACTACACTTGCATGGTGGACATGATGGGAAGGGCGGGACGTCTGGAGGACGCGGAGCGGCTGGTCCAGGGGATGGATTGTACGCCCGACGAGGCTCTCTGGGGAGCTCTGCTATCCGCGTGCAAGGCGCACGGCAAGCTAGACGTGGCCCTGCGGGTGGCTCAGAGAGTCTGCTCTGCTTCCTGGCCTTCCTCTCTTCCATCTGCACGTATCATGAACCCTAATGAACCCCATATTCCTTCCCAGCGTCGTCGATCAGGTGCCTGGAACTCCCCACAGTGAACCTCAGAACAGGCTTTATTTTATTTTCAGGTGGACCCTCCAAAACGTGCGTCCATGGAGTGAGTCAGAGGGCTTCCCGGGGCGGGGGGCGGGGGAGTGGGGGGCTACTGGCCGCCCGCTCGTCGACGGGACGCCCCATCACATATGACGCAAGCCCGGAAGAAATCGTCAACGGAGGCGAAGAAAAACTACCATTTTTCATCCGTAGTTTCTCTCACCCACCCTCGCCGCTGGCGTTGCTTCTGCGTAGTTCTCTGCCGCCCTCGAATGGCGTCGTCCTCGAATGATAAATTTTCCGTGGATGAGCCGAAGATCGTTTCTTTTTGCTATTTCGATGTTCCCGTTTCTGACCATCGTTCAGCGAGGAAGGAGTTTCCCTCACGGATCAGCGTTTACGCAGAAGTGGGGCCCGCCCGCGCCTCTCCCACCAGTCAACGTCTCCTTGTCGGACCCTAGGAGGGATGACTACCAGGAACTTTCCCGCGTTGACGTAAGAAAGGGGATGATCGTCGCCTGCTCGTCTGCTTCGTCCGGTGATTTTCGGCGCTCGGGAGAATTCCTATCTTTAGGTACCTCGGGTCCCTCGCAGGTTCTTCCCAGTGAGGAATCCTCTCAGCCATAAATGCGTGGCCTTCTTGTTGAATCAGGTGAGTGATCGCTTCCCGCGCCAGAGAACGAGGAGATGAGGCGAGTATTCGGTGCAAAGAAGAACAAGGAGCCCCTTCCTACCATCCAGGATGCGACAGATCGGGTAAGAATGCTAAACAAGGGCTCCATCGTCTTCCTCGCATCCTGAGCCCCCCGCGGATTGATCGTAATTCGCTGCCGTGTGTTCTATGCTTCTCTGTTTTTTTTCCGCAGAGATCATGATGAGGCAGGTATTTGGGAAAATTAGCTTGTTCTATTAGTTCCATTACGGCTGTCAGATTAAGATTTTATTTTTTATGGGAAAACTGGAGAGAATCAATGGGCCGTGTTCATCCTTCGTACATGGCATCCAGCCCTACCCTCTTTTTTTCATCATCGAGTTAAGGGTTGACTTTAGAAAAATGTTTTACTCCCCCCACAAAATGGGAAGACCATTACATTTTCTTCAAAGATGTCACATAAAATGCCACGATTCAGGGGAATCGGCTGTCCGTATTCAGGCACCCTATTCACTTGCATTAGATATCAATCTTGCTGGTTACCTTCACTCACTCTCCTGACTTCCAGATTTTTATTTTTGTCTGGTTTTAGCATAATTTCTTCATGGGGGGGTGTTGAATAGTCTTTCCTGAGTGGCGGTCAAGCTGATTGCAGTTGCTAGTAGGGAGCAAGCAGAAAAGGTTGACTTTACTTTTCTGTTGATGAAACTGATAAACATCACTTCCACCAAAGAAAGGAATACTTAAATTTACGTAATGGGTACCTCTTTTATTCGCTTTTCCTGCTACTTTGAAACAGATGGAGCTCTCAATTCTCATTTTCCGTCAGATCAGGGCATTCCCTGTTGTGCTGTTCTTTATTTGTGGATGTTGTTTCTGTTGCCCGACTGATGGAGCAGCCATTTTTCAGATAAATAAGAGAGGTGAAAGTGTCGATGAAAAAATTAAAAAGCTTGACGCCGAGCTTGCCAGATATAAAGAACAGATCAAGAGGACTCGGCCTGGGCCTGCGCAGGAAGCTGTTAAAGCTCGAGCTATGCGTGTTCTCAAGCAGAAGAGAATGTCGGTGACCTTGCCTATTTTAATAGCATCATCCTGAAGAGAACTTGCATGCATGATTCTCTCACTCTTGGACTAAGCACCCATCCGTGGAGGCCCATGCGAGCTTATTTTAGTTATTTTTTATCATCTTCTTCATCCTGAACCCGCCCTTGATCTTTCAAGCATCCAACAAATGGGGCCTCTGGGGCGTCGGCTATTGGGTTTACCTTGTAATCAAGCATGTCGTGCTCGATCGATCGACATGAAAATTTATTCCCTTCTTGTCTTGCATGTTTGTTCAGGTACGAGGGGCAGCGTGATATGATGTACAATCAGACGTTCAACCTTGATCAAGTTTCTTTTGCCACTGAAGGGCTCAAAGACGCTCAGCAGACCGTATGCTCCGCGATTTCATGCTTGAATCGGAGCTCTCTACTGCTTGTTCCTGTGGCCATGGGGGGCTGAAACCAGGTTTCCTGTTGCAGATGTCGGCCTTGAAGCTGGCGAATAAGGAGTTGAAAGGAATCACAAAAAAGATGAACATCTCCGACATAGATGTACCTTATCCGAATCCATGGCAGCTCGCCGATCCACCAGAGCTTCTTCTTTGGCTTTTTGTTGTATTTTTTGAACCCAAAATCGGTTTCTTGTTCACAGAGCATGCAGGATGAAATGATGGATATGATGGATATCAGCTCAGAAATTCAGGAATCTCTCGGCAGAAGCTACAGCGTTCCCGACGACATCGACGAGGAGGAGCTCATGGGCGGTAAGCTCGAGCTTCTTTCTCTTTTCCCCCCACTTTATTAAATCTGCATGCCACAGATCCATCTCTCCGGATCTTTTCTATATTCGGACAAATGCAACAGTTTACTGTTCTTCTTTGCCGTCTTACACCACCCAGAGCTGGACGCCCTGGAGGCCGACATGGGAGCAGAGACGGAATCGGACGCCATGCCATCGTATCTTCAGCCGGACAAGGAACATGATCTGCAACCGGAGCTCGATCTTCCGGCGGCACCAAGTGGGCATGCAGCCGCTGCGCCACCTGCTCGACAAAATGCCCAGGCACCCTTGATCATCTCCAAGCCACCCATCGTTGATCTGAATTCTGTAGTAACTGGCCACTGACTCTTACCGCTCTTTCTCTTCTGCAGGCTGAAAATGAGCTGGTCTTGCCCCCCGTTCCTCGAGCATTCGGATAATCTTATCGTGTGACGGTCAGCATTCTCTCCCATTCCGAACCCCGGAATTCTATCATCCCTGTGGGGTGTCCGGTCGCTGCCCAATTCAAGAGTCGTCCTGTTCTTCCGCGACAGCTCGAGCTCAGGGGCTTCATTCCCTCTGTTCAGGTCTCGGTGCCCTTATGTCTACAGCTATGAAGGAAAGGTCAACGGTCTTCTCTCTACTGGTCCAGACCGCCGCCAGCTTCTTGCGGGACAGAGGTCTTGTCGCCTTTCTATATCCCTCACTCGTACTGACGTGGTCAACGTTTTACTGTCCTGGCAGTGAGCACAGAAGGTAAAAATAAAAAAATATAAAAAAAAAACGGATCGCAGGGGCAATTATTTTAATATTAATTCATTATTAGATTTAAAAGTTGGATGGGCCGATGAGACATCCTGATTGACCCATCAGAAAGAATAACAATGAAAGGGTTTAGACGTTGATATGAGAAAAATAAGAGGGCTTAAGTGGCCTTTTCCAGGAACGGTGCTAATGTGGGGGGACACGAATCGCACGAGCACGTAAAATTTGGCGAGAAGCTCTAGAAAGTCAATTCCGAAAATACTAGGGGGGAAAGCGCAAAAGAGTGTTTTGCCCCGCTGTCCTTCTCCTTCTGGCCCATCGGGCTTGTCGGAACCATATTCGCGCCCCCCCCAAAAAAATAAAAATATTATTATTGACATCATAATAGAAGGGGATGGCGTCCTAGGTGGCACCGCTGGGCTCAGTCCAAGAAGAGACATTTTCGGCCCATTTAAATTTGGGCCATTAAGATTCACGGCCCATTTTCATCGACAGCTGCTGCCCTGTAAGCCCAACAACAAGAACAACAACGACGACGCTATCGACCGAGAGAGGACGCACTCACGCTGCGGGAGAGATGGAGGACCAAGGGCGGGAGGGCAACTGGAGCGAAGCCGTGGAGGATCTCGTCGAAGGGGGTGACGTCGATGGCGCCATCGCCGTCCTGGAATCGATCGTCGCCCGCCTTGGGGGCTCAGATGCCTCCGCCGTGGCCCCCGGTGACCGTGACGGCGATTCCCTTGGAGTGGCCGTGGCCGCCATTAGCGACCTGGCCAATCTCCACGATTCTCGGGGCCTTTCAGAGCGAGCTGATGATCTCCGCAAGCAGGTTCTCATCCTCCGCGAGAAACTGGATCGCGCCTGCCCGTCCTCTTCTTCTTTAACGCCGCCTTCTCCCGCCAATGCGTTCAGGTCCACATCCGTTTCCGTGAGTTAGGGTTTCGATGCGATGTTTCTACCTCTCCCGCGGCTCAATTATGTTATGTTATGTTTTTGCTTTTATGCAGGGACTCTGAGCAGCAGGTAAAGGAGGCGATTCCAGAGCGGGAGGATTCCCGTGTTTCAGGGGGAGCGTGTGACGACGACGACGACGTTGACGGTATTCTTCTCTCATAATTGGTGCCTTATTCTGCGAGTAACCTTGAAAATTCATCAAAATCGTTCTTCTTGTTGATTTCTGCACAATTACGCTAGTAGACTGGGAGGCAGTTGCTGACCGACCGCTGCCGGACATTGTGGGAGTATCCAGCTCCCAGGAAGCTGAAAATGTACGGCCAGAATCCACAACCAAACGCCGCGGGAGGGGACACTTTCTTTACAAGAAGGACGGGCTCTACAGCGACCAGCTTAATGAGAGTGGATTCGCCGACCGTTCGGACTCTGAGGAGTTGGATCGCCACGGCCACGGCGAAACCACCGAGTTAAGCAACTGTAAGTGTACGATCAACGTTTTGGCAGCAATGATTTTTCATTGTGAACCAAGCATTTCCTAAGTTTATTAGGTTACTCCGGTCAGCATTAATGTGATTTTACTGTCATTTCAGCCAGATTTGCCACCAAGCATGTTCTTGTTCTGTACGACTTCCCCCAGAGTACACGGACTACTGATTTGGAGAAGATTTTTGAGGGCTTCAGGGAGGATGGCTTTGCCATTCGTTGGGTGCATGATACTTGTGCATTGGCCGTATTTCGGACACCATCTGTTGGTAAGCGACGGTTCCTTTATTTTTTGGAATTGGCTATGTTCCAATGC